>NW_004624816.1:3398428-3429332 GCF_000247695.1 Heterocephalus glaber
TTTTTTTGGTACCGGGGATTGAACTCAGGTCCTTATGCTTGCAAGGCAGATGGCGGAACCACTGAGCTGAATCCCCAGCCCCTTCCCCACTTTTAAGAATGGAATTATTTGTATCTTAAAAATTTGAAAAGGGCCGGGGGTTTAGCTTAGTGGCATAGCATCTGCCTGGCAAGCTCAAGGTCCTGAATTCGATCCCCAGTACAAAAAAAAATTTTTTTGACAACATTTCCCTGAGCTCTGCCAACTTTATTTTTTTCCTTTTGGTGTACTAGGGATTGAATCCAAGGGCTCATACATGCTAGTCAGGCCAGTATGTGTGGTTTGTGTGTGTGTGTGTTTGTGTGTGTGAATTTTTTTCCTGAGACACAATCTTGCTAAGTTGCCCAGACTGGGCTCCAGTTTGCCACTCTCATGCCTCACCCTCCATAGTAGCAGAGCAGAGATTACACACATGCACCACTGTGCCTGCTAGAGCCTTTTCTTTTCCCCCTTGTGGAACTGTTCAACAGTAGGGTGTGGTGGCAATGCCTGTAATCCTAGCACTCTGGAGTCTGAGGCAGGAGAAATGAGAGTTCAAGAGCAGCCAGGGCTATATAATGAAACCCTGTCTCAAAAACTATTCAACAGGGCCAGGGATTTAGCTCAGTGGTTTTGCCACCTGCTGCGCAAGCACAAGGACCCGAGTTCAATCCCCAGTACCAAAAAAACCCAAAAAACTATTCAACAAATTTCATTTCCTTTCACTATTGATTTAATGAGGGCTTATATTTATTTAAGTTTTTCTTGTAATATAAACATTTTAAAAAGGCTTTACTTTTGATGAAGTACAATTTATTTTTTCTTTTATCATTTGTGTTTTTAGTGTCACATCTAAAATACCTATCCTAAGGTTATAAAAATTAATTTCTATGCTTTCTTCTAAGAATTTCAAAGTTTTAGTTTTACATTTATATCTATAATCCATTTTGATTTAATTTTTTGCATATGATATATACAGGTCCAATTTCATTCTTTTGCATGTGAATATTTAGTTTTTCCAGTACCATTTATTGAAAAATCTATTCTTTCCTCATGGAAGTCTTTTGGAAAGCACATGCACTGAATATCAATTGACCATAAGCATAATGGGTTATTAAATTAAAAAATTTTAGTACCTTTTGTAGTACATAATGATTACACTCATTTTGAGGAGTCAGTACATGAACATAAGACATCTTAATTCTTTTTACTTCCCCTTTCCATTCTCTTCCACCCATGTTTTTGGACTCTGAATTCTATTTCATTGGTCTATAAGTCAATTTTTTGCTTTTGGAGTAACAAGAGATTGAACCTAGGGCCTTTGCACTGAACTGTATCCCCAGTCTTTTTTCTTTCTTATTTTTGAGACAGGGTCTTCCTAAATTGCTGGATTGCCCAGGCTGGGCTTGAATTTAGGACCCTCCTGCCTCAGCCTCCCAGTGTGCACTATAAGTGTGCACTACCATGCCTGGCTCATATATCAATTCTTATACCAGTATCATACTGTCTTGATTACTATATCTTTGTAGAATATTTTAAACTGAGAATTGTCTTTGATCAAGATTGCCTTGGCTAGGGCCAGGGATTTAGCTCAGTGGTGCCGCCACCTGCCTCACAAGTGCAAGGTCCTGAGTTCGATCCACGGTACCGGAAAAAAAAAAAAAAAGATTACCTTGGCTGTTCTTCCTTCCTTCCATTTAAATTTTAGGATAGCTTGTCAATTTTTGTCATGTACCATTATCTTTGGGTGATATTTCAAGAAATGCTAAAAGTCTAAACTGTATCTGTCATTTTCCTCTACTGTGCCTCCTGATTCACATATTGAATTTGGTAAATATTTAAGAGTCTCTATCTTGGTCCAGAACAAGGCATTTAAATTTTTATTAGTAATTAAGATGACCTAGCTTCTTGATGTATTGAAAATTAAATACGAACATCTCAAAATTACATATAGCAGAAGTTCTTCTTAAAAATTTTGCCTTTACTAGGCTTGCAGAATTAATGTATGGTCTCCATTTCCTCTGAAGACATTTTAAGCGTGCCTGTAACACTCTCACTGCTGGTGAGAGTTATTTCTAGTATACCTGCACACTCTCCTCTTACAGTTGAATTGCATGCTTAACTAAGTCTGCTGTTATTTTTTCTTCCCAGTTTATTCTGGTTTAACTTAGTGAAACCAATTTTGTAATTTTGTGAAATATTATTTAAACTAATAAAATATGTGTGGAAAAAGAGTAATGGTTTCTATAAAAACTAAGTTGAATATTTTGGAAAAATTCAATAAAGATGAGTCATTTAAAGACTGATATAAACTCTGAGTTAAAATGGATTGGAGTTAGAAAATCACCACTTGGCAGCATCATAAAAATAACCAATATATACAAAACCCTTAAGGGATGCTAAAACTAGTGGGTAAGGCTGGGGATTTAGCTCAGTGGTGCTGCCACCTGCCTCAAAAGTGGAAGGTCCCGAGTTCGATCACGGGTACAAAACAACGACAACAACAACAACAACAACAAAAAACTAGTGGGTTAAAATTTGATGAAGAATAGGATATTTGACTTCTGGGAAAATGGCGGAGTGGTGAATAGCAGAGAAATAGCCTGTCTGAGATTTGGTGTCCAGTCACTGGAATGTAGCAATATGAGGAAGAGAGGAAGAAGTGAAGTGGGTCCCTGAAACCCAGCAAGGATTTGAAGTGAGAATTGAAGCCCATGGGGAGAGTGAGGAGAGAGACTTCAAGGAAGAAGAAGGAGGTGGCAAGCGGTGCTTTCTCCCTGAGCCTTGACTCACTGTGTGGGAAGGATGGCTCAAACCTGCAGATGCACAGTGACCCCGAAGGCCTCCATGGAGAAACACACCAGTCGAACAGAGCAGTGGATGCAGCAGACTGCAGTGGCTGGTGAGTTATTCAGGTTCAGACACCCTCCAAGAGAGGGCAATTGCCCAGTAGCCATCTTGAGAGGGCTCTTGAGCTCAGTTGAGCTCAGAACTCAGAGCAGCTTCAGGCTGGCTCCATCAGGGTAAGGTGGAACTGAATTTACATCAGCAGAAGGTCAAAGAGCCAAGTTCAAGCTGTCAGGGAGCTGAGTTCAAACCCGCAGGAGACACATGAAGTGTGGCAGGCTGAACAAATTGGGTTCCAGCCTCACATCCAGAAACCAGCCTGAGCTTCAGAACTAAAGGTGCAGACTTGCTGGGATTATTCACTATGCTGCCATAAATATATAACTGGGATGTTGGGACTCATCAACACAGATCTGGGCTCTGGGTACCCAATTTGTCTACCAGTGATAGCAGAGACATGCCTTGAAGTGAAATTTTTTCTCTTTTTTTTTTTTCCATTTCTTGTTTTTGTTTTGCTTTGTTTTCTATTTTCTTGGTTGTTTGTTCTTGTTTTTATATAAGTGTGAACATTGTTTCTAGTTTTTTTGTTGTTCTGTTCTATTAAAATAGAAATTCATAGACTGAAAGTTAAAGGATAGAAAAAATAGTCTATGCGACAGGAAGCCAGAAAAAAGCAGGGGTAGCTATTCTATTTCCAGACAAAATGTATTTCAAGCCAAGACTGATTAAGAGAGACAAAGGTCACTACATCCTTGTAAAGGGAACACTCCAAGGGGCAGGGGATTTAGGTCAGGGGTACCGCACCTGCCTTGCAAGCTCAAGGTCCTGAGGTCCGGAGTTCAATCCCCAGTATTGCAAAAAAAAAAAGGGAACAATCCAAGAGGAAGAGATAACAATCATAAATATATATGGACCAAATACCAGCGCACCCAACTATATAAAACAAATATATGTACGTGCTCGCTTCAGCAGCACATATATAAATATATTTTTTCAGTACTGGGGATCGAACTCAGGACCTTGTGCTTGTGAGGTAGGTGCAGCACCACTGAGCTAAATCCCCAGCATAAAACAAATATTAACAGACATAAGAAATCAAATGAAAACTAATTGATTCCTCAAAACTAAAGGTTCCACTAAAGTATTCCCCTTCTTGGTATCTTCTCAAAAGTATGAAAAGCATCATACCACAGCAATATATGCACACCCATGTTTATAGCACCACAATTTGTAATAGGTAGCTCACAGAACATACTTAAGTAAATGCAAATGAATTGAAATTATCTCATACATCTTATCAGAACCTAGTGCAATGAAATTGAAACCACAGGAAGCCACAAGAACTTCATAAATGTGGAAATGAAAAAACACCTTCCTGAACAACCAATGAGTCTCAGAAGAAAGTAGATAGTTTCTACAATTAAATGATAATGCCAGTACAATATACTGAAACTTAAGGGACACAATGAAAGCAATCAGACAAGGGAAATGTATAGTGATGAATTCCCATATCAGAAAAACCGAGTGAGCTCAAATAAAGAACTTCGAGCTTCTAGAAAAAGACCAAGTCAAGCCCAAAGCTCGTATGAGGTAGGAAATTGTAAAGATTAGAACAGAAATTAATCCAGTGGAGACTAAAAAAAAATACAAAGAATCAATAAATCTCAGACTTGGTTCTTTGAAAGATTAAAATTGAGGAACCCTTAGCCAACTTTATTTAAAAAAAATTTTTTTTTTTTGGTACCGGGGATCAAACTTGGGTCCTTCTGCTTGGGAGACAGGCAGCGGAACCACTGAGCTAAATCCCTGGCCCCTAGCCAACTTTATTAAAAAAAAGGAAAGAAAAGTTTCAAATCTATGGAATTAGGAATGAAAAAGTTGAAATCACAACAGATCCTGCAGAAATCCAGAATATCATCAATACCTACTTCGAGAACCTGTATTCTAACAAGATGGAAAACATAGAAGCGGGCAGAATCCTAGATACATAGAAATTACCAAAGCTGAATCAAGAAGATGTAAAAATTCTAAATAACCCAATATCAGTCAATGAGAGTTTCAATCAAACTCTTTTTTCTGGTACTGGGGACTGAACTCAGGACCTTGGGTTTGTGAGGCAGGCGCAGTGCCACTGAGTTACATCCCCAGAAATATCAGTGTAATTAAAAACTTACCAACAAAGAAAAGCCCAGGTTCTGATGGTTTCACTGCTGAATTCTTTTTCAGTACCGGGGATCGAACTTGGGACCTTGCCCTTGAGAGGCAGGTGGCAGAACCACTGAACTAAATCCCTGGCCCCTTTACTGCTGAATTCTACAAGAAATTTAGAGAAGACCTAATGCCGCTACTTCTCAAACTCTTTAATGAAATTGAAACAGAAGCAATATTCCAAATTCATTCCTGGAAGCAAGCATTACCCTGATACCAAAATGAGAGGATTCAACCAAAAAAGATAACTATAGGCCAATATCCCTAATGAACCTAGACACAAAAGTCCGCAGTAAGATACTGGCAAACAGAATGCAGCAAATCATCAAGAAGATTATACACCATGACCAAGTAGGATTCAACATATGCAAGTCAATAAATGTAATACATTACATGAACAGAACCAAGGACAAAAAACGCGATCATCTCAACAGACACAGAAAAAGCATTTGACAAAGTTCAACATCCATTCATGATAAAAAAAAACTCTACTGAAAATTGGAGGAGATGGGGTGTTTTTTTGGTACCAGGAATCCAACTCAGGACCTTTACTTGTGAGGCCGGCATGGTACCACTGAGCTAAATCCCTGGCCCTAGATGGTCTTTATCTAAATCTGATAAAAGCCATCTATAACAAACCAACAGCCAATATCATACTAAATGGACAAAAACTGAAAGCTTTCACTCTAAAATCAAGAACAGGACAAGAAAGTCCACTGTCACGACTCTTACTCAATACAGTTCTGCAAACATTAGCCAGAGCAATTAGACAAGAGAAAGAAATAAAAGGAAACAGGGTAGGAAAGGAAGAAGTTAAATTATCATTATTTATGGATGACATGATACTCTACATTGGAGACCCCATAAACTACCAAAAGACTTATGGATTTAATAACCAAATTCAGTAGCATAGCTGGATACAAAGTCAACACTCAAAAATCAATAGCATTTCTGTACACAAATAAACTCACTGAGAGAGAAATTAGGAAAACCACATCTTTGAAAATAGCATCCAATAAAATGAAATACCTCAGAATCAATCTAATGAAGGAAGTAAAAGACCTTTACATGGAAAAACTACAGTATTCTGAAAAAGGAGATCAAAGAGGATATGAGAAAATGGAAAGATATCCCTTGTCTTGGACAGGAAGAACCAAAATAGTCATACTTCCAAAATTGTTACACGGATTGAATGCAATCTTGATCAAAATTCCAATACCATGTCTCACAGAATTAGGAAAACTATCCTAATATTCATTTAGAACCAGAAGAGACTTAGAATAGCAAAAGCAATCCTGGGCAACAAAGGCAAGGCAGGAGGTATCATAATGCCCAACTTGAAATTATACTACAAAGCTACTGTGATTAAAAACCCATGGCACTGGCGCAAAAAAAAAAAAAAAAGCCTGAGGATCAATGGAACAGAATAGAAGACATGGAAACAACTCCAGACATACTCAGCCACCTTATCTTTGACAAAAAAGCCAAACACCTTCACTGAATAAAGATAGTCTCTTTAATAAATGGTGCTGGAAGAACTGGCTTTCCACATGCCAAAGATTAAAACTAGACCAATATCTTTCAGCCTGCACTAAACTAAAATCATAATGGATCAAAGATCTAAATATTAAAACAGAAACACAATCTGCTGGAAGACAGAATAGGTAGAACTCTTGAAGACATTGGTGTAGGCAAAGACTTTATTTAAAAGCCCCAATTGCACAGGAAATATCACAAAGAATCAACAACTGGGATCTCATCTTATTAAAAATCTTTTGCATGGCAAAAGAAACCAACAGAGTGGAGAGACAACCCACAGAGTGGGAAAAAATTTTTATCGGCTGTTCCTCAGACAAAGGACTAATAGCTAGAATAAATAAAGAACTAAAAAAAAATCAGAGCCTCCAAATTTAAAGATCCAATCCAAAAATAGGCACCTGAAATGAACAGACACCTCTCAGATGAAGGAGTAAAAAATGGCAAATAAATATATGAAAAAATATTCAACATCACCTGTCATTTGAGAAAGGCAAATTAAAACAATGCTGAGATTCCATCTCCAGAAAGAATGGCTATTATCAAGAAATCAACCAAAAACAAATGCTGGAGGGACTGTAGGGAAAAAGGAACGCTTCTCCACTGTTGGTGGGAGTGTAGACTGGTGCAACCACTGTGGAAATCAGTGTGGAGATTCCTTAAAACTAAAGGTTCCATTTGACCCAAGTATTCTCCTTCTTGGTATCTTCTTAAAAGAATTAAAAGCATCATACCACAGTGATATATGCACACCCATGTTTATAACAGCACAGTTTGTAATAGCTAAATCTTAGAAACAGCCCAAATGCCCATCAACCGATGAGTGGATAAAGATGTGGTTTTTTTATACTATGGAGTACTACTCTGCCATAAAGAAGGATGAGCTTGAGACATTTCTAGCTAAATGGATGCACCTTGAGACCATACTCTTAAGTGAGATAAATTGGACACACATGTTTAAATACTGCATTGTTTCTCTGGTGTGAGAAATCAAAAGTGTAAATAAGGACCAAAATGTATAATAAATATTGGGAAATAGGAGGAAAATGTTCAAATGAGAAGGGGAACAAGGGAGGAAGGAGGGGAAAAAGAAAGAAGGGACAAGAAAAAAAGAGAATAGGAGGTAAAAATGGAAACAAACTTTAGTAAATAAGGAGAGAAGAGGGGTCAAAGGGGGGCGGAAATGGGAAAAAAAGAAGACACATCATGTACAGGTACAAATTCTCTATCATGAATGTTATCATTATGTATATCTAAAATACCAATAAAGGTTTTGCTTCCAAAAACAAAAACCACACACACACACACACACACACACACACACACACACAGAATAGGATATTTGCAACCAGGCATGATGGATATGCCTATAATCCCAGCACTTGCGAGGCTGAGGCAGGAGGATCACCACCATTTCAAGACCAGCCTTGGTTATATAGTGAGTTCAAGGCCAGCCTGCACTATGTAGTGACATTCTGTCTCTACAAAACACAAAAGAAAACAGGATATTTATATATCTTTTCAAAGTATCATCCCAGAAATAATTATTAATTATGAAAGGAAAATGTTAACTTGACTGTGGAGAAAACTGACATAGTAACTTAAATGGTCAAAGTTAACATTGCCAGTAATGGAATAAAAATAACATCATAGGGCCAGGGATTTAGCTCAGTGGTTCCGGTGTCTGCCTCACAAGAGCAAGGTCCCGAATTCGATCCCTGGTACCAACAAAACAAAACAAAACAAAACGTCATAATAATATCTTGATATGGTGGCCTGAGGATATAATGTCACTTATTCCTGCCAAAAATGTTTAAAACAGATCCAGTCAGGAGCAATGTTAGACAAACTCAAATCATGGAATATTCTATAAAATATTCCGACTGTATTATTATTATTATTATTATTTTATTATTATTTTTTTGGTACCAGGGATCGAACTTGGGTCCTTGTGCTTGCGCAGCAGGCGGCGAAACCACTGAGCTAAATCCCTGGCCTTATTATTATTTTTTGTACCAGGAAATGAATTCAGGGCCTTGCACTTGCCAGGCAGGCGTGGCACCACTGAGCTAAATCCTTGGCCCCCTGACTTTATTAGTACAAAAATGTGAGTGTCATGAAACAAAGGCAGAGGAATTGTTCCGGATTAAAGGAGAGTAAAGAGTCATAGTCTTTAAATGCAGTCCTTGATCCTGGAAGGAAATTTTTTTTGCTGTAAAGAACATTAATGGAACAGTTTGCAAAATTGGAATATGGATTATAGATAATTAGATATTAAATAATATTAGATATTAATATTATCTAATATCTATTAGATACTAGATATTAATATGTCAATGATAAAATTTACTAAGTTCTTGTTGTTCTTAGGAAATGCAAATGGAAATATTTAGGAGTAAAATGATGTAATATGAACAACGTATTCTCAACTAACTGAGGAAAAAATAGATATTAGATAAATAGGTAAGGAAAGCAAGAATTATAAAATACTAACAATTGGTTAAATTGGTTATTATGGGTAAAGGGTGTAGGGAATTTCCTTGTGCTAGTCTTAAAACTTTTCTATAATTTTGAAATTATATCATCAGTAAACCTTTAAAAAATGGTGGGGTGGCCTAGGGATTTAGCTCAGTCGTTCCGCCACCTGCCTCACAAGCACAAGGTTCCAAGTTTGATCCCTGGTACCAAAAAAAAAAAGGTGGGTTAACCATATTAGTTTATTTCCTTTCCCTCTTAAATTTGCTAAAATGATGCCATCATTGTCACAATGGCATGAACCTTCAAGGGGAAAAGATAAAATAGCAGGGAGACATTTTAGTAGAAATATCTTCTGGAAAATAGAGTGGATACAAGAGTGACAACTAATCTGACAAACAGGTTTTACATGAGATCTGCAGTGGAAGACACATCTAGAATTGAGCTAATTCATATGTGTGACTCAGAATGTAGTAGGTACCACAGAACATAGGAGTAAGGAACAGGCCTTAGGAAGGTGGTCACTGAAACTCTGATGACAGGGCATTTGGAACAATCAACAAACCACCCTCCCCTATAAGGAAATGAAAGATTTTTCTGGTGGAACTGAACCTAGGAGACACTGTCCCTGGACAGGATTCATTGGAGGGCTTGCATATGATACTGGACTGAAAAGATGATGATTAAACGCCAAGTCAAGATCTTTAGAAGTGAGGTTCTCAGTACCCCCTGCTCCTGTCCTGGTGCTAGCATGCTAACAGATAAGCATATATCCAGAAATTATAGGATACTCCCCTGGAAAAATTGTAGAGATTGAGAGAAGGCTTCTAGTAAAGCCCACAATGGTCAAATCTTGCTATAAGCTTTTAGTTGGCTTGTTTTTGTTCTTAGAATGGAGAGCCAAGAATCACCAGTTATTTGAGGACAGTAATCAGGGAGAAAAATAAAGACCAAAATAAACTCATAGGAAAAAGGTCCCAGAGAAACCAGAACTAATTCAGGAAACAGAAGAGAATTTCAAATGAAGTATAATATCTATGAAGAAGAGAGAAAAAAAATGAAGAAACAAAACCAGGCTGAGGATTTAGCTCAGTGGTGCTGCACCTGCCTTGTAAGTGCAAGGTCCTGAGTTCTGTCCCTGGTACCAGAAAAAAGAAAACCAGAGGTGCCGGGCTTGGTGGTGCACACCTGTAATCCCAATACTTGTGAGGCTGAGGCAGGAGGACTGCTGTGAGTTTGAGGCAGCCAAGGCTACATAGTGGGACCTTGTCTCAAAATACAATACAAAACAAAACAAACCACACACACACACACACACAAACACACAGGAGCAAAAAAATGGTTCTTGGAAATTAAAATATACAGTAGTCCCCTTATACTTGATTTGCTTTCTTTTGTAGTTCCATTTATTTGTGACCAACTATAGTCTGAAAACATTACATGGAAATTTCCAGAAAAAAATCCAAGTGTTAAATCACTTAATACTATGCTGATATAATCATTCTACTTTATCACTAGTTATTATTATTTTTAGAAGTACTGGGGATTGAATCCAGGGCCCTTACACTAAGTTACATCCCCAGTCCTTTATTATTTCATTTTGAGAGAGAGTGTTACTAAGTTGCTAGATTACTCAGGCTGGCCTAGAATTTAGCATTCTCCTGCCTCAGCCTCTGAGAGTGCTGGACTTACAGGCATGTGCCACTATGATTTAGTCATTATTGTTAATCTTTTAGTCATTATTATTAATCATGTTTAGTCATTATTGTCATTATTTCTAATTTATAAAATAAACTTTATCATAGGTAAAGTTTATGTATGTATAGAAAAAAACCAGTTTGAAACTATACACAATTTCAGGCCTTCACTGGGGGTGTTGGAACATATCCTCCCAGATAAGGGGACACACTACTGTAATAACCAAAATAAAAGGCGGCATATCATGGCAGAGCAAAACTGCTTATTTCAGGGCCAGGGAGCAAAAGAGGAAGGGGAAGGGAGAAGGATCATACAACTCGTGGCAGACATACCTCCCATGGCCTAAAGAGCCCCCCCTCCAATAGGCCCCACCCCCTAAAGGTTCCATCACCTCCCAGTAGTGCCACTGTGTGGCCCACACCTTTAACACATGGGCTTTGGAAGACATGTAGGATCCAAACTATAGCGCAAATAGAAAAGGTAGAAGTAGCCAGGCAACATGGTGCACGCCTGTAATCCAAACACTCTGGGAACCTGAGGGAGGGGGATCACAAAATCAAGCCTAGCCTGGGTAAATGAGTAAGGCCTCCTAGTCTCATGGATAAAGAAGATGTGGGTTTTTTAAATAAAATGGAGTACTACTCAGCCATAAAGAATGAGACACTGGGGACATCTGTAGCTGAGTGGATGCACAGTGAGGCTATACTCTTTTTTTTTTTGGTACCAGGGGTTGAACTCAGGTCCTTGCACTTGTGAGGCAGGCGGCGGAACCACTGAGCTAAATCCCCAGCAAGGCTACACTCTTAAGTGAAACAAATAGGACACACGTGTAAATACCGAATAGTTTCTCTGGTGTGAAAAACTAAAAGTGTAAATAAGGATCAAAATGTATAACTGATATTGTGAAATAGGAAGAAAATGTCTAAAGGAGTAGGGGAAGTAGGAAGAGTAGGGGAGAGGAAAGAAGGGAAAAGAAAAAATATGAGAAAAGGAAAAACATGGAAACAAAGTCTTTGTAAATAGGGAAGGGTGGAGGGGGTGAAGGGAGGGCAGGGGAAGGGGGAAAAAAATAAGAGCCAAGATACTCATGTAATGGTACAAGATCCCAATGATAAATGTAACTGTATTGTATACCGAAAATGTACCAATAAACTAAATGGAAAAAAATAAAAAATAAATAAAAAGGGCTGAGGTAAAGTGTAAAGTGGTAAAGTGCCCTAGTTCAATCCCTAGAACAGTAGGTATGTGTGTATGGGGTCATCTTTCTTCTCTGTTTTTTCTCTCTCTCTGATCATCTGTTGTGAGGAAAGTTTGCTGGTTTATAAGAACACTCAAAGCTGGGTGTGGTGTACATCTGTAATCCCAGCACTTGGGAGGCTGAGGCAAGGAGGATTGCTTATGAGTTTCAGGCCAGCTTGGGCTACATAGTGAGTTCAAGGCCACACATAGCAAGACCCTGTCTCAAAAAACCAAAAAAGTTAAAAAAACCCAAAAACCTGGTGGTAGAGTACTTCTGGGTTCAGTCACCAGTACTGTTTTTTGTTTTTTATTTTTATTTTTTATTTTGGTACTGGGGATCAAACTTGGGACCTTGTGCTTGCAAGGCAGGTGCCAGAACCACTGAGCTAAATCCCCGGCCCCCCAGTACTGTTTTTAAATAGTTTAAATTTTTATTAATACAGTACATGTTTGTGGTAAATAATGATTGCATTCATTGTGGAAAGTTGTATATATGTATATATGTATATACATTGTATTGTATATAAGATATCTTAATTATTTTTTCTTCCTATTCCCTACCTTACCTTTCCACCTCCCTCTATCTCTTGGTCCCCTTCCCATTTGTAAATGATCAAGTGCTGTTATAAAAAACCAAGCTCTCAGAGTGCTGGGATTATAGACATGTACCACCATGCCCAGCTCTAACTTCCTGTTGTATAGTCATTCAAAGTCACTAATTCATTCACTCAGCCTACAAATATTTCTTAAAACTCTATATGTATGAAGTACAGCTAGGGATTGTGAATATAATAAAGATCAAATATTTACTCCCTGACTACTAACAATTCTTCAACAGCTTCCCATAAAGTTAAAATACTTAGTATAGACAACCTTACCAATATCCTCAGTTATCTGGCCTTTGCCTAGTTTTCAAACTCTGTCTCCCAACACCTCTCCACTTTATTTTTCATCTATATGCAAGTACTTGGGTTTCACCTAATATGGCTCTCCTTAAGTCTCTGTTCTTTTTTTATGTGCTATATTCTTTTATTTACTTGAAAAACTTTAATCATGCTTCAACGCTCAATTCTGGAAACATTTCCTGGATGAAATTTTCTCTAAAGGATCTCTTCTTATTCTAAACCCAACAGTCAAGGACTTTCTCCTTTGTAGCTGAATTATAGTCCATATTTAATTTAATCATGTCCTATATATACTTTATGTTTGTATGCTTCTTCTTCAAATAGCCACTTTATAACAGAAGCCTTTTTCTATCCATTTTGTAACCCTGTTTACAAATATAGAACCTGGCACACAGCTGATGCTTAATAAATTTTGGCTAAATGAGCAAATGAATGAATAAGAATACATTTATTTGGTTGAAAAAATTGTGTATCTTACTAAGAAAATTAAATAACAGGAGGGCCAGGCATGGTAGCGCACTCTGGAAATGTCAGCACTTGAACCAAGGCAAGAAGATTGCCACAAGTTTGAGGCTAGGCTGGGCTACACAGTGAGACCCTGTCTCAAAAAACCAAATATGAATGAATGAATGACAGAAGAATGAGGCTGAATGGATAATGGTGTCCCTTCCCCACAGTTTTAACTAGGGCAACTATTGATCTTGGCAGATAAATATCTAACCCATGGGAGGAAAGGAAATGGCCAGTAAGTGGCCAAGAAGTGGCTAAGAAAAGTATATTCCCTTTCCTTGTTTCTTCAGTTGCATTCTTTTTTTTTTGTTCCAGAAGGAATTTTGGTATCTTAATAGATCTAAGTTGAAGCAGGCCATCTCAGCTTCTCCCTCTCCTCTTCTGGAATGTCTAGGCTGGACAGTGTTTTTGTAACCATAATAATGTCCTAAAGAATTAACATCACTGACCCTTTATCTAATGAGGGCCAGGATTTATGAGTTCATAGTGGAACTGGAGTGAGAATGGGCTAAATAATTTCAAGAAATGGAGGAATGAAATGTCAGTGAATCTTTTTCTTTCCCCAGTCTCAACTGTAAGCTTCAGAAAGCATTGAGAAGAAAAAGCATTAACCTGGACTCAAATGTCAGTTTTCCCATATGCCAGGTATCTGACTTTGCCTAGATTTTTGTTATGTTTTTGTTTTTTTGAGACACGGTCTCACTATGCAGTTCAGGCTGGCACTGCACTCATTATGTAGCCCACGCTGGCCTTGAACTCATAGTGATCCTCCTGCCTCAGCCTCCCAAGTGCTGGGATTACAGGCATGTGCCCCATGCCTGGTTTGACTTTGCCTAGATTAACTCTGTTTTTAGTTTTTTACTTTTTTTTGGTACCAGGGATCGAACTCGGGTCTTTGCGCGTGCACAGCAGGCGGTGAAATCACTGAGCTAAATCCCCAGCCCTTCAGTTTTTTACTTTTAAAAATGTCAATGACAATATCTCATAGTTATGAGAATTAAATAATGTATACATATTTTCTCAGAGGTGTTCAGTACATCATGGAATCTGAAAGATGATACTTTGATCTTATCAGCAGTGTGCCAATCAATGATGACTTTTGAGAGCTTGTTAAATTTCATTAATTTTGTAAATTAGTTGTTTAGTCATTAAAAACTAAATTATTAAAACTTAAAATTGATCATTAAATATTAAGAACAAAGGCAGTCATATTAAAATACTAAAGACTCATTGCTTTCTGTTTTATTACTAGATAATCATTAGTTTATTTTTATTGTATCCAGATATTCTGCTCTGTTTCTTCATTTTCTTTTTTAGTAGTTAGCTAGAATTTTTTTTTTTCCCCCGGTACCAGGAATCGAACTCAGGACCTTGCGCTGCTTTCGAGGGAGGTGGCGGCACCACTGAGCTAAATCCCCCACCCTTTTTTAGTAGTGCTGGAGATCAAACCAAGACTTTTTACACAATAGGCAAACAAATGCACTACCCCTGAGCTATATTCCCAACGCTCTTTTTTTATTGTTTGGGAACATGTTGACATATTTTCTTTTTCTTTTCTTCTTTTTTTTTTTTTGGCTCGGGGATTGTTAAGTTGTCCAGGATGGTTTTTTGTTTTGTTTTGTTTTTTTGAGACAGGGTCTTGCTAAGTCACTAAGTTGCCCAGATCAGGCTTGAATTTGAGGTCCTCCTGCCTCAGCCTTCACCAGTGCTGTGATTACAGGCATGCACCAACCATGCCCAGCTCTGTTGACATATTTTCAAGCCAGCTGATTCTTTTCTTAGTCATGACCAGTCTACTGATCTGTATCTGCTCTAGAGTCTAATCATGTGTTTCATGGTCACCATTTTTGTAGTTATCTGAGAGATTATTTCTGATTTGATTTTTTTCTAGAGCCTCATTCATCTGCTTTGTTACTTCTGGCTGTTAACACTTCAGAGAGTACAAGTGGGTAGCTTTCACCTTGTTCTATCTCATTGCCCCCTAGGGTTTCCTTTGGTGAGCTAGATGTCTGGGGTTGCATCTTGCTTAACTGTCTTCTCATTTTCTATTTTTTTTTTAGTTTAATTCCTGGGTTGATGCTTGTAAATTGCTTATGGCAGGTAGGTTTATTGCTAGTATTGAGAGCCCTTAGTAAATGACTACTTCTCAGAGATGTCTTCCAGGGTTTTGGGTTTTGAGTCTGTTGCAAGAGCCTATCTCTTCAGTTTACTGGGGGTGAGAAGTTGCTACCTATTTGGCTTAGCCCCTGGTTCTTGGAACTGGCCTACAGTATTGTTTATGACCCTTAGGCAATCTCAGTCTTGGCACACCAGGAAGAACAACTGATTAGAACCATTGTGTCACCCTGGTTAAAGTAGAAGAATCAGCAATAACAAGAGCATCAAATACAGCCTAGAAAACAACAAATGGTGGTAACTATCAATTTGCCACCTTTATCCATGTGAACTATATTTGTGATTATATAACAAAATCTAAAACAAACCAGAAAATTGTATACAGTAAATATGCCCTCAGTATTGTAATTTCACCCTCAGGAGAAAAATTTTTAAAGGGGTTAGGAGAAAAAAAAAAAAGAGAAACAGAAGAGGAAAAGATGAGAAGCAAGGCTGGAGGACAAAGGAAGATTATGTGAACTTTGGGAAATGTGAAGAAGATAGGCGGGAAAGAGAGGAGAAAATAAAAACAAGAACAGAACAACAATAACAAACTAGAAACAATGTTCAGATTCATAAAAACAAGAGCAAGAAAAAACAAAATAGGGGCAACTCACTTTCCGGTCCCCCTTGTGTTTCTCTTAGACAGACGGTTTCTTTCTCTCAGTAAATTTTTCCTACTCTTAACCTCAATTGTTCCTAGAATTCATTCTTCAATTTTAGAGAACATGAACTTGAGTTTCAGATATCTAGTAAGTTTGGGAGTTATATCTCTTTCCCCTAGATCATTTTGGAGGTCTTCCACCAAGATTACTTACTGGTCAGAGGTAAGAGTTCTTTCATAGGTTCTAAAAAAGAAAAAACAAAATGAAAAAAAAAAAAAACCAAGGGAAAAAAATGTCTACTTCAGGGCATATCTCTGCTGTCACTGGTAGACAGAGTGGACAGAGCCCAGATCTGTTGTTGATGAATCTCAACAAGCCAGCCATACATTTATGGTAGGGTAGTGGATAATCCTAGTAAGCCTGCACCTTTAGTTCCACTGAAGTTTAGGTTGGTTTCTGGCTGTGAGGCTGGAACCAAATTTGTTCAGCTTTCAACACTGTGTGCCTCCTGCCTGCTTGAACTCAGGTCCCTGCCAGCTTAAACTCAGCTCCTTGACTGTCTGCTCACTTGAACTCAGTGTTCTGCCTTAGCCTGACACTGGGAGCCAGGCCACAGCTGCTCTGAGTTCTGATCTCAGTTGGCTCCTCACCAAGATGGCTACTGACCCTTGCGGGGAGGGGTGGGGGGTCTGAACCTGAATAACTCACCAGCCACTGCAGTCGCCTGTGTCCACTGCTCCATTCCACTGGTACATTTCTCTGTAGAGGCCTCTGGGGTCACCAGTAGTCACCATCTGTCTGCAGGTTTGAGCTGCCCCTCCCATGCAATGAGTCAGGGCTCAGGGAGAACGCATCACATGCCACCTGCTTGTGCAGTCTTTGCTCCGGCTTCAGATCCCTGCTAGGTCCCAGGAACCCACTTCTTTTCTTCTCTTCCTCATGTTCCAGAAGCTAAATCTCAGAGATACCGAGATACTAAATCTCAGAGAGGCTGCTTCTCTGCTGTTCACCACTCTGCCATCTTTCCAGAAGTCTGACCAGTCTACTGATGAGCCCACCAAAAGTATTCATTTTGATTTGGAGATTTTGATCTCTAGGCTTTCATTTTGATTCTTTGCTTTCATCTCTCTGCTTACATTGCCCATCTGTTCTTGCATGTTGTCCATTGCTTCCATTAGAGTCTTCAACATATTATTTGAAATTCTCAGTTTGTTAGTTCCAAAATTTCTGCTGTGTGTGTCTGCTTCTGGTGCTTGCTCTGTTTCTATGGAGTGTATTTTTTGCCTTTTAGCATGCTTTGTAATTCTTTTTTATTGAAATTTGGACATGACATTAGGTAAAGCTTAGGTTTTATGTTTATATGGTTGGGATTACGCTGGTTTACTGTTTGCTATTGCTATAGGTGTCAGGCTAAAATTTCCCAGATGTCCTTGTTTTGTCTCTCCTGCTATCATTGATTTTCCTTAGATAATCCTTCCTAAATGTAAGGGTCTTGACTTTGCAGTTCTTTCAGTTGTAATCCTCTGTTAGTATACAGGGGCCTTACTAATGTAGTTGTAAGAGTAGGGATCTGAGGAGAGCATTTTACAATTCTTATCATTAAGCCTCAATCTTTCATTGAGCTTATGCACCACTGGGCAGTGCCTTCCACAAGTGTCTAACATTGCCACCACCACCTTAGAGTAAAAGGAGAGCTAAAGGAGACTGCAGTTGGTTATTTCCTCTTTCCTACATTGGTTAGGCTCTGGTAAAGCCAAATTCTCTAAAAATTTTCCCTGGAGAACAGACTTTTGTAATGAACAGAATGCTTTGGGTGTTATTTCAAAAAAGGGCAATTTTTATTTGTTCCTGCTGGAAGCACAAGAGGATTTTTCCTTTTTCTTTTTGGTACCGGGGATCAACTTGGGACCTTGTGCTTTTGAGGCAGACAAAGGCACCACTGAGCTAAATCCCTGGCCCTAAGAGGATTTTTTCTAAAGTCTTCACAGTGAGAATCTGGGGGTACTCCTGGAGATAAATTCTCAAAAATGTGACAGATCCCTTAAAAATGTGCCTTCAAGTTTTTAAAGGGCCGAGAATTTAGCTCAGTGGTGCCGTCATCTGCCTTGAAAGCGCAAGGTCCTGAGTTTGATCCCCGGAACAACAACAACAACAAAAGTTTAAAAAATCTCTTAGCCTGGTGTGGTGGTGTACACCTAATCCCAGCACTAGGGAAGCTGAGGTAGGGGGATTGTGGGATTTGAGGCCAGCCTGGGCTACATATTGAGTTCAAGGCCAGCCTAAACTACATGGAACGTGTCTCAAAAACAAACATCTCTTAAACTAGTCCATTTACAGTCTCCAGAAATTAGTCAATTGTTTTATTAGTATATTTCTACCATTTGCTAGCTCCTGTTGTATTTTTTGCTCTCATATGTCATGACTTTCTGTTTTCTTATTCTGATTTCATTTAGTAGGACCCTTGTCTTTTTTTTTTTTTTTTTTTGGTATGGAGGATCAAACTCAGGACCTTGAGGTTTCAAGGCAGGCCATGCAACTACTGAGCTAAATCCCCCGGCTATCTCTCTAGTTTTTTGTGGTGGGGGTTTGCTCTGTGACTTCAATTCTCTGATGGGTATAAGGGTTGTTAAATTTCAGTTTGCTTGGCTTTTTTCTTGTTGTTTGGCTAGTACCCAGGACCATGTGCATGCTAGGGAAGTACTCTATTACTGAGCTATATCCTCAGCCTTGGTGTGATGACTTCTAAGTTGTTTACATATCACATTGGAAACTGGAAGGTCTCATCAATTGTATTTGTCTAGAGAAACTGTAATCCCAGCACTCGGGAGGCTGAGGCAGGAGGATCACAAGTTTGACCCCAGCCTGGGCAACTTAACATAGAGAGACCCTGTCTTGAAATAAAATAAAATAAAGGGCTGGATATGTAGCAGTGTGAAGGCCCAGTGTTCAATCCCCAATACTATAATCACACACACACACACACACACACACACACACAAATCCCCAATACTGTAAAATAAAAAAACAAAAAAAGCTATACTCACTTGTCAAATCCAACAGTAAGTTGGCTTCTGATTTAAGAATTTGGCAAAAAGCTGGATGTGGCAGCACATGGCTGTAGTTCTAGCACTCTGGGAGGCTGAAGCAGGAGAATGGCAAGTTCAAGCCCAACTTAGTAAGACCCTGTCTCAAAATAAAAAAGGGCTGGGGATATAGTTCAGTGTGAAGGCCCTGGGTTCAATCCCAGTACTACACAAAAAAGATTGTCCAAGTTCTAAGAAAGTATTTGGTAAGAATCAGTTGACTATAGAAAATTTACTATAAAGATGATTACATATTTTATTTTATATAAATTGTGTGCTATACATGTTTTATAAGAGCAAAGTTTACAATGAACTGATGTACATCAATATATGCACACATTTTTTCTTCCGGAAATCTGATTGTTAATGTGACTAGCACACACACAACATGGCTGATTTCAACTTGACATGGAATTGAGGAGTGTTATGAAAGGCATGTTGTTTTTCTAAGTTTTTTTTTTGATGGTAAGAAAACATAACATTTTATATAAATGATAATACTGGCTCCAACATGAAAGAAAAATAGGCAAAATCGTGCACTTTATATAATATACAATTACAGTGGGATATATGCAGGTATCTTGTCAGGGTATGAATAAGAACATTTGCCAATATGCAAGTTGAGTGAAAACAACTGAACTTTGTCAAAAGCACATGTTCTTGTCTCTAAAAATATATACCTTAATATAAAATATAATATCCAATTAAAAATATCTCTTGTTACACAGAAGAAAGAGTATACATACCAAGAATTTAAACCAAAGCTAGTGGAAAAATCCCAACAATTAACAAAAAACAAGTAACAAAATTTATTTTTTAGTGGCCTATAACTCCCAATTGTAGAAACAAAACAAAGTACATAAATACTAACCCTACTTGGAAGTGAAAAATACATTTAAATTCACCTTGTTTAATTAAAAGACATATTATGCTTAAAGACAGTTGCTTACATAAACATATCATTACATCAAATCAATATTTACTTTTTTAGTGAACACTACAGACATATAATCTAGAGATTTACAAGTACTTTACTGAAAAAACCCCCACTATGTTTATACTTTAGGATATCTCCACCTGGGAGTGTATTTCCTGGAAAATTTATGAATAATTGACAAGAAACTTTTCATTATTTCTTATTTGTACAGGTCTCTGCAACATGAGAAATTTCTGCAGAATTTTCAAAACAGACTGACATACATAGTTTCTCCCCAGTGTGAATTCTTTCATGTATTTGATGATAGTCATGTATACCAAAAGCTTTCCCACATTGCTTACATATATATGGTTTCTCCCAGGTGTAAGTACTTCTATGTCTACAAAATGAATAGTAGCAAATCCTTTCCCACACTGCTTACATATATAGGGTTGCTCCCTAGTGTGAATTCTTTCATGCATTTGACCTTGTGTCTGTTGAATGCTTTTCCACATTGCTTACATTCATAGGGTTACTCTCCAATGTGAGTTCTTTTATGTCTACAAAATGAGGAGTTAGCAACAAATCCTTTCCCACACTGTTTACTCACATAGGATTTCTCACCAGTGTGACTTGTTTCATGTATCTGATATTGGCTGTGTCTGCTGAATGCTTTCCCACATTGCTTACATACATAGGGTTTCTCACTAGTGTGAATTTTTTTCATGTCTTTGACAATTTAGCTGTGTGTACTGAATGCTTTTCCCACATTACTTACATATATAGGGTTTCTCACTAGTGTGAGTTCTTTCATGTATTTGTCAGTGACTGCGTATACTTAATGGTTTCTCACATTGCTTACATAAGAGTTTCTTCTCCGTGTGAATTCTTTCATTTCTGTGAGTAATTTCAACCTTTTTGAACTTCAATTTCTACAGGGTCAAATGGAGCTAATACTGATTGTAGGAACTGTATGGCAGAGGAGGACCTGAAATGGAAAGAAACATTTCTGAGGATGAATTAGAATCAAATACACTGTTAGAAATGACAAAACCTGAAATATTAAAAACACAAGACAATTCCAATATCCAAATTTAATCAAGGTAAACTGAGAGTAGTTCCAGAAAACAAATAATATAGTTTGCTAGAATGGCAACAATAATGGAATTATGTTTGACTTTAAAATTGACACCTGGGGCCATGGATGTGGCTCACTGGTACAGGTTTTGCCTAGTATGTGTGAGGCCCCAGGTTCAATTCTCAGCACCACAAAAACAAATGAAAAAACCTACACTTACCAGGGTGATTAGACACCTGTAATCCTAGCACTCAGGAGGCTGAGGCAGGAGGATTGACAGGAGTTCAAGGACTAGTGAGTTCCATGCCAGCCTGAAGTACATAGGGAGACCTGTTTTAAAACAAATCCCTACACTTATTAGCTGTGTACTGTAGGACAAACTATATATGATTTCCTCCAGTCTGTTTCTGTACTGCAGGATGTTGTGAACATTTTTTTTTTGGTACCAGGGATTGAACTTGGGACCTTGCGCTTGAGTGGCAGAACCACTAAACTAAATCCCCAGACCTCTTGTGAACATTTGACAATGACTTACTGTTTATTAGGGCCAGATCTGTACTATTTTGTACTATTTTTGTATCCCTATTTTGTGTTTTGTATCTGTATTATTTTGTATAGGGATACAAAAATGAAGGCATTGGCCTTGTCTTCGATTTCAAGACAATGTAAACACACACACACACACTTTGATAATAAGATCTACAGAATGTATCACTAACTACCAGGAACTATTATAAATGCTTGCTACTCGTTTTCACTTGCTCTGTTTCAAACTTAAAAATACAGATACTAATAATCATGTACATCTTACAGGAGAGGCTCATAGAGGTTAACATCTTGCCCAGAATCAAACAGCTATTAGATGATGGAGCCGTTATAATTTTTTTCTTTCTGGTACTGGGGACTGAACTGTTTTACTGAGATACATCCCAGCCCTTTTAAAATTATTTTTATTTTTGAAACAGGATACCGCCATATCACCAAATTCCCTAGGGTGAGAGAATTTGCAATCCGGCTTTAGCATTCTAGATTGCTGGGATTACACCAAGGCCTGGCTTGGAGCTGGACAATATGACAGAAAGTCTTGAATTTACAAATTTTTCACGTGAGGGATGGCGGTGGAAACTACACACTTAACAAGTAGTTTTAGTTTGCCCATCTCCAAACAGGGATTCAAATATTATTACCTCTTGCGGGGCATGGTGGGACGCGCCTCCCATCCTAGGAGTCTGGGAGGCTCCTGGTAGATTCGAGCCCACCCTGTGCAATTCAGCGATTTAGCAAGACTCCATCTCAAAAGAAAAAAAAAAGCTGAAATTGTATAGTAGCTCAGTGCTGAAAGCCCTGGATCCAGTTCCCAGGACCGAAAAATAAAATTTCCTCTTGAATTTGTATCGATTACATACAACAGTGTAGTAAGCGTCGGTATTGTGCTTGATGTTAAACATTAGCTTAACTTCACTTTATTCCTTTAAGTTTGATCTCTATACCGAAATATGGGAAGGGCTTTGGGCTACAAATTGCAGAGTGACTTTCCAAATGGGTTGTAATACTTGACACTATTGCTTTGTTTCGATATAAAACAGGGCCACTGTCTTTAATTACTCTTCAGTTTTATGAAAGCCTCGCCTATTTCTTCTATTAAACTCTCCGCTGCCTTCATTTTACATCGCTATTTCCACCACAAACCGAGCTCTCTCAGGAGCCGACGAGCGGCGCTTGGGCGTGCACCTCACGAGCCCACTACGGTCGCCCGGCCGCTCAGTCAGGGCGCTAACGCTCGGCCCAGTTCTCGCGGGGAGAAACGCGGGTTTTAAAAGAGAACTTCTAATTCCACACCAGTTCCCAACTGTCACATGACTGGCGCGCGCGTCCTCGTCTCAAGGTCTTTCCCGGTCGTAGAGTGACTGTTAACGCGGCTACAGGGTGTCGCGCGATCCATTCCGGAAGTAGGCGCTGCGACTTTCGCTTCCTCGGCGGAAGCGTGTCAGACAATTAGCGGAAGTTCGTCACGTCGCGGTTGCCCCTGCAACAGCGGATGTGTGTCGCCGCTTCGGTGACGCTGGGAGGTGCTTGCAGCCTCTGCTGCTGCCTTTTGGTTGAAGCACTATGGAGGAAGAGAGGAAGAATAATAACAAACGGTGGTATTTTACTCGAGAACAGCTGGAAAATAGCCCATCCCGTCGTTTTGGCCTGGACCCAGATAAAGAACTTTCTTACCGCCAGCAGGCGGCAAATCTACTGCAGGACATGGGACAACGTCTAAACGTGTATCCTTGCGGCCTAGAGTTGGGCCTAGGACTTGCCGTGCTCCGGCGTCCAGGCCCCAGGCTCTGGCGGGGACAGAAGGGGGTAAGAAGGTGGTAGGAGCTGGATTTCTAGGCGGGGAGCCCACGATGGGGCAGGCAGAAAGTGTTCGCGCGAGGGATGCGAGGCGGAGCCAGTTTTCCCGCTCGCTCACCCGTGCCACCAACCTTGCTGGGAATTCGTATCTTTTTCCGGCTTTGTTTTAGGCAGGCCTTCTTAGTCCCTCCTGCTCTAGTGACATTGAGATTCTCATTTCTGCTCTGACCTAGAGGTCTAGTAGAGATTTCACTGTTGACGGTTGCCTCCCAAACTTAAGTGTGTAAAAAGTTTCCGGAAATTCAATACCAGAGGGTCTTCTGAAGGTGGTCTAGAATTGGTGTACCAGCTTTGGTTTAAAATACGTTCTTCCCACTTCTACTAGGTGTTTAAGAAAACTGTCAAATTCTGGGCCGTCTTGTCTGTAAAATGGATAGCGCTTGCGTTTGATTCTGTGCCCACCACAATGCTTGGCATTTAGACTTCAAGTAATAGTCATTGTTCGAGTTTTATCGAATTTCAGAGGAATGAAAAATGTCAGTTTAGCTTCTAGTGTTGTAGACCCATGGATCTAATGTTTAAACAGTTTACAGAACATTGGGTCTTCACGTTACCCTGGTGTATATTCGTTTTCTTCATAGTTCAAAGATAAGGTGATTAGCGACTCTCTCCCCCACAGTACTTTTGTCCGAGAATATTTTCATTCTGTGGTGGCGTTCTTTTCACTGTGTATATAAAATTGTTTTTAGCCTTAGGTTCCCCTTCAGTTTATTCAGCTTTCATTTAAGTGTCTTGCTGACTGTAATGTTTGTATATTAAGGGTGTGCTTGCTTCAAAGTAGGTGTCCTCTTGCCATTTTGTTTCCTGTTGATATTCATTTGTTTCCTAAGCATCCAGTCTGTGCTAATTAAACCGTTTTTTAAGTCTGTTTCAGTGTATCCTTAATATGCCTTCTTTTTTTTTTTTTGGTACCGGGGATCAAACCTGGGTCATTGCGCTTGCGCAGCAGGTGGCGAAACCACTGAGCCAAATCCCGGCCCTACGCCTTCTTGTTAGTGTGTCATTAATGTTGTGATCATGGGACAGTGACCTCTCTATACTAGGTATTGTCTTCTGAGGAGCTTCTTAGAAGTATGACATTTACAAGTTTTCTTGGGCTTAGGGGTCACCGAATTACCTTATCTTTGAAATCTGGGGCTGGAGATAAGGGCACAGGCAAGCACAAAGCCTGGGGGCCGTTTTTTTCTTCAATGAATGGGTATCAAATCATTTCAAAGTTTTTCTGGCTCCAGGGATCATGAGGGTGAGATTGCCAGAGGGAAGTGAAACTAAATTTAATTGCTGGAATTTAGAAGATGAGAGAGATAGTGGCTATGTGTCCACAGGCCAGATTAGGGACAGCCTTCTAAATCACATTAAAGAGAGAGTCTAGACTAATGGATCTTCATCATAGGATTTGTAGAAAGTAACTGACTGAAAGGTTTAAGATCTTACGTAGTTTATATTCCATCCTGATTCATCCCAAGAATTTTTATTTATTCAGTAAATTTATATTAAATATTTGTTAATTGAAAGCATTATGCTGTCAATTGGCAGTTTAGTGAAAGAAAACAGACCGCTCTTTGACTTGGAGAAGGACACTTAGGACCATCTACTGTGTTTGGCCATTTGATCTTTTGGGAAGCAGCTGGAGATTATATTTTGGTAGTTATACAGCCTTCCTGCCTGGTTTTTGGACCTTAACTTGAACACTTCAGCTCACAATTGACTATCAACACTGCTATAGTATATATGCATCGATTCTACATGATTCAGTCTTTCACACAGTTTCACCGAAATGTAAGTATAATAGCATTTGGTGGTTTATTACAACTACCTATTTTGTGGTTGGTCTTTGCTACTTAAATGGGAATTGAATTTTAGAATTTAGGGTTGATTATCTTCATTCTGTGTCACACTGCTATTTTGAGTCTAGCCTTGCAGTTTTCCTGTCTAGTTTTCTGGTAGGGTTAATAATCTGTAGACTAGGTAAATTTGCTAGTAAAGTCAACTTTTTTTTTTTTTTTAGGAGGAATAGCATTAAAAGGGAAATCATGCTTAATTCAAGTATAACTTTCCAAATGGTAAATTCTAATATGGTCATAGAAAGATGAATGTTAAGTATTTAGATTTTCCAAAAGTCTTCAATAAAATTCAAATGAATGGTTGGCGGGGAAAGTATAGTATATGATAATGACAGGGGAAATGACTTTTAAGGTTAGGAAAGAGCTGGGCAAGGTGGCACATGTCTAATCCTAGCACTTGGGAAGCTGAGACAGGAGGATCACTTTGAATTTGAGGCCAGGCAGGACTAGATAATGAGACCCTGACTGAAAACAAAAACAAAAACAGGAAAAAGAAAATAATAGTAAAGTAATAAAAGAATTTTTTTTTCTTGAACAAAATAGTAAATACAGTAGTGCTATTTTCTGTTTTGCTACCTGAAATGGTCCCATTTAACATTAATTCTAAATAACTTGGAAATAAAATCATAATGATGATTCAAACATAGGTAAGACCATATTTGTTTAATAAAATACCAAGATAATGAGGATAAACTTGATGAACATTTCATATGGATCATTGAATCAAATATTTTAGTTGTTTTTCAAGAAACTTATTTTAGATTTAGATTCATGGATTTTTTTTTTTTTGATACCGGGGATTGAACTCAGGTCCTTGCCCTTGTAGGGCAGGTGGCGAACCACTGAGCTAAATCCCCCAACCCTTGAGCTCCTTTTTTAATGCTGTAGGAACAGACTCTGTGAAGCTGGATGTAGTTCATGTAATATAAGAAATTGGCAGAATCAGGATTGTGAGTGTGCCAAGTGCAGTGGCATACATTTATTGTCCCACTACAGAGGAAGGCTGAGGGAGGAGGATTCCAAGTGAGAGTCCCACCTGGGCAATTTAGTAAGACCCTATCTTAGGAAAAAAAAAAATAAAGTGCTAAGAATGTGGCTCAGTGGTAGAGCCATGTGCCACCATGCCTGGCCTCTACATAGTGTTTGTGTTACCATAATTTCTTTTAACTAGCTGTCTATTGGTGGATATTCAGATTGTTTCTAAATTTCTGTAGGTGGAATTATGATGTGTATGTAAAATTTTTCATTTGTTAATTTACCCTACAGAAAGATTTTACTAGTATAAATTGTTTCCAGTAATATAGGAGAGGGTTCCTTTGTGTTTATCCTGACTAACCACAAATATTTATTACTTTAGGAAATAGTTATAGCCAGGAGTGGTGGCTAATGCCTGTAATCCTAGCACTCTGGGAGGCAGAGGTAGGAGAATTGCAAGTTTGAGGCCAGCCTGGCCAATTTAGTAAGTTTATAAAAGAAACAGCTAGGGATGTAGCTCAGTGTGAAGGCCTTGGTAACCTAGGAAACCCTCCCCCAATTTTTTTATTGAACAGGTTCAAAGGGTTCATCGATAAACAAGATAAATGAGGTCTGAAATTATTTTTTTCAGTTAGTGAAGTTGAGCTTTTCCTTTTGATCATTGTTCTTGTGAAATAGAAGAATGAAAATTGCCTTGTTTATTTGCTTTGGTCCTTTTTTATTGTTGTGATTATCTTATTTATATGAACTCTTTCATGTATTAGAGCCATAGGGGGTTGTGAGTTTTTTTCCCCTTTTGCTGTATTTCTTTGTTTATAGTATTTTGGAGCCTGGCACCCATGATTTTTTGGTTTTTTTGTTTTGTTTTGTTGTGTTGTTTTATATGAGGGATTGAATTCGGGTCCTTGTGCTTGCGAGGCAGGCAGCAGCACCACTGAGCTAAATCCCCAGTGCTATGTTGTATTTTATATATTTCAAAATGTAGTCCTTGGAGCTGGGGGTATAGCATAGTGGTAAAGCACATGCTTAGTGTGCTGGAGGCCCCGGGTTAAAAGAATGTCTAGATTTGGAACTTACTGCAGTGCTTACTAGTTATATAGTCTTGGGAAAATGACCATAGGCCTCAGATTTTTCATTGCTATGTTATTAATAGTGCCTGTTTGATAGAATAGTTGTTAGGGTTTAAATGAATTAATTTAAAAAGTGCTTGCCCAAAAAATAATACATATTAGCTTCTCTCTCTCTCTCTCTTTTTTTTTTAAATTTTGAGACATGGTCCTGCTGTCTTGCCCAGGCTGGGCTTGAACTTGGGATCCCCCTGTCTCAGTCTTCCTGAGTGCTGGGATTGTAGGCATGCACCACCATGCCTAATTTAGCTATTCCTCATAGAAGCTGGGCATGGTGGAACACACAAAGCTACTCAGACAGGGAAGAAGACGGCAGATTCAAGGCCAGCCTGGGCAACCCTGTCTCAGTATATATGGGATTGGGAGCCAGGAGTGGTGGTGTATGTCTGTAATTTCAGCACTCAGGAAACTAAAACAGGAGGATCATGAGTTTAATGCCAACCTGGGCAACTTAACAGGACTACATAGCAATACCATGTTCCAGAACATGGGGTGGAAGGGAGCTGGGGATGTGGGAATGTACCTGGGTCTTGACTGGGTTCAATCACCAGTATAAAAAATTTATTTTTCTTAGACAAACCTTACCTTTGTGTGTGTGTGTGTGTGTGTGTGTGTGTGTGTGTGTGTGTGTGTGACTTCTACTTTATTCTTACAGCTTTTTACATTTGTTGATCTTATTTATTTATTTATTTATTTGAGACAAGGTCTCATGTAATTTAGGCTGGCCTCGAATTCACTGTGTGGCCCAAGTTGGCCTCAAACTCAAAACTATTCTCCTGCCTCAGCCTCGCAGGTGCTGGGATTATAGGCCTGTGCCACCATGCCTGGCTAGGACAAGATATTTGAATATGGACAATTTCAAACAACATTAGAGACATAACATAAGGAAATAGTGTGTATCTCTAAGAAGATATGCCTTACCTTTGATGAGAAAATGATTGGTAAGCAAGCTTGATATAGAATTTCATGAGGCGCATATCCCATTAGATTTTTCTCTGTATTTAAATACACGCATGTATTTGGTTCTGCCCTATTAGTTTTCCAATATTGCCTCTGTTCTTTTTTATTTATATTTCAGTTCCCTACTCTAAACTTTACTTGCTAGTGTTTATTAAATTTTTTTTAAATTAACGTTTTGGTGGTGTACAGTTGTAATCCCAGCTTCTTGGAATGCTGAGGCAGAAGGCTCACATGTTCCAGGCTAGAGTGGAATACATAATGAATTCAAGACCAGCCTGGACTGGGCTGGGGATTTAGCTCAGTGGTTCTGGCACCTGCCTTCCCAAGTGCAAGGTCCTGAGTTCGATCCCCAGTACCAAAAAAAAAAAACATCAGCCTGGACTACATTGTGAGATGTTGTCTCCAAAAACCAAAACCAAAATGAACCTTTAATGTGTCTTAGTTTTCTTCCATCTGTTACCTGATTACCTTTCCTAAATACTTTTTTTTTGAGACAGTGTCTCACTATGTAGTTCAGGCTGGCCTTGAACTCACTATGTAGCCCAGTCTGGTCTCCAATTTGCCGTGATCCTCCTGCCTCAGCCTCCTGAGTGCTAGAATTACAGGTGTGCACACCAGGCACACAGGTATGCACACCTGGCTTAGAAAACTGTTCATGTCTAGTATCTTCTAGACATAAACAATAGTAGCCTAGATACTTTTTTTTTTTGGGTACTGGGGATTGAGCTCCGGACCTTGTGCTTGCAAGGCAGGCACTGGAACAACTGAGCTAAATCCCCGGCCCTAACCTAGTTATTTTTAAGGAGAGCTTGTTGAAGGGTTGGCGTTTGCAAGTGGATTAATGGATAGGAGAGGGGAAAATACTACTAATAGAGGGAAAAGCATAAACAAGAGGTGAGAAGGTAGGACAAAGAAAGAACTTGATTTATTTGAGACTGAGATCCTCAAATATGATTTATTTTTTTCTATCCAGTCTGTGGCTCCAGCAGCCTTATTTCTAGCTGCTAAAGTGGAAGAACAGCCAAAAAAATTGGAACATGTCATCAAGGTAGCTCATACTTGTCTTCATCCACAGGAATCACTTCCTGACACCAGGAGTGAGGTAGGCAATTAATTAAAAATCTGCTTTTCTTTTTTTTTTATTGTAACTTAATTTTAACAAAAAAATTTTAAGTTTTACAGTGAAAATTTTTTGAATACAATTGAAAGATGCAGTAAAGCAAAGAGGAACAGAAACAATCTGCTGGAAGATGAAATAAGTAAAACTGTTTAAGACATAGGTGGTGTAGGCAAAAACTTTCTGAACAGAACCCTGGTTATACAAGAAATAATACCAAGAATCAGCAAATGGGATCCTGTCAAATTAAAAAGCTTCTACACACTACCAAAAAAAAAAAAAGCTTCTACACAGGAAAGGAAACCACTAACAGAGAAAAGAGACAACCTATAGAGTGGGACACTTCAGATAAAAGACTAATATCTGGAACATACAAAGAACTCAAAAAATTCAGGCCCCCCATCCCACAAATTTAAGACCCAATAAAAAAATGAGCATCTGAAATGAATAGACACTTCTCAGATGAAGAAGTACAGCTGGCTAATAAATACATGAAAAAATGCTCAACATCACTGGCCATTTGAGAAATTCAAATTAAAACAACACAGAGATTGAATTTTGTTCCAGAAAGAATGGCCACCATCAAGAAATCCACCAGTAACAAATGCTGGAGACACTTCGGGGCAAAAGAAACCTTTCTTTATTGTTGGTTAGAATATAAATTGGTCCAACCACATGGTAGTCATTATGGAGATTCTCAAAAAATTGAAATTGAAATTCCATTTGGCCCAGCTATTTCTCTTCTAGGTGTCTTCCCTAATGAGTTAAATACATCATACCACAGTGATTTGTGCATACCCATATTTATAGCAGCTGAATTCATAATAGCTAAATCTTGGAAGCAGCCTATATGTCCATCAACAGATGAATGGAGAAAGAAAACATATTTATATACAGTGGAATAATACTCTGCCACAAAGAAAGATAAACTTGAGTCATTTGTAGGAAAATGGATGCACCTTAAGACCATAATGTAACATGAAGGAAATTAGACACACAGTCTTAAATAGTGCATGGTTTCTCTTATATAAGAAACCCAGTGTAGGGCTGGGGATTTACCTCAGTGGCACCATGCCTGCCTCACAAGCACAAAGTCCTGAGTTTGATCCTTGGTACTGCAAAAAAAAAGAAACCCAATGTATAAATAAAGTGCAAAATATCTAAAAGTGTACCTCAATTTATTATAATAGTCTTATATGTTATATG
>NW_004624816.1:3430392-3454956 GCF_000247695.1 Heterocephalus glaber
TTTTTTTTTTTTGGAGACAGGGTTTCACTATGTATTTCAGTCTGGCCTTGAACTCTGTAGCCTAGGCTGGCCTTGAACTCATGGCGATCCTCCTGCCTCAGCCTCATAAGTTCTGGGATTACAGACGTATGTCACTGTGCCCTGCTATTCCTCATTTTTTAGAGAAAATTAATTTTAAGAATGTATTTTATGGGGCTGGGGATTTAGTTCAGTGGTTCCGGCACCTGCCTTGCAATCGCAAGGTCCTGAGTTCGATCACTGGTACCAAAAAAAAGTGTATTTTTATGTAACTCAGTATATCTAAAATATTATCGTTTTAGCGTATAATTAATATTTAAAAGTTATTAATGAGGTATTTTACATTTTTTAACGTAGTCTTTTAAACTCTAGTGCTTAAAGAAACTCAGTGATTATTTTACAATTTAGACTAGGTGTGTTTCATGTTCTCAGTAGCCACATACGGGTGAACCTTTTAGAGCTTTCAATGATACAAACAGCCCACTGTGGCATGTGTGCCATAGGTTCCCTACTACTGAGTTAGGGCCTTTAGTTTGGGCTTACACAAATCTGAATTTTTTTGTTTATTTTATTTTCCTTTGTGTTGTTACAGTTTTAAAAAGTCTATCAATAGGAGTCAACTATTTGGTATCAAATGCTTTTAATACTGCAGGGAAGGTTTTGTATATGTATTTCTCTGGTTGTTGGAAAAAGTTTTGTTAATTTCTTATGTCTAAATCATGGGAATTCTAAAATTTAAAATATCAATAAATATGAAAATGAAGCATCTGGTTCTTTTTTGGTAGCTGACTATGAATAAAACGTTATTTCTGAGTTACATTTTTTTAAAAAAGTAAGTCTATAATCATTCGGGTTAAAAATAACGCTTATGTTTCAATTTCTACTCTATCTCCCACTCCGTCTTTGCCTTTCATTGTTTTGGTTTCCCAGGGAGAGGTTGTTAGAATTGGTCGCTTTTTTTTTTTCTAAGCAAGTACCCTGCCACTGAACTATATTCCTGGCCCTTATTTATATACATATTTTTTCCTTATTTATATTTTATATTTTCCCTGAAAATAAGACCAGGTCTTATATTAATATTTGCTTCAAGCTGAGTGTGATAGTGCACACCTGTGATCCTAGCATTCAGGAGGCTGAGGTAGGAAGATTGCCGGGAGCTCAAGGCCAGCCTGTACTACAGAGTGAGAGGCCCTGCCTCAAAAAAACTGAATATTTTTTTTTCTCCAAAAGATGCAATAGGGCTTATTTTCAGGGAATGTCTTAATTTTTTCAGGTACAACAATCTACACTTATTCTAACACATTCGTGTCATCTTCTGGAACATAATCATAGCTTTCCAAACCCTGAATTCTGTCCAAATTTCCTGTGGTTCTATTTCCTGTGGAAACTGGTCTCCAATCTCTCATGTCCAAAAGTAGAACTGTCCTTAAATGAGCACTTCTTGTCCATGTAGTCTGCTCGTAGTGCATCGTTACAACACACATTGAATTATGAACATTCATATTAGACACACAATCACATCTGTTCATTATCAAGTGCACATGTTTGTGTATTGTGTTTATATTTGATTGGTCATTTGGCAGTAAGTGTTCATCTGTTTATATGGGCGTTTACCTCTCCTCCAAAGGTGTCCACTTGGGTATTTATAAATAGTTAATTACAATTTATATTACCATTTATTTTAAGTATTAATGTCAACAATATTATATTTAATTATAGTATTTTATAATTCATTGTCTTTGTGTGTTGCAACAGATGTATGAAATGCATCTATCTGGCTGACAATCTTAACTGGGGCTTATTTTTGGGGTAGGGCTTATGAGCTTCCTGGAAAATCATGCTAGGGCTTATTTTCTGGATAGGTATTATTTTCGGGGGAATGTGGTATTATCTTTTTTTAGCAAATGATTTCTCTCTCTTCTTGCCTATAGGCTTACCTGCAACAAGTTCAAGATCTGGTGATTTTAGAAAGCATAATTTTGCAGACTTTGGGTAAGTTTATCTGCTTTAAAGCATTAAACATTGAAACAGGAAATAGGAAGAAAATCCCTTGGGAACATTTTTGCATAGTGTCTGTTTCTGGATTAGAGTTTGTAGGGGTCAGAGTTTAACTTTGGCTTATACCATAGAGAGGATGTAGGTGTATGTTGTCCTTTGAAAAAGCAATTACAAGGTTTTTTTGTTTTTTGTTTTTTGGTACCAGGGATCAAACTCAGGACCTTGTACTTGCGAGGCAGGTGGCGGAACCACTGAGCAATCCTCAGCCCAAGGCTTTTTGTTTTTGATTTTCCATTCTATGGTTCATGATTTACCTTTTTTGAGATTTGACAATTTTTAACCTGATAAATAATAGCAAAACCATCTAAAAAAGCATTTCTTTCCATGGATTGCTCTGGTCTTTTAGTCACTGTGTTAATTTTTTTAAATTTTTATTTTATTTTATTTTTTGATACTGGGGATGGAACTTGGGACCTTGTGCTTTTGAGGCAGGCGGCGGAACCACTAAGCTAAATTCCTGGCCCTAGTCATTGTATTTAGTTAACAGCACTTGCTTTTAAAATTGGTAAGCAGTGGTTGGTTAGCATAGCAGAGGGGAAGTGGAAGAACTCAAGCTATAGTGGTTGCATGGACAACTCTGATAATGCATAACAAGTATGAAAGTAGGGTTTTGTTTTCTTACTCTTTTTTTGGGTTTTTAAGACAGGGCCTCCTTCTGTCGTTTAGACTTGCCATGAACTCACTGTGTAGCCTAGACTGGCCTCAGATTTGCAGTGATCCTCATGCCTTGGTCTCCTGAGTGCTGGGATTACAGGCATGTACCACCACACCTGGCTTTAGGTTAGGTTTTAGAAGGTAGTCATCATTTGAGTGACTTGTGAGTGACTTGGTTCTTCCAACCATATATTATGTTCTGTTGTACCTAAAAAAAGTGTTTTATGTTTATAGGTTTTTGGTTTGTCAGTGGTTTTCAGGTCTTATTGGTACCCTCTAGGTCAGAGTGTAAGCACCTTTGGAGATAATGTAACTTCAAGGGAAACATGCTACATACTTTGTGTGATTTTTAGCATCTGCACAGCAGTTTTGGGAGAGAGAAATAAGGAAGGTCTGTAATAATGACTGAGTAAAAGAAATATAAAATATGTTGAATATTTTTAGTTTTTTTGATTGGTTAATCTTTTCTTAAAGGATTTGAACTAACAATCGATCACCCACATACACATGTGGTAAAGTGCACCCAACTTGTTCGAGGTAAGTTATCCCAACTTGAAATGATTGTCTTAGATTGTTTTATTATTCAGTCTCTAGCTTACTGTGTAAAATGCATAACACAGCTGCTTTGGTCAAAAGTTGAATTGAAATGCCCAGTTGTCTTAAATTACAATGCTTCGTACTGGCTTGGAGTTGTCCTTTTGGGGTTCTTAGCATTAATCTAGATTTTTTTTTTTTTTTTGTACTGGGGGTTGAACTCGGGAACTTGCACTTGCAAGGCAGGCACCGGAACCACTGAGCTAAATCCCAGGCCCCAGTCTCTATAGAGTTTTTGTTTTTGTTTTTTTTTGTTGTTGTTGTTGTTTTTTGGTATCAGGGATCGAACTCGGTTCCTTGCTCTTTCGAGGCAGGCGGTGGAACCACTGAGCTAAATCCCTGGCCTGATCTGTAGATTTTTAAAGAGAATTAACCTTTTGAGGATGTTTGAAAAGTCACCAGGTCATATTCAATAGGAGGGTTTTTTTTGTTTTGTTTTGGTACTGGGAATGGAACTCGAGTCCTTGTGCTTGCAAGGCAAGAGGCAGAACCACTGAGCTAAATCTTCGGCCCCCCAATGGCAGTTTTAAGGAAGTCTTGAGAGTGAGACCTTATTTTAATCTTAAAGCAGATTACAGGCCTTTTAGATGGTCTTTTTTTGTTTTTGTTTCACTGGACATTGAATCTAAGGTTTTTGTACTGAGCTATATCCCTGGGTTTTTGGGGTTTTTTTGAGACAGCTTCTCACTAAATTTGCCACACTGGGCTCAAATTTTGACGCTCTTGTGTCAGCCTCAGGAGTGCTAAAATTACATGCATGTTGCCACCACACCTGGTGAGATAATTGTAACAATTTTTTTTTTTTTTTTGAGATAGGGTCTTTTTTTTTTTTTTGAGATAGTTCTGGCTGGCCTTGAACTGAGTATGTAGCCCAGGCTGGCCTCTCTCATGGTGATCCTGCCTCAGCCTCTCAAGTGCGGGGATTATAGACATGCACCACCATGCCCAGTAGAATTATTTTTCTATTTGCAGTGGAGATCACACCTACGGCCTCAGACATGCTAGGAAGTAGTTCACCCACTGAGCTTAGATCCTCAGTCCCTTTTATTTCTTTTTGTTTTGGTACTGGGGATTGAACTCAGGACCTTGGGCTTTCGAGGCATTTTGAGGCAGGCAGCAGAACCACTGAGCTAAATCCTCAGCCCTCAGTCCGTTTTATTGCATTTAAACAGTAGTGTCAATAATATCTGGGGCTGGAGGTGTTGCTTAGTAGCAGAGCACTTGCCTAGCATGTGCAGTCCCTGGATATAGTCTCCAACACCAAAAAAAAAAAAAAATCTGGGCACCCTTGTACACTTAGGTGCCTTTAAAGTTTTGTAGACCAAATTGATACTGATAATTGGCCTTATTTTACATTGTAATAATGTGGGTTTCATACGAAATTTCCCAGTATTTCTAAATTCTTTATATTTGAAAGCATTGAAATATTTACATTGAACAAGGATAGGGTTAAAAGATATGGTTATATGTCATTTTTTAAAAGACCAAGTTCTGCCAGGTGTGGTGGCACATGGCTGCAATCCCAGCACTTGGGAGGCAGAGGCAGGAGGATTACTGTGAGTTTGAAGCCAGCCTGGGCTATGTAGTGAGACCCTGTCTCAAGGAAAAAAAAAGAAAGAAAAAGAAAATAAAAAAAGACTAAGTTCTAAAGAAGATAAAAATTACTTTGTCATCTACAATGGGATTATTTTGGAAAGAGGAATGTGTTTTTCAATATGCTGTAATATATTAAGCTATTTATTTTAATTGATAGTTTGGGCATTAAATCACAGGCCAGTCAATTAAAAATCTCTCTTTTTTGCTTTTTGTTTTTTGTTTTTGAGACAAGCTGTTGCTATGTAATTCAGGCCTGGCTCAAATTCCTGGTGATCCACCTGCCTCAGCCTCCTGAGTGCTGGGACTACAGGTGTGCATCACCATGCCCAGCTAGATTCCGATCTTGCCTTCAGAGAATTTTGAGGTCAAAGTTTAGGCCAACCTGGCAACACAGTAAAATCTTATCTTAAAAAGATTCTTGTGCTTGCCCTGGAGATGTAACTCACTGGTAATGCTTGCCTAGCAGGCTTGAAGCCCTGGATTTGAGCCTTAGCGTCACCAAAAAACAAAACAAAACTTGGGTGCTTCTCCAAGCACACTCAAATCAAACTCTGGAGAGCAGGCCCAGGAATTGCATTTTAAACAAGAACCTCCAATACTTGGTGTGTAGAAGAAAATGTGAGTCTCTGGTCTGGCAGCAATATAATTATTATTATTATTATTATTTTTTTTTTGGTACCAGCGATCGAACTCGGGTCCTTGTGCTTGTGAGGCAGGCGGTGGAACCACTGAGCTAAATCCCTGGCCCATGCAGTATACTTATTAACATTAATATTAGAAATCATTAGGAAAAAAAATCATTAGGGGCCAAGAGTATAATAGCTCAGTGGTAGAGCATGTGCTTAGCACATGTGGGGTCTCTGGGTTCAATCCTCACCCTCCCAAAAGATTATTTCTCTGGTAGAGTGTAGCTTCAGTATTTTTTTTTTTTTTTTTTTGGTACCAGGGATCAAACTCAGGTCCTTGTGCTTTTGAGGCAGGTGCAGAACCACTGAGCTAAATCGCTGGCCCCTCTTCGGTAGAATGTAAACATAAGGTGATTGGGCACTATTACTGCCTCATTTACCAGTCTAGTAGGAATACCTTGCAAATAATAAGTGTTTACTGAATATTTCCTGAGGATGAATAGAACTAACCTTTTTCTTCTTTTTTTTTTAGCAAGCAAGGACTTAGCACAGACGTCTTATTTCATGGCAACCAACAGGTTTATATTTTATTTATGTATTTATTGTCTTTAAGGACTGACTACTTGAATTAGCATAGTTACCTTTTCTGGGATACATAGAATGACTTACTAAACTAGAATCCAAACTCCCGGGCATGGAAATATTTAATGTAGTATGTTACAGACGGTTCTCTGGTGAATGTTTGTTGTTTTTTTTTCTATACGATTTTCATCTTGTACCTTAAATTTCCTGGTGGTTTTTGGTGCCCGTGCATGCCCACGCCCCCCCCCCCCCCCCAACCAAGCCAGGACCTTGTACTTGCCAGGCAGGTGCATCACTACTGAGCTACATCCCTGTCCTCTTGATGCTTTTTAATTTGCTAAGGTGATATAATTATTTAGTACTATAAATATTTAGTGATTGATAGTCTGTCCAATTTTGTATGTTACTTTGCTTTAAAATACCCAAGAACACAGTTCTGAAAGGTTGTGTAAATCTAGGGCTTATTTATAGTGACCGAAAAACATTTAACTTGGAGGATTTTGCAATAATTATATTTTTTAAGACTTTTTTTTCTTCCTTTGTGTCCAAACAAATGGGCATTTGTGGGTATGAAGAGTTGTAATATTTTCCTTCCTTTTTATTTTATTTTATTTATTTTTATTTTTTGGTACTGGGGATCAAACTCGGGTCCTTGTGCTTGCGCAGCAGGTGGCGAAACCACTGAGCTAAATCCCCAGCCCTTCTTCCTTTTTAGAAAAAATAATTAGCACATAAACTTGTAGTATCAAATGACTTGCTTTCATCTCTGTTCTCCACTATAGTTTGTTTATAGAAGCCAAAGATAACTAATAACTTTCAGGGCTAAGAAGTTCAGTTTTATAGCCTGACATGAGAAATTTTTCAAGTAAACCACCAATCAGACATATTTATGCAGGCAGGGGCTGGGGATTTAGCTCTGGTTCTGCCACCTGCCTTGAAAGTGGAAGGACATGAGTTCGATCCCCGGTACCAAAAAAAAAACCATATTTGTGCTTGAAAGAGTGATTGTTTATTATATTAAATAGATCAGAATTGTGATCGACAAAAGACAACTTTTAGGATATTTCCTTAAGTATTGATTTAGTGATTAAAAACAGAAAACAACTTACAATTTTCCTCATTCTGAGTTTATTTTTGGGATATTGGGTAATAAACACTGACTTCTGGGCTTGGATACTGGTCTAGAAGTAAAAAAATTTTGGGAGGGTTCCTTATTCATTGTGTAGATTGAATGATACAGTCAGGAAATTTGGAAATGCTAGATTGAGAAGTGGGTTAATAGGAAAATGGTTATTTTGAGTATAGAATCAGAGAAGGATGATTCTTGCTCTTCTTGCTCTCCTTTATTTATTTTTATTTTATTTTTTTAAATAATGGAGAGTTTTAGCTTTGGATTTAGAACTGAGAGCTCATGACACTCTGTTTCCCTCCCTCTGGTGTCAGCCTGCATTTGACCACATTTAGCCTGCAGTACACACCTCCTGTAGTGGCCTGTGTCTGCATCCATCTGGCTTGCAAGTGGTCCAACTGGGAGATCCCAGTCTCAACTGATGGAAAGCACTGGTGGGAATATGTTGACGCCACTGTGACCTTGGAACTTTTAGATGGTAAGTTTTAGAGTAAGGGACATTGAAAAACACTTGCTCTTCATCTGTCACTTACCTGCCCAAAGGTGACTTTAGTTGAAAATAGTGAGTTAGTTGAGGTTATTCTTGTTTCATTACCACTGTCTCTCAGTCTTTCTTGAATGTTTTATTTTCAGAACTGACACATGAATTTCTACAGATTCTGGAGAAGACTCCCAACAGGCTCAAACGCATTTGGAATTGGAGGGTAAGAATTAGGCCATCAGCTTTTTCCTTCCTTTGATTGTACCAGTGAATATACCAGAATAGGATATGTGCCTTAGGTTTGAAATTTCCCTTTCCATAGTTATGCAGTAATCATGACTTGGCCTCATAGCTTGGAAACTGCCCCAGAAGTCAGTGCTTGTGGGTGATAGCAGGTTTTGCTATGTGTTGTGGAATGCCTATAATATGATTATTTGGTCAGCAATGTTGCTCAAATATTTTCTATGTAGAGACTATTGGGAATGAAACAAGAATATTGGCTCTTGCGCAAGGACCCGAGTTTGATCCCCAGTACCAAAAAAAAAAAAAAAGAGAGAGAGAGAGACAGGGTCTTACTATATGCTCTAAACTGACCTTGAACTCACTATGTAGCCCATGCTGGCCTTGAACTCACCATCCTTCTGCCTCTGCTTTCTGAGTGCTGTGAGTATAAGCATGCGACACCATGTATGGCATAATTTTATTATCTTTGACATTACCTACTTTAAAAATGAGTTTTAGCATTTTGTTTTTATACAGTTTACAGTCTAAATTTGTATTTCAATTTTTATTTATTTATTTATTTTTCGAAATGGTCTCGCTGTATAGTTCAGGCTGCCCTTGAACTCACTATGTAGCCCAGGCTGGCCTAGAACTTGTGATGATCCTCCTGCCTCTCAGCCACCTGAGTGCTGGGGTTATATGTGCACCAGCATGCTTGGCTATATTTCAGATATATTTGAAAGTTAATTATTTATTTATTGGTTTTGTTAATACATTTTAATAAATTTTATTTTATCTCGTTACCCCCTTCAAGCCCCCTGAAAGTCTTATTTATGAATAATGGAATGATTCCTTATGGTTTTTTTTCCAGTGTTAGATGGTTGAAAAATATTTCCTGATTGGTGTGGTGGCACACGCCTATAATCCCAGCACTCTGGGAGGCTGAGGCAGGAAGATTACAAATTCAAGCTTAGTTGGAGCAATTTGGGGACTTAGCAAAACCTTGTCTCAAAATTAAAAATAATAAACTACACGGGGGAAGTATTTCAGTGCCAAGGTGCTGGGTTTTACTGCCAGTACCACAAAAATAAATACATTAGAAAAATTCCCTTGGGACTGGGAGTGTGGCTCAGTGTAGAGTATATACTTAGCCTGTTTAGTTTCCTCCTGCTTTGCTGGGCATGATCGCACACACATGCTTGAGGCAGAGGCAGGAGGATCACTGTGAGTTCTAGGCCAGCTTGGACTACCTAGTGAGTTCAAGGTTAGCTGAAACTTAAGTAGTGAGACCCTATCTAAAAAAACCAAAAACAAAAAAAACTTCTGTCCTTTCTCATAATTCCAGATTGAGAAGCTTTATTTCTTTCTTTGAGTTGAGTGAGCTGAAGAAAACGTTTGTCTGGTAGTAGCTTAGAGTTAGAAGTAGACTTGAGAGCACATAGTTCATCTTTCACTTTCACATAAAACCTCACTAGGGCCAGGGATTTAGCTCAGTGGTTCTGCCGCCTGCCTCGCAAGCACAAGGTCCCGAATTTGATCCTCAGTACCGAAAAAACAAAACAAACATAAAACCTCACCAAAATTTGTAGAATTTTACATTGTATTACAATCATAAGCAGTCACTTTAATATTTATGAATTATTTTTAGATAAGCACAAATTCTTTTTTGGTTGCTTTTGCCTTGTAACAGTGTAGATTGCTATGACTTAAGGGACAGTTTTAAAATCTCCTGAAGCCAATGTTTATTGGCTCTCATGTTAGGGTAACCTTTCCAGAACTTCGTGCAAGTACAATCTGCTTATCTTAATGTATTTCCATTTAATAAGTCACCTGAAGAGATGTTACTTGCTTTGTTCTAGGCATGCCAGCCTGCCAAGAAAACAAAAGCAGATGACCGAGGAGCAGATGAAAATACTTCTGAGCAGACAATCCTCAATATGATCTCCCAGAGCTCTTCAGACTCAACTATTGCAGGTTTAATGAGCATGTCAACTACTTCTACTACAAGTGCAGTGCCTTCCCTTCCAGTCTCTGGAGAGTCATCAAGCAACTTATCCAGTGTGGAGATATTGCAGGGCGAGCGTTGGCTGTCCTCTCAACCTTTTAAACTAGAACCTGCTCAGGGTCATCGGACTAGTGAGAATTTAGCACTTATGGGGATGGATCATTCCTTGAAACAAGATGCCTCAAATGCATTTATTTCCCAGAAGCAGAGTAATAAGAGTGTGCCATCAGCTAAAGTGTCATTGAAAGAATACCGTGCAAAGCACGCAGAAGAGCTGGCAGCCCAGAAGAGGCAACTGGAAAACATGGAAGCTAATGTGAAGTCACAGTATGCATATGCTGCCCAGAATCTTCTGTCTCACCATGATAGCCATTCTTCAGTCATTCTTAAAATGCCAATAAAGGGTACAGAAAACCCTGAACATCCTTTTCTGGAAAAGAGTGACAAAACAGCTCTCAAAATGAGACTCCCAGTGGTTGGTGGGGATAAAGCTCCTTCTTCAAAACCAGAGGAGATAAAAATGCGCATTAAGGTCCACACTCCAGCTGATAAGCACAATTCTGTAGAGGACAGTGTCACAAAGAGCAGAGAGCACAGAGAAAAGCACAAGATTCACCCTTCCAATCATCATCATCATAATCACCATTCACACAAGCACTCTCACTCACAGCTTCCAGCTGGTACTGCGAACAAACGTCCAGGTGATCCAAAACATAGCAGCAGCCAGGCAAGCACCTTAGCACACAAAACCTATAGCTTGTCTAGTTCTTTCTCCTCCTCCAGTTCTACTCGTAAAAGGGGCCCCCCTGAAGAGACTGGAGGGGCAGTATTTGATCATCCAGCCAAGATTGCCAAGAGTACTAAATCCTCTTTAAATTACTCTTTCCCTCTTCCTACAATGGCCCAGTTGCCTGGGCATAGCTCAGATACAAGTGGCCTTCCCTTTTCACAGCCCAGCTGTAAAACTCGGGTTTCTCACATGAAACTGGATAAAGGCCCCACTGGGGCCAATGGTCACAACACAGCCCAGTCTATAGACTATCAAGATACTGTGAATATGCTTCACTCCCTGCTCAGTGCCCAAGGTGTCCAGCCCACTCAGCCTCCTGCATTTGAATTTGTTCAGTCATACAGTGAATATCTGAATCCACGGGCTAGTGGAATCTCCTCCAGATCTGGCAATACAGACAAACCCCGGCCACCACCTCTACCATCAGAACCTCCTCCACCACTTCCACCTCTTCCTAAGTAGAAAAGAAAAAGAAGGAAAAAAAACTTCTCTAAAAACCACATTTTTTTTTTGACTACTGATAGTGGACTCGAATTACTTCCCTTATGAAATATATCACCTTTCTTGGACTAGAGAATAAATTGATACTGAAACATAGGTGGGAGGGTGGTGGAGAGCCTTGGTTATTAAGTGCTGCCTCATACATTTAACTATTTTATTTGTTTTTACTGGCGTTAGAAAGGTGGGAATGTGTTGAAACTGTGAAGGATTAAGAACACTTTCTCTATTCTTGGCCTCTCCACCTCCTGATTAGGTTGATTGGAATAGTTACCTTCCCTCTTCTTGCAAGAACTGAAACATGGGGGGTTTATCAGAGAATTGTGGATTCTTTTGATGTTTAATATATCAGAAGAGAGGAAGTATTTAAACGTCAAAATCTTTTAAGAGACTTTAAAAAAATAACTTAATGAAAGTAAGTTATCTGTTTAGGTTTTTTTATATAATTGGGAAGGGGATAGGGATTTTGCTGTGTGTATGAGGTACATAGCAGTGACTCCTGGTGGGTGGGACAGAGGGTGGGAATGCGTGCAGGGTGGGTGGGAGGGTAGGCTTCTGGCTGAGAGTTCTGAAGTAGGCTCAGGACATTTGAAGTGTTGAGACCTTAAGAGCGTATGTAAGCGTGAATGTGTTTTTAAGATGTGTTTAAAAATCATATTTTATCTCCCATCCCCACCTCATTCTTTAGTATTTTTACTTTCCAACAGCCTGCTAGTGAGAATATGGTTGGTCTTGAGAACATGAAGGAGGAGGCATGTATTTGACATGGAAATTCTCTCTTTCTTTGTATGTAATTGAATGGTAGCCCTCCAATTTTTAGTTTGGACAGGTGCAGCCAATGACCTGGCTATTAATTCCATTATGAGAACTGCCGTTTTACCCTTTTTCATTTTAGTGCAAGAGGGAGGTGGAGTTAGGGAAGAAGAATTAAAAGAACAAGGTCAGCTTCTGCCCTACAAAATTGGGTGGATCTTTTCTAGTTAGGCATTGGGAAAGTGTTCAAATGTGAGCAGTCCTGGGTCATTGAAGGGAAGGGGGATGTGCTATATACATCCTGCCTATGAAACCTCATACCATACATGACAATAGTTCTGGGAGAAGCCAAGGAGCTAGGGGATTCAGAAAACAATGAAATTGTGATTTGGAATTCTTAGTACATTGTATTTTAAATTACATTATGAATTTAAGCCTTGCTTTTTATTTGTGTATCTGAAGGCAAACAATTGCATCTGTGTTTGTGGCCTATATAACTTCAAAGATCTGAGTTCATGAATTTAAGAGTACTGGTGCTGGGAGTGATCAAGCCTAGCCAATGGATACTGTAATGTTTAGACTGTCCTCCACTGGTGGCTTTAGAGTCTAAACAGAGATTCTTAAGGAGATTACTAAGAGTTCTTTAAAAAAAAAAAAAAAAAAGATCAAGAGCCCTGTTATGGGAGCTCATCCCTGACATTAGAAGTAAACATTTTTGATGAGGGAGGAAAGCTTTCAGGAAACCTTGGCTAGAAAGAATTCTAAGCCAAGTTGACTGAAAGTGCCACCTAGCCACAGAGCATTTGATGTTTGTGTGTGTGTGTGTGTGCGCTTTTGTGTGTGTGTGCGTGTGCGTGTGCGCACATGCAATAGAAAAGATAGTGCAATTTGAATTTGTCTTGTTTCGAATGCAGCTTCTATCACGCCAAATAGTCTTTAGGGAGAAGTTGAATTCTTTTCATTGGAAATTCTAGGGAGATAGAAAGTACTTGTGCTACTACTTGCCAGGAACAGTTTTGGGGAAAAAACTGAACAGTTTGGGGGAAAAAAGTAGCAGTTACTATTGATGTATTGACCTAATATAATATAGGAAGGAATTTGTGAAAAAGGACTAAACTTTAACTGAAGGTGAGCTAGTGCACTGCCTCTCTGCATATTTGGGTATGTGGAGTGCCTACCATTGCCGGGTAGAATAAGAGGCTCTCTGCTGACCAATAAATCTGTGATACATCTTGAATGTCATTTAACTTTTCAAGATGACATTTCCCTCTTGATAGTTTCTGTTTTGTTCCAGCTAACTGGTGGATGTGTGGTTATGTTTACTAAATTTAGGCTTTGTATTTGTTTAGATTTTGTTTGATAGTGTCTGTTTCCCATCCTTCACAAAAGAGAATATGCCATTTTTTTTGCATTTATACCTTTGTGTAATTGAGATCACTGGCTTGATTGTGAAAATGTCTCTTCTGGCTTTTAATTATTCTCATCAGTGTCACATTTTCTAATCACATGCACCTATACCACAGAGGCACATAGCCACTTGATGTCATAGCGGTTCTCCATGTTCTTCCTTAGAACTTGTCAGGAATGAATGAGGAAAAAGTGTTTACTAAAAAACAGTATGCAGCCTAAGCTGCTTTATGTTGTGAAGTCTAGTCTTTGCACTAGTTGATCATTGTGGATCTATGCATGTCATGAACCTGCTTACGTGCTCTGTCTGAGGTGCTGCATTCATTATCTTTGGGTTAGCAGATGTACCTGTCAGCTACCATGTGTTGTGTCCAAATTCTATAAACTTAATAAGATTTCTGAGGGTTGTGTGATTTCTACGTTGTGTCTTTTCTACCTTCATACCTTCAAGAGTGACAAATGGGGTTTATATATACAAAGTCTAATGAAGATGGCTTTTTTTCTTTTAATTTTGACTGTCAAGGATGAGTGATGATGGTAAGTTTTGTAAATGTCATTCCTCAAATTTTGCTTGACTCTCATGTGGGCAGAAACAAATACCCGTGGATTGTCCTTAGGGCTTTTAATCAGATATTTGTGTTGCTGTTGGCTGAGCTCTAGCGAAGCATTAATCTAAATCCAATGTGATTTTTGAGATATCAGTTATACTTCTTGGCTTTAGAAAATGCTTAGGTATTAGTCTAGTCTTCTCACTCTTGAATCAATGTATTTCCATGTCTTTTAAATGAAAAAGCATTAGTGGTTTGATTTAGCGTATCCTACATAGTTCTGTATTGGCTGAACTGATGTTGATAGAAAGAATTTAGGATCTCCAGTTTCAAACAGCGGTGGATTTGGATATAGCAATAAAATCACGGTAATAATCCTGCTGGGTTTCCTTAAGCCTCTGCTACCTAATTCTTCATATTGAAAATGCATACACCACTCATACCTTGCTTCTGGACAAACAATTTGAGGGGCCCTATGCTAGCATGGTTGGGTTTTAAACATCTGTGTTTCCTTTATTTTGGGAACTATTTTTTAAAAATATTTTGTTGACAGATTATTTTGGTACTAATACTAGGAAAGGGGAGAAGCTAGAACATCTTAAAGTTGGAATACAAATTTTAGTCTCTTGAGTTTGGGACAATTTAAGTGGTCTGTGAAGTCCATCAGATGGTGAGAAATAACCCATGGTTCTGATGAGTTTTGGCTTCTGATGGTTTCTAATGTTGTACCACACTGTCAAGTTTTATTTTTTAATCCCTCTGTGGATGTGAGTTTGAAACAAGCATGGTACTATAATCTTACCTGACAGAGTGGTCTGGATCAGAATTATTTTTTAAGTGGGAGAGTGCTCCATTTTAATGTTTCTAATGTTTTTAATATGATCTTGGCATTGGGAGGGAAGTGAAAGAATAATGTTTACTAAAAAGCAGTGTCTACTCTTCCCCTTTATGAGGGTGTTCATGGTTGAATGAAGAGACTTGGTTTTGTGTTGCCACGGTAAGCTTGGAGAGGGATGCTTGACAGCATGCTAATTGAAGCCAGAGCAAGTATATCTCCATTAGGTAACTGGGAACTCTTCAGTGAACTGATCAGTCGTTGATCATAATGGGATTGGTTGTAAGTAGACATGCTGTCTAGCTTAAGCACCCAAAGAATGCAGCCGCCTAGTTTAGGGTTAACCTAGGTTTCTGTGTGTACTTCACACACTTAAAACTCCATTTTCGTATTAGACCAAAGAGCAAAAAGGAAAAACAAAAAGTCAAACACTTTACAAGTTTATGTCACTCAGGTACAATTTTGTGGTAAGATTTTCGTCTGTTTCTTTGTATTGTTTTTGAGAGTCCTTTCTCAGCATATTCTGCAGATGCCTCTGTTCTCCTTGGGGCACCTCAGTTTTGGATGCTACTCTTGAGATCTCTCCTGCTGTTACTGTTATATGAATGATAGGATGTAAGTGACCATTATCATAAGGGCTCTTTGTAAAAAATTCAAAAAAATTTTTTAAAAATTTGAAAGATGTGTGCATTTTATAGTCTGGCTCTCAGTTTGATATCTTGCTGTCAGGTATGTTTCTCAATCTGTATTATCCATCCCATCAATAAATGTTAACAGTAAAACATTCATCTGATTGTTGTTTATATATATCCTATCCTCTAATTAGTCCTTAGTCTTTAACTGTCATTTTATTGGTGCTATTGCCATTTTGTTTCAGGGGTTTTGTTTGTTTGGTGCTAGGTCTAGAAACCAGGGCCTCACACATGCTAGGCAACCACTCTTAACAGTAATGTATACTCTCAGCCCATTTTGCTTCAGTTCTGGTAGTATGTTCTTTTTTTGCTTTTGTTTTTGAGTTATGGTCTTCCTCTGTAGTTTAGGCTGGCCTTGAATTCACTGTGTACCCTGGGCTGGCCTTGAACTCACAGCAGTTCTACCTCAGCCTCCTAGGTGCTGGGTACAGGTTTGCACCATCTTGCCCAGCTTGTTTTGGTAGTTTTGTATTCTTACCATCCAGAATCTATAGGGATTGAGTCCGTTGGAAAGACCCAAGATTTGGCCATTACACTAAACCTGGTAGCATAAAGTATGTTATCAGAGGGAAAAAAACCTTCAGTATATTCTTTGAATACCTGAAAGTAACTTAAATAATAAAAAATTATAGCTCTAACATGATATCGACATGTATCTAGCAAGCATTATCAACATTTCATAATTGTGTCTTGTGTTTTTGAAAAACCTGAATGTCAGGACACATATCAATGTATTTGGTAGAAAATATATTTTGAAGGAAAGAAAATTTTGATGGTTTCTGGAAACATTGGTAGTGAATACTCAACTGGGACATAATAAAACCACATATACAAGGTGAATCTTATAAATTACATGCTTAAAGAGCTTTTTATGATAGGATGAAGCATGACTTCTGAAAAAGTCATTTGGATTCTATTTTGTTTTCTAAGATAGCACTTAAAAATCTTTTTTTAGTCAGTTTAGTTTATGAATTATCAGATTGACTTGGTCTACCCTTTTTATACTGTGTAATCTCAACCCTTCATTTCACCTAACACTCAAAATCAGTAGAGCAAGCCATGGGAATAACTGGAAGATCATTTCAGGATCACTTCAGAAAACATCTGAAACATCAAAGATTCTGAGGTGAAAACTTGGTTGCGTGGTTTTTGTTTGTTTTTGGTACGGGGAATCAAATTCGGGTCCTTGCATTTGCAAGGCATTTGGAGGAACCACTGAGCCAAATCCCTGCCCACTTGCATGTTTAAGAAATAGCAAGGGAGTCAGGGTAGCTGGGATGGAAACTGAGGTGGAGAGGGTGGTAGAATGTGAGATTAGAGAAGCAAGAGATAGCCAGACACAGCTTGGGCCTTATAGACCACTAATAAAGACCAAGTGAATGACACAGGCCACCATGAGGTTTTGAGCAGAGAAATGACTTCCTACTTAAGTGTTAAAATGTTCTTTTGGGTGGGCCTCAAAAGCAAAGAGGCTCTCACAAGTTTAGTAAGAGAAAAAATGAGTGACAGATTACAAGCTGAGGTAATGAGCGCTAGTGACATATTTCAAGTATGTTCTCAGTGTTTGGCTTTGACCAGTTGGAAGGAATGAATTAGATTCTGACATGGGAATGATTATAGGAGGTGCAGGAGGTTGGCTTTAACATTAATACTTGAAATGTGAAGATGTCCAGTGGAGATGTTTAATGGATAGATGGATAGTTTTGAATTCAAAGGATGGGTCCAGGCCAGAGACACACATTTGAGAGCCATCTGCTTATGAATGAAATGAGGTAGATAACTGAGGGAGGAGTCATAGGAAAGAGAAGTGTCAAGTGCTCACAACTTGGAGGAAAAGAGGAAAAAGAGACCTAGGCTCAGGCTGGGCATGGTGGTGCATGCCTGTAATCCCACCACTTGGGAGGCTGAGGCAGGAGGATCAGTGCAAGTTCAAGCCCAGTCTGGCCTACACAGTGAGTTCAGAGCCAGCCCCTGAACTACATAACAATATTTTGTCTCAAAAAAAAGGACTGAGAGTGGGTGACTGTGAGAGGTGAGAGGTAGGAGGAAAACCAAGAGTAGTATGGAGATCTAGAAAGTGTTGTAAGGGGGGAAAAGTGTTTAAAGGAAGAGGGAGTGACCAAGTGCATCTAATGTTGCAAAATAGTTTAAAAGCCAAAGCCTTGAACTTCAATAGAATTAGCAAAGTGAAGGTCATTGATGAATTTGATTATTAACTGGAAGTTGGGAGAATCCTAACGAGAGGGATTAAGAAGGTGGGAAAGGAATTTGGAGACAGCGTGGTATGACAGCCCTTTTGAGTTTTTCTGTAAAGAGGAAGAGGTAGAGAAATGCAGTAGCTAGAAAAGAGGTAAGGTCAAGATTTTTGCAATTTTTAAGGTGGAAGACTGCTGCAAGCATGTACTAATAAAAATAAAAACTAAGATGGAAGAAATGGCAGTATTACACATCCTGATGGGAAAGACATGTAAAAGGGATGTGGAGTGGTGTCCTTGAGAAGGTGAGATGGGATCCAGTGCACAAAAGGACAATTTTGCCTCTGATAGCAGCAAGGCCAGTTAAATCACAGTAACTGAAAGTAGAGTATTTGCTGAGTTACAGGCTTTGGGTTGATATGAACTTGTGAAAGTTCTGACTTAAAGATTTTTCTTTCTTTTTGCAAACAAACCCAGCTTCTCATAGCACCAGTTCACACTGTCACCCGCTTTTTTTCTATTTTTTTTTCTTGCTTTTCTCTAGGATTAGCCCTCAAAACTCCAAGCTCTCAAAAATTATCTTCAAGAAGTCATTTTTGGCCAGGCATGGTGGCACATGCCTGTAATCCCAGCACTGGGGAGGCTGAGGCAGGAAGATCACTGTGAGTTGGCAGCCAGCCTGGACTGCATAGTGAGACCCTGTCTCAAAAAAGAAAAAAAGAAAAAATTTTATTTTTTCCAACACGTATCTATAAACTCAGGTCTACTTTAACCTGTTCAATAGCTACAAAAGTCTACATTGAATTAGAAACTAATTTGCTTTGTTACACAACATAAAAGGTTTTTTTGTACATAGGGAAGGGAGGAGACTTGAAGGGGAATGGGAAAAAAGAGGTGGGATGTATTCATGTACAGGTGCAAATCCCTATGATGAGTGTTATCATCATGTATATCTAAAATGAATCAATAAATTATTTGCTATTTAAAAAACAAAAGAATTTGCCAATATCTTGACCCTTTAATACTATCTGCTCCCCAGTTTCACATTTAGAAGAAAGTAATTAGAAGAAGATAATTCTAAATAGTAAGTTTGTCTGTCTTGTACTTAGCAGATATATATATATATATATATTTGGGGGGGCGGGGAGAAGGGTCTTGTTATGTATTCCAGGGTGGCTCAGATAGGCTTCAAACTCAGGATCATCCTACCTCAGCCTCCTGAGTGCTAAAATCACAGGTGGAGGCCACTATATCCAGCTTAGCAGAAAGATTTTTTCCCCTCTAATTAGAAGGCTGTTACATCCCTGTCTATTGCAGTGTCTCCTCACATTGTTTACTGTAGTAGTTTTGGTATTTCTTTTTGATGTTTCCATATTTAGTTGCAGATTCTGATTACCAACTTTTCTATATAATGTGACTGTCTCCAGCTAGTTTTGAGTTATAGAGTGTTTATAACAAAACGTTGTATTTGTACTTCTTCTGAGGGTTAGAGTGTTTGCTTATATATGTAAATAATTTTTGCTATTAATATTTTGTATTGCAATCACAATCCCAAACTGTTGGAGAATGTTCACTCCAAGAGAACAGGGTTATCTTTCTTGTTCTTCCCTGTATCCTCCACATTAGGTCCTCAATAAATATTTGCTGAAGGAATGAATTTCAGGAAAAGTGTCTTCTTCTAGGGCTACCTTGGTTCCTGGAAACAAAACCCCTCCATACACTGTTTTAATAGCCAGGTATGGTGGTGCAGGCTTGTAATCTCAGCACTCAGAAGGCTCAGACAAGACTGCTGTGAGTTTGAGACCAGCTTGGGCTACATAGCATGACTCTGTCTCCCCCCCAAAAAAGTCTTGTCCCTGTTAGGTACTTCAGAGCCCTCACAGAGCAAGTCCCCTCCTCTCCTTTGTCCTTACCCCACTTTGGCCACAGGGAACAGGGAACTTCTGCATTACTAAGGCATGACCTCCCTTTGTTAGTGACTCTGCCTAGTTAAGGACTTTCTGCCGCACCGGTTTCATGGTCAGATGTTCCAGTAAGATAGGGGCTTCTTGAAAATGGTTACTCTATTCTCCCAACCGAAACCTGTTGCTACATACCCCAGCCCCAATCACCCACCCCCACCACTGGACTAGTGCTCTCCCACCTGCAAAACCCCATATAAGCTTTCAGCTCAGCCCATACTGTGGCTGATCTCCCTTCTGTGAGTCAGTCCCAGCAGGCTGCAGACTGCCACCCCAATAAAGGCTTGCTGCCTGAACATCCATGTGTGTCCCCTTCTTTGGCGACCCTTTCATTCTGGTACTGAAACCCGGGAGGTGGCGCTATCAGGACCTGCGGACTCCAGAGCTGCACTCCTGATCACCCCTTCCCGGACCTGCAGTTGCCGAACCGGGGCACACATCTCCGGGGCTTTCAGTCCTTTGCCATTGCTGATGCCACATTCAACACTGGCCTGATTCTCTCAACGAGTGAGTCAAGGGTCTCCCTGTCGGGTCTCCTGTCAGTTGGGCTCCGGGACCCCTACGGGAAATCCTAGTGCTAGGTCAGGAGCACCCTCTGGCCTTCCGGGAAGGCCGAACCCTTGCCACCTTGGAGACGTCTGACTGGTGAATGGTTCACCCCTGGGCTTGGTTAGCCCTCAGTAGTGGAAAGGGACTAAGGAGCGAGGACGCTCCTTCCCTATCCCCTTTTCTTGGGAACTTCTGTCCTCATCTTTTAATTTCCAGACACCTAATGGGCGCCACTCAGTCTTGCCCTCCTTGGGACATCCCCCTGGGCTGTCTTCTAAAGCACATTAAGACCCTCGGCCTTGGGGACTTGGGTAGGCCAAAACGGCTACTGCCTGGCCTCAATACCGCTTAGATAACAGGTCCCAGTGGCCTGAGAATGGCACTTTTGATCTTATCGCGCTCCGCAATCTGGACAATTTTTGTCACTGCAATGGCAAATGGTCTGAAATCCCTTACGTTCAAGCCTTCTTTGCTCTCCACTCTCGCCCCTCCTTGTGTTCCTCCTGTCCCACCTCTCAAGTTCTCTTAGTCTATTCCAAGCCTCCTCCCTGCCCAGATCCCAAACCTCCTTTTGACCCCACCACCAGCCCCCATACCCCCGACCTTCCCTCCCCTCTGCACATGCAGTTCCGGGGTGGCCAGCTCCCTCCCCTGACCCCCATCCTGCCTCTCCGTGAAGTGGTGGGAGCTGAGGGCATTGTTAGGGTCCATATCCCTTTCTCCCTCACAGACCTGTCACAACTTGAAAAAATGCTTGGACTCTTTTTCTACAGGCCCCGATACCTACCTTAAGGAGTTCAGATATCTGACCCAATCCTATGACCTCACTTGGCACGATCTCTAAGTTATTCTCTCCTCCACTCTCCTCCCAGAAGAGAAGGAGAGGGTCTGGCTGGTGGCCCAGACACACGCAGATGAGGTCCACTGGCCAGATAATACCAAGCCTGTGGGCGCTACTGCCATCCCCAGGGAGGACCCCAATTGAAATGATCAGGTGGGCCTTGCAGCCCAGTTTTTGGCCCACTTAACTGAGGCCCTCCAAAATTCACCAAAGTTGATCCTGCGTCAGCTGAGGGAACTTTAATTCTGGCTTTTAAATTTTTCAATGGTCTCGAGGATCAGGCAAAGGCAGAAAAGCCCAGTGTCATCAGGCTGAGTACCAGCTACTGGCTGCTGCCCTGCAAGGCTCCTGAACCAGTTGGCAGGGACCTACAAAGGTCCCTGCAGGTCCCTGTTTTAAATGTGGGAAATCTGGCCACTGGGCTAGGGACTGTCAGTCCCCAAAACCACTGTCAGGACCCTGCCCTCTGTGCAAACAGAAGGGACACTGGAAGGTAGGCTGTCCTCCCTCCCCTCAGTGTGGGAGGCCAGTCCCCTCGTCCCTTCCCACGAGGAAATCCGGTCCATCTCTGCCTGACCTGTTGGGCCTAGCCGCGGAAGAGTGACGGTGCCCTGGGACGTTGGCCCCTTCGCCCATCACATCAAAGGAGCCCAGGGTAACTATCCACGTGGCAGGTAAGCCGATCTCTTTTCTTATTGACTGGGGCCACTTATTCTGCTGTGCCTGAGTGCCCCGGACCTATTCGTCCCTCGGGTCCCGATTGAGGGAGTTGACGGACTGGTTTCCTCCCGCTAGCCACTGAGCCTTTGTCTTGCCACTTACAGGGCCTCCCTTTCTCCCAGTCATTTCTCCTTTTACCTCGTTGCCCCATCCCCATTCTGGGACGGGATCTGCTCTCCAAATTTAAGGCAGCCATTTCGTTCCAGTTACCCATAGTTGAATCTGCTTTCACCTGGTCCTCCCCAAGCCAGACCCCCATAGCCATAACCTCCCATTGCCACCTGACATGATAGACCCAATAGTGTGGGATACTTCCTCCCCCTCAGTCACAGCCCTGCCGCCGGGAGGGAGTGGCCGCAGCAGGGACGGAGAGGGCGTGGCATGGCGGGGAGGAGCCAGGGGTGGGCCGGGGCTGGAGACACCAGAGTCCCGGAGGCCAGAGCAGCGCAGAGCCGGGACATGCCGAGCTCCCACAGGTGCCTGCCATGGGCTGGCACAGCTAGGGTGCCCGGCGCAGGAGAACGCCAGGGCGGCGGAGGCAGATGGCGACCCGAGCGAGCCCCATGCCCCGCACGGGCTGAGCTGGACCCGACAGGATCTGCTGGAGCGAATCTGCCTCAGAGACAATCAGATCGGCTCCGTCCAGACAGAACGGCGTGGGGAGTCTCTCTGGGCAGGCAGATGGCGGTGGCGGGACTGGGGCTACTGGCACCACCGCAAGCGGCCTAGGCGGGGACAGTGCTGGCAGTAGGAAGGCAGTGGCGGGAGCAGAGAAGCCCTGCAGAGCTTCTACACCTCCAGCAGCAACAGGCCCTCGCCCCTGATTCAACTTCCCTCTCCCTGGCCCCCAGCTCTGTCCTCCAATATGTTGATGATCTCCTCCTCTGCAGCCCCTCACTCGATCCACCCCCTACCCCTCCTGCGTTTTCTTGTTCTCCTCTAGGGCCTACCCGGCTTAAGCTGACCAGGATTGCAGAACATCCTTCCCCCATGGCCAAAGCCTCACAATAGGTCATCATACCTGAGGCTGAGTACCTGTGCCCCTTTATTGACTATATCTTTCCCTGCCTTATTCATTTTGATATTAATTCTGTGTGCCCTTTTGATATTTGGTGTTGGTCTGACAGCTGCTACCCCTAGCTGTTGGAACAAAAAGGAAAATGCTGTCTTTTCATGTGTTATCTAGGTGCACAGGGTTTTCTGATCTTCTTATCCTGTCTAGAGTAGGTTTTTTCTGCCCTCTCCTACTCTTTTCCCTGCTATGTCCTCTGCCCCTTCCGGCTGCCAATCATTGGACCTTTGAGTTATATGTCTATAAGCCAAAGGATGACAGGTTTGATGCCCCAAAACGCTTGATTAAACTGGTAAGGTGAGAACCCAAAGGGCACCCCCTCTCAGTTACCGTTGATGCCTGCCGCCACCAACACTATGGCTGGCCGGGGGTCGCTTGTAGGGGAGTCAAAAGAATAACACTGGTGTTCCGAATGATACTGCCTACTTTCCCTACCTGTCAGCCAGGGAGCCTTCCTTTTTGCTCTCTACTTTCTAGCTCAATCTCAAAAGATAAGAAGAGAAATGATTACCCCTCCCAATTGTCAGTCATGTCCCCAAGGACAATGCAATCTTCTAAAATTCACCATTCTGGATCCTTGGGCCCCCAAATGGTGATAGGGTCAATCTGTTTCAGTACAACAACTTTAATTTCTGAAAAAATCTCCCTCCTCGGGCCTCCAAACCTTTATAGCGAATGGTCCTTAGTGGGTGCTCTATATCCAAAAGACCTGGACCATCCCCCAACCAAAGCTAGGTGACAGTCCCCAGATTCCTCAAAGGGACCCCAATTCGCCTTTTTGTCGCTAACACCTTTCAAGTGGAACTTACTGAATTCTTCCCCTGCAACCTCCGGCTGCCCTCACAGTGGTCCTGTTGTCCACAGACCTTTTACCCTCCTCTTGCCACTCCTCTCTCCCTGTTAGATTTGGCCATCCTGGCCGTTGTCACTGCTCCTAAAGAACTGGCACTCTGAGAGTTCCATGTCTACCAAGGATGGCAGCGTCTATGAAAGCGTGGCCGACAAGAGCACTGCAGGGGTTCCCGCCCTATGTCAACTTCCCAGCCAGGCCCCACTCCCCCCAAAGCTCCGTCCCAGATCAGCAGGAAGTAGATACGGAAGAAGAGACCTCTGCCTCAATTCCATAGCAAATCAAAGGCTGGGATGTTAGGTACTTCAGAGCCCTCACAGAGCAAGCCCCCTCCTCCCCTTTTCTCCATGCCCTACTCTGGCCACAGGGAACAGGGAACTTCTGCACAACTAAGGCATGACTTCCCTTTGTTAGTGACTCTCTGCCTAGTTAAGGACTTTCTGCCCCACTGGTTTCCTGGTCAGATGTTCCAGTAAGATAGGGGCTTCCTGAACATGGTTACTCTATCCCCCTAACTGAAACCTGTTGCTACATACCCCAGCCCCAGTCACCCACCCCCCACCACTGGAGTAGGGCTCTCCCACCTGCAAAACCCCATATAAACGTCCAGTTCAGCCCATACTGTGGCTGATCTCCCTTCTGTGAGTCAGTCCTGGCAGGCTGCAGACTGCCGCCTTAATAAAGGCTTGCTACCTGAACCTCTGTGTGTGCCCCCTTCTTCAGCCAACCTTTTAGTCCCTAAACAGACTTTCTTGAGGCTGTAGATTCCCTATGCTTTCCTCCACTGTGATCATGCTTACTTGCTCAATCGTCATGGGTGCAGTACCTTAAATGAAACTGACAGTGGATAAGGGAAATTAGGATGTTCCAGAAATCTCAGAAAGAAAT
>NW_004624816.1:3455196-3466776 GCF_000247695.1 Heterocephalus glaber
GGCACATATACATTGTAAATTCACCCTGGCATTTCAACTTTGTTAGGTTAATGAAGTTACTGGTTAAAGAGTCAGATTACCTTCACCTTAAACAAGGAGAGTTATGGGAAAAGCAAATCTTAAAAGAACACATTACTTATTTTGTTTCTACAACTACTTTAATATTCAATCTATTAAGTTATCTAAAACTTTTCCCTATCAAGGATGCAAAATAACGTCTAGAAAATGTTGAATCATTTCTACAAGGGTGGCGATGACAGGAGATGATTTTACCTAAAAATTTGTAAGGGATAGTAAAGTTGGTATTATCTGTCATTTCTATAATACCTGCATTATTTAGCACAGAGTTGGAGAGAATTTTACACAAGCAGGGTGCACAGTTTATAAAAAGTAAAGCTGAAACCAGGACTCGTTTCCTTATGCTCACTCATTCTAATGCCCTTCACTGTATGAGAGGTAGTAAGAGATGAAGGATGAGGGCACTATTCCGATTTGTCTTGCTTTCCCTTTTGCTAGATATGAGAATAATCTGTTCCTCTGTCACCTTAAAATGGAGATGATAATTGCCTCTACGTCTTAGGGTTACTCTGAAAAATTAAATGAATGAATTGTTGTGATTGCCCAGACTTGTGGTGTCACCAGGAAGCCAGGACCTCACTTCCTTGGCCCTTGGTTCAGTTGATACATAGATGGCTGTGCAGAAGTATAGGCAGAATGTATTGTAAAACAGACGTACAGTTTCTCCTTCAAGGGAAACCAGGCAGTGCCATAAAGGCATCTACTGCAAGTGCTAGTTTAAATCATTTTTATGCACACAAAACTCACTCTGCTCACCCTGGGGTTTTAATTTTAAATTTTTTTGGGAGGGGTATGAGGGATCAAACTCAGAACATTGGGCTTGTGAGCCAGGCACGGTACCACTGAGCTAAATCCCTGGCCCTTGATTTTAATTTTTGAGCCAAGGTTTCACTATGTGCTTCAAGCTGGCCTTGAACTCACTATATAGCCCAGGATGGCCTTGAACTCCTGGCAATTCTCTTGCCTCAGCCTCCCAAATGCTGGGATTACTGGTGTGTGTGTGTACAGGTGTGTACAATGTACAATTTTATCGACATTTCTCTCAGGGTTTACTTTGGAATGTTGATATATCAAAAATGTCTTGTTCCTTTCAGGTGGTCAGTGCTCCTTGAGGGGCTTTATTTTTATTTGGGTTGTTTTCAAAATTTATTCACCTATTTATCTATCAGCTATCTATCTATTGTATTTATTTATCCATTTATTTGAGACAGGGTCTCGCTGTGTATTCCAGGCTGACCTTTAACTCGCGGTGACCCTCCTGCCTCAGCCTCCCAAGTGCTAGGATTACAGGCATGCACCATCACACCTAGCTTGAGGAGCGTTAATAATGTTAAGTATCTAAATTAGGTCTCGGCCCAAGAAAGGTGGGTGTTTAAAGAATGCTCCTCCTGGGCCGGGAATTTAGCTCAGTGGCATCGCTCCTGCCTTTCGAGTGCAAGGTCCTGAGTTCGATCCGCGGTACGGGGTGGGGTGGGGTGGGGTGGGGTGGGGTGGGGTGGGGGATGCTTCTCTTTCTGGTATCAATAGGTTTAGGCCATGGCACCCAGGAATGCTATATGCCTTGTTGGAAACAGCCTGGTGGTCAGATATTGGAAGGAATGTGCATAATGTGTAAACTTAGAGCCATTTTGTTCTGTGGGATTGCTAGGTACCCGCCTAACAGTGGTGAACATCCAGATGTTTTGGAGCGCTCTACACGAAACGATTGGTAAATAAACAGAACGACTCACAAAAGAACACTTTATGTATAAACAAATATACAAATATACAGTGATCCTCTAGCCTCTGTTCGATTTTCTACCCGCGGAGCTGGGTTGGTAAGGAAACAGCTACCTAGGATGTCAGACATCTGGAAAAGGTGCCTGAAAATAAACTACACCAAAGGGTGGAAAAATATCGGGAGCGGGCAACTAGCCGGGTAGCCCGCCTTACCGGCCGCCCACTCTTATGGGGCGGGAGTTATTGACAGACAGTTCGTCTCAGCCTCTCCAGCCGCTCATTATGTCTGCCGTTAGTCTTCCTAGACGTGGAAGGTACGAGTCTCGGCCAATGGTGACACGCCGCCCTAGGAAGAGCAGCCAATCAGTGGCAAGGAGCTCGGAAAGGAGCTGGGCAGAGTTAGTAGCGGCAGCGCCTGCCAGAAGAGGCCTGGAGACGCGGTACGGAGTGGCGGAGCGCGGCGGCGGGGTAAAATGGCGGCGTTGCTTGTTCTTCGCATTTGCAATTAGGCTGTTGTCTGTTTTGTCGGCCGGGAGCAGTAAATCTGCCTCAAACAGCGTCAGAATCGCAGTCCCTTCTACAGGCTTCAGGGAGTCAGGTTCTCTGGCGCCTACAGTCTTGGGACAAAATGGCGCTTGCGCGGCGTCCGAGGCCGGGAGGGGCAAAGCCCTGAGCTGGAGGCTGTCGGGGACAAAAGGCGGCGCGCGGGGAGCGGGGGCGGGGCGCGGCGCTGTGGTGGGGCCGCGTGGGGCTGGCGCGGCGCTCGCCCTGGTGTACCAGCCCGGCGAGCCCTGGAGGTGCACGGGCGCGGAGGCAGATCGACTTTGCTGGGCTTTTAGAAACTACCAGCAGTCTCTCCGGATGTCGTGGGCATTTTGGTGTTTTGTGTCACCTCACAGGTTTTGGTATGAACAGGATTCGGATTCACGTCTTGCCAACCAACCGGGGGAGGATCACGCCAGTGCCCAGGTCCCAGGAACCGTTGTCTTGTTCCTTCACTCATCGCCCATGCTCTCAGCCTCGTCTGGAAGGACAGGAGTTTTGGATTAAGCATATCCTCAAGGACAAGAATGCACCCTTCAAGCAATGTAGTTATATATCCACGAAGAATGGAAAGAGATGTCCCAGTGCTGCCCCAAAGCCAGAGAAGAAAGATGGGTATATGTAATTTTTAAGTTGAGATTTTCTTTTGTGCTGGAGGTTGAACCCAGGACCCACCCACAGCCCTCTGTTCCTTTAAAGTGAGGGGCAAAGTGTTGTGATGTGGGCTTGAGGCATAACAGCCTTTTGGATCACGTACTTGTAAAACTGGGGTCGTGGGCACATCTCGGGAAAGAACGTTAAAGTGCTGAAAACTAGAAGGGCCCTTGAGTCGGGCCGCTTACTGTAGTCCCTCTCTTCGAATCTTTTCCCTTTATCTGTGAGGTGAAGAGATGTTCTCACTTATCTTACTGCTGGTGTGTTAGCTCTGTTCGTTGTCCGTGTATCTTGTTGAATAGCATACAAAATTGTGTATGTATGTATTCTTTTGGACAAGACTTACAGTACACAAAGGTACCCTTGTAGAAACATTACTAGATAATTGTGTATGTATTCTGTACTTTAAAATTGCATGCAATATCTTACTACCTACAATGGATTGATACTAAAATGTTCCTTCCAGAATTAATTCTGAAAAATGCAAGTGGCTGTCTGATATGTTATGAGATAGTCAACATTTTATTATAGTTGGAATGTTTTGTTTGATGGCAGAGTACTAGATTAAGCTACCTGCATTTTCTTTTCTTTTCTTTTCTTTTTTTTTTGGTATGGGGGATTGAACTCAGGACCTTGCTTTTGCAAGACAGGTGATGTGCCACTGAGCTAAATCCCCAGCCCTGCATTTTCTTTTTAATAACACCAGATGTGGGCTGAGCTACCACACATGGGACCAAACCCAGAGCCATGCGCAAGAAAACAAACAAATGAGTTGACCTTGGGCCAGTTAAATTCCTTGGATTTTACTGGCCTTTTTAGGAGTTAATATAAGTCATTTTGATTTCCTGAAGTGATCTAGAGACCTATGACTAAGAAAATCATTGAACCCTTTCAAGAGGGAGCCTATAAAATATTAATATTTTGTCTCCTTAGTATGTCCTTCTGTGCTGATCATGCCCGAAGGAATGCCCTAGCGCTTCATGCTCAAATGAAGAAGACCAATCCAGGGCCTATGGGTGAAACTCTGTTGTGCCAGCTGAGTTCATATGCTAAGACAGAGTTGGGCTCTCAGACTCCAGAAAGTAGCCGTAGTGAAGCCAGCCGAATACTGGGTAAGGATCTTCTCTCCTAGAATAAAAAGGAGAAAGAAATGTTAATAAAGAACTTTGGTCTAGTCCAGTGACTTGAACATATTTGGTAGTATTGTTAACTCTTTGGGAATTTGATGAGAATTCTAGGATTGCTATCTTCACCAATTCTTTTGAATTTGAAATAGTTTTCTTAGGTTCACGCTCTTGAGCTGGGGACTTTTTCTGTATTAAAAGTTTTTAAATTTAATTTTAAGGTTTGGGCTGATCTGTTGAGTAATCAGCTGTGTGGTGGAGTTACAGAGGTGGGAAGTCTTAATAGCTGCTCTCCCTTCCTTGCCTCAGATGAAGACAGCTGGAGTGATGGGGACCAGGAACCCATTACTGTGGATCAGACATGGAGAGGTGACCCTGACAGTGAAGCTGATAGCATAGACAGTGATCAAGAAGATCCCTTAAAGTAAGTCGTAACTCCACATAAAGCTTTTGCATTTTTTGGTAGTTAGCGTGTGGGATGTGGTATAATATGTAGATTGTTAACTAAGGAAGGTAGAAGATAGCTTAGCTATTTGTGAGCCATGGCAGCTTCTGTATATTAAAGTGTAAGGGTTCATCATGCTGTGTCTCTTCAAGTCAAGATTTTATTTTTTATTTTTGTGGTACTGGGATTGAACCTAGGGCCTTCAGACTGAGCTACCCCAGGCCCTCTTCCTTTTTAAAATTGAGACAGTGGGGCCGGGGATTTAGCTCAGTGGTTTCACTGCCTGCTGCGCAAGCGCAGGGACCCGAGTTTGATCCCCGGTACCAAAAAAAAACCAAAACGTTGAGACAATGTCTTGCTAAGTCAGTAAGTTGCCTAGGCTGGGCTCAAACTTGGCATTTTTCTTGCCTCAGCCTCCCAGAGTGCTGGGATTGGGATTGGACACTATTATGTCTGGCAAATTTCCTTTTTTTTTTTGTAGAAGTCTTATAACTTTGAAAAAATGTTTGAACATCAAATTTTAGACAAGAGAAAGTATAAGTGAGAAAAGTCAGATTTCGTGAACATGACAGTGGAGGTAGGTTGAGAAATAATTAGACTGGTTAGGCTGGGGATTTAGCTCAGTGGTTTCGCCGCCTGCTGTGCAAGCGCAAGGACCCAGTTTCAATCCCTGGTACCAAAAGAAAAAAAAAGCAGGGAATAATTAGACTGGTTAAAGATGAGAAAATGGATGTTAATGGGTGCTTGTTCTAAACTTCAGGAATAGTGAGGTGCTAGAACAATTACTTATTTTGCGAAATATAGTGTGTATTTTATTTTACTTTTGAAAGAAAAAAGGTGTTTAGTTTGCTTTGGTTTTGTGCTTAAGGAGAAACTGAAGCCTGGGCACAGTGGCACAGTGGTGTATGCTGAACACTCTGGCAGGCTGAAGCAGGAGAATTGCAAGTTTGTGCCCACCCTAGGTAACTTACCAAGACCTCTATCTCAAGAAAGAAAAAAAAAGAGGGGCTGGGCCGGGGATTTAGCTCAGTGGTTCTGCTGCCTGCCTCACAAGCACAAGGTCCCGAGTTCGATCCCTGGTACCCCCCCCCCACAAAAAAAACCTCCAAAAAAGTGGGGCTGAGGATGTAGTTTGGTTTTTGTCCTTGGAGAAAGAGAAGAAGGTGGTTTTGGGTTTAATCCTGAGGGGAAGGGAAGGAGGAGAAACTTATTTAGAAGTCCAGAAATGAGTAATCTTTATTATATCTTACTAAGGTTGTCCTCTTCACTAATCCGTGATCACCTTGGGAGATATAGAGGCATCAAAAAACATTGTTACTCCGAAGTCTCATATTTCTGTGTCTCATGGCTTGCCTTTAGCTCTTGTTTTCTTTTAATTGCACTGCTGGAGGTTGAACCCAAGGCCTTGTATGTGGTAGGCAAGCACTCTACCTACCACTGAACTACATCTGTAGCTCTAAGTTGTTTTTCTGTACTTGGAATCCCTCCCCCCACTTCTAACATTTGCCTCTTTTTTTTTTTTGGTACTGAGGATCGAACTTGGGACCTTGCACTTGCGAGGCAGGTGGCAGAACCACTGAGCTAAATCCCCGGCCCTAACATTTGCCTCTTAACACTACTGGCTGACAATTCAGGCAGAAGTACTTTAGATAGTGGGAGGGATTATGAATTTCTAGACTTGACTGTTAGGCTTTAAAAAAAAAAAAATCTACTAATGATTGGACCCAGGGCTTTACACACACTGGGGAAGCACTTTACCACTGAGCTGTATCCCCAGCCCATTTTATTTATTTTTTGGAGGAGATAAGGTATGTTTATGTAGTCCAGGCTGGCCTTGAATATATATATATATTTTTATTTTTAATTTTTTTTTGGTACCGGGGATCGAATTTGGGACCATATGCTTGTGAGGCAGGTGGTGGAACCACTGAGCTAAATAAATCCCTGGCTCTGTCCTTGAATTTATTTTGTTTTATTTTTTGGTACCCGGGATCGAACTTGGGTCCTTGCGCTTGCGCAGCAGGCAGAGGCGGAAACCACTGAGCTAAATCCCTGGCCCTGTCCTTGACTTTAATATGTAGCCCAGTTGGCTTCAGACTCTCAGTTATCCTACTTAGGTCTCTGGAGTGCTACGATTACAAGTGTGTGCCACCACACCCAGGAGGGTTATATATTTTGAGTAGAACAGTTTTATCCATTTCTTTTTTTTGGTACCGGAGATCGAACTCGGGTCCTTGCGCTTGTGGAACCACTGAGCTAACTAAATCCCCAGCCCAATTTTATTCTATTTCTACTGAGTAATCTCAGTGTGGTCAGCCATTGAGGAAGTACTAGTTTAGAAAGTCAGTAGTTTAGTGTGAAGCTGGGCATGGAGGCTGGGGCAGGATGATTCCCAGGAGTTCAAGGCCAGGCCAGCCTGAACTACATAGCGAGATCCTTTCTCAAAGACCCCCTCATTCCTGCTTTGATGTGTATTCTGTATGATCACGCATAAATACACCAAAATCAAGTCTAATTTTTTTTTTGGTACCAGGAATCTAACTCAAGGCCTCACGCTTTCCAGGGAGTCAAGTCTTAATTTTTGAAGGCCCAGAAACTTGATTTTGTTGATAGTAGTCTAGAGTGTAACAGATTCTAATTGATGCAGTTGTACTAATCTAACTCTGAAGTGACTGTGTGTATCAAAATATCAGTTAATTGTATGAGACATGAATGCTAAAAGACTAGGTAGTTCATGCCAGTCTCTAGTACAAACATAAAAGGGCGAATAAAGCCCAGTATAGTCTCAACTATCAGACAACTAAATATAAAGCTTTTTTTTCCCCAGTGAGATCGTCCTCCCAAACATGTTGGCTTACTAAATAAATATATGTGCTTTTAGGGATAGAATTGTCTTTTTAGTATGGTCATAAGTTACTATCTTATATTTACTAATACAGTAGTTTAGTAGTACTGTACATTTAATGAAATCTTTTTCATTATGAATTTACTTTTTTTTCGGGGATCGAACTTGGGACCTTCTGCTTGCTTGGGAGGCAGGCGGCAGCACCACTGAGCTAAATCCCCAGCCCTATGAATTTACAGTTTTGGTGCCAGTGTCTTTTTTTTAATCACTAGGACCAGTTTTTGAATCCTCTAATATGTAGTAGCTTTTATCTTCATTTACATGTTGCAGAAATGACACATTTTGTATTATTTATGTCATTGGAGACTTTATTCTAGAATTAAATTAGTACCTTTAAACCCCTAACCCCTAAAAGTATTATGTATAATTTTTCCTCAAAGTAACCATTTTCTTAATTGCCTTGCCTGGAGTATAACTCTGGTAGACCGTGTGTGAGGGCTGCATTCAAAAACAAAAGAAAAGTTATCATGTGACCTATTCAAGCTTTGAAATATTCAAAGCTTGCTTTGGTAAAAATCAGTTTCAGATAATCTTTGTTTTCAAAATAAAATTTGGGGAGAAAGCCTTTTTAATAAGAGATTATTGCTGGGTGTGGTGGCACATGCCTGTGATCCTCGCACTTGGGGGTGAGGCAAGAGTTTGAGTTGTGAGCTGAGGCTGGCTTGGGCTGCATAGCAAGACTATCTCAAAAAGCCAAAAACAAAGAAATTAATAAGAGATATTGTTTAATGGAATATAAAATGTTTCCCTCATTTTTGAAGTTCAGTTCTAATCCTAATAACTTTCATTTGTTTATATCAGACGAAAGTGTGCATGTAGATTTTAATGCCTAGCTGTGAGAGATTGGTACATCCGTCCTTGAGTAAATGACCCATTTGTTGCATGAACTAGGTGTTCATATTTGGTAGGATGTTACCCTTGGCCCTTGAAAATCATTTCTAGTAAATTCTAGTGGTAGTGGCTTTTCATTTGTAAAATTCAAGTCTCCGGATGGTTGGTTAAATTCTGTCTCACAGAGAGTGGAGTGAAATTAATTTTGTTTAAACAAACTTGGTACTAGCTTAGGACATTGGGAATTAAAGGTTGTGTCACTTCTCAGCCTTTTGACTTAAGACCAAGTGAAGGAATTTAAGGTTGTAGACATGTTAATTAGACATAGCCCATTTTCCTGAGGACATAACTTACCTTGTTCAGACATAAAGCATTTTAAAAATCTCTTCATTTTGGGATAGTTTTTTTAGATTTTTAATCATCTCTAATTTTCTCATTCATGTTTTGAATTTTCTTAATGTCTGTATGTTTATTTTTCCTTCATGTTACTTTGTAGTTAAGGACTTCCAACATGCAAATAATAATGGTTCTTGCTTATTTGAAAAAATTTGGGCAGATATGCTTTTGGTCCTAAAATTTATTTATTTTGTACATTTTAGTGACTTAACAGCTAATTTTTTTTTTTTTTTTTTCGAGACAGGGCCTCTCTCATTACGTAATTCAGGCTGACCTTGAACTATGTAGCCCAGGCTGGCTTCAACCTCATGGCGATCCTCCTGCCTCAGCCTCCCAAGTGTTGGGATTATAGACATGTGCCACCACAACTGGATACTTTAAAAAAAAAGTAGAAAACTGGGTGTGGTGGTGGTTGCCTGCTATCTCAGCTGCAGGGGGGCTGAGGCAGGAGAATTGCAAATTCCCAGCCAATCTGGACGATTTAGTTAGATCCTGTCTCCAGAATAAAGTAATAAGGGATGGGCTTACAGTTCAGTGATAGAGTGCCCTTGAGTTCATTCCCCACTATCACAAAAATAGAAAGTGTATTTTTGGGGTTTAGTATTAGTTTAGATGTATAACTTGTGTGTTATTTTTTAAACAAAGGAAATAATTTTCAAAATGTGAAAAGGAATGTGCTCTTATATGATGTGATCAGAGACAAATTGGAGCTAACTTTTAACAATTTAAATGGTAAAATGCTGTATGAAAATATTCTAATTTAATAAAGTGATTGTTTCTGTTCTCACTGACTGCTTGTTAAATAACTAGGTCTAATCTCTTTATGCCTCTCCCCCCCTTTTTGAGACAGGGTCTCATTATGTAGTTCAGGCTGTCCTTGAAGTCACTGGCCTTGAACTCCCAGCAATCCTCCTGCCTCAGCCTCCCAAGTGCCAGGATTACACCACCACCTCACCCAGCTACTTTTCTACTTTTAAGCTTAGGTTTTATTGTGTTTTCTTATGTTTTGCTGAATCCTTTGTTTTATTCCAGACATGCTGGTGTGTACACAGCAGAAGAAGTGGCCCTGATTATGCGTGAAAAGTTAATTCGTTTGCAGTCTTTATACATAGATCAGTTTAAACGACTTCAGCATTTGCTTAAGGAGAAGAAGCGCCAGTACTTACATAACCGCAAAGTGGAACATGAAGCTCTAGGCAAGTTTTATGCAATTAAACTACCTGTTTTACAACTGGAGATTTCTTTGCTAACTTTGGAGAAGCATCTTTGACAGTTTGCTTGCAAATTATATGTTGACTTTTGTGACTATTTAGGCAGCAGTCTCTTGACTGGCCCAGAGGGACTTTTAACCAAAGAACGAGAGAACTTAAAGCAATTAAAATGTCTCCGGCGGTATCGCCAGCGCTATGGAGTGGAAGCCTTACTACACAGGCAACTGAAGGAACGCAGAATGCTGGCCACGGATGGTGCTGCCCAGCAGGTAATTGATTCATATATTCTTAAGATACAGAATTTTATTTGCAGAATTATTATAATTGTTAAAACATTATACTCACTTCTGGCTCTGAAATCTGACACAGTGGAGCTTATAGCAAAAGCAGTTAGCTGGAAATCAGGAGACATGTTCTAGTCTCAGTCCTCTACTGCCCAGCATTTGCCTGCACAGATAGCTTAAGTTCTCTGGGCCTCAGTATTTGAATTGGGGGGTGGTGTTTGGGATGGACTTAAGTTTTTTGGTTCAGGTATTCATCACTTGAGATATAGGCATGGCCGGGTGTGGTGGTGCATGCCTGTAATCCCAGTACTTGGGAGGCTGAGGCAGGAGGATTGCTGCAAGTTTGAGGCCAGCCTGGGTTACATAGTTCAAGGCCAGCCTGAACTAGAGTGAGACCCTGTATCAAAATGAAACAAAACAAAATAACAAATTAGTTTGAAAACTGATAAGCTGTGCAGTAGTCCCTCATCCATTAGGAATATGTTCCAAGACCCCCAGTGGAGGCCAGCTTGAAACTAAAGATACTGTTGGACCCCAGTATTTTTTTCCTGTATGTTCAAAGTGTGATCAAAAAATATAGTGAATATTTATTTTTTTTTTAAAAAAAGTGTATTACAGTAAAAGACATTGCTATTAACTCCCCCTCAAAATATTTTCCCTGTCTTAACACATCCTATCATTATTGCCACTTTCTGAAACAGTTGTAGAGGTCTTCTTTCATTTCTTTAGTTGAGCTGTTATAGTTAACTGGGTGTTCTGATTTGAATCCAGATCTTTACTTTTCATCGTCATTTTGACTTTGGAGAAGAGCAACAAGTCACAACATGCTAGATCTGGTGAATAAAGTGGATGAAGACACAAAATAATGCTTTTATTATGAGCTTGCCTTTCCCTTGAATGGCACTGACCACCATTGTTCACCATATTTTTAATCACTCCTCATAAAGACCCTCACAAAAGAGGACTTCTAAAACTGCTTCAGAAAGAGGCAAGAGGGGCTGGGGGTGTAGCTCAGTGGTAGAGCACTTGCCTAGCATGTACAAAGCCCTGGGTTCAATCTCCAGCACTGAAAAAAAGAGAAAGAAAGAGGCAAGCATGATGGGATAAGTGTGTTTGAAGCAAGGGAAGTATTTGGAATATTAATGGCAATATGTCATTTACTATAATAAATTTTTATTTTGCATGTGTAATGTGTAATGATTATATTCATTGTAGTAAATTTTTAAAATTTAAACATTCACCATGTATTTTGCTCACCACTTATATATACCTATGAAATTAGTTTTATACCTATGATAGTTTAATTTATAAATTTGGCACAGTGATTAAATAACAATAATTACAAAATAGGACAATTCTGACAATATAAAGTAATAAAAGTTACTTAAAA
>NW_004624816.1:3466876-3478515 GCF_000247695.1 Heterocephalus glaber
CTCTCAGCCTCGTCTGGAAGGACAGGAGTTTTGCATTAAGCATATCCTCGAGGACAAGAATGCACCCTTCAAGCAATGTAGTTATATATCCACGAAGAATGGAAAGAGATGTCCCAGTGCTGCCCCAAAGCCAGAGAAGAAAGATGGGTATATGTAATTTTTAAGTTGAGATTTTCTTTTGTGCTGGAGGTTGAACCCAGGACCCACCCACAGCCCTCTGTTCCTTTAAAGTGAGGGGCAAAGTGTTGTGATGTGGGCTTGAGGCATAACAGCCTTTTGGATCACGTACTTGTAAAACTGGGGTCGTGGGCACATCTCGGGAAAGAACGTTAAAGTGCTGAAAACTAGAAGGGCCCTTGAGTCGGGCCGCTTACTGTAGTCCCTCTCTTCGAATCTTTTCCCTTTATCTGTGAGGTGAAGAGATGTTCTCACTTATCTTACTGCTGGTGTGTTAGCTCTGTTCGTTGTCCGTGTATCTTGTTGAATAGCATACAAAATTGTGTATGTATGTATTCTTTTGGACAAGACTTACAGTACACAAAGGTACCCTTGTAGAAACATTACTAGATAATTGTGTATGTATTCTGTACTTTAAAATTGCATGCAATATCTTACTACCTACAATGGATTGATACTAAAATGTTCCTTCCAGAATTAATTCTGAAAAATGCAAGTGGCTGTCTGATATGTTATGAGATAGTCAACATTTTATTATAGTTGGAATGTTTTGTTTGATGGCAGAGTACTAGATTAAGCTACCTGCATTTTCTTTTCTTTTCTTTTCTTTTTTTTTTGGTATGGGGGATTGAACTCAGGACCTTGCTTTTGCAAGACAGGTGATGTGCCACTGAGCTAAATCCCCAGCCCTGCATTTTCTTTTTAATAACACCAGATGTGGGCTGAGCTACCACACATGGGACCAAACCCAGAGCCATGCGCAAGAAAACAAACAAATGAGTTGACCTTGGGCCAGTTAAATTCCTTGGATTTTACTGGCCTTTTTAGGAGTTAATATAAGTCATTTTGATTTCCTGAAGTGATCTAGAGACCTATGACTAAGAAAATCATTGAACCCTTTCAAGAGGGAGCCTATAAAATATTAATATTTTGTCTCCTTAGTATGTCCTTCTGTGCTGATCATGCCCGAAGGAATGCCCTAGCGCTTCATGCTCAAATGAAGAAGACCAATCCAGGGCCTATGGGTGAAACTCTGTTGTGCCAGCTGAGTTCATATGCTAAGACAGAGTTGGGCTCTCAGACTCCAGAAAGTAGCCGTAGTGAAGCCAGCCGAATACTGGGTAAGGATCTTCTCTCCTAGAATAAAAAGGAGAAAGAAATGTTAATAAAGAACTTTGGTCTAGTCCAGTGACTTGAACATATTTGGTAGTATTGTTAACTCTTTGGGAATTTGATGAGAATTCTAGGATTGCTATCTTCACCAATTCTTTTGAATTTGAAATAGTTTTCTTAGGTTCACGCTCTTGAGCTGGGGACTTTTTCTGTATTAAAAGTTTTTAAATTTAATTTTAAGGTTTGGGCTGATCTGTTGAGTAATCAGCTGTGTGGTGGAGTTACAGAGGTGGGAAGTCTTAATAGCTGCTCTCCCTTCCTTGCCTCAGATGAAGACAGCTGGAGTGATGGGGACCAGGAACCCATTACTGTGGATCAGACATGGAGAGGTGACCCTGACAGTGAAGCTGATAGCATAGACAGTGATCAAGAAGATCCCTTAAAGTAAGTCGTAACTCCACATAAAGCTTTTGCATTTTTTGGTAGTTAGCGTGTGGGATGTGGTATAATATGTAGATTGTTAACTAAGGAAGGTAGAAGATAGCTTAGCTATTTGTGAGCCATGGCAGCTTCTGTATATTAAAGTGTAAGGGTTCATCATGCTGTGTCTCTTCAAGTCAAGATTTTATTTTTTATTTTTGTGGTACTGGGATTGAACCTAGGGCCTTCAGACTGAGCTACCCCAGGCCCTCTTCCTTTTTAAAATTGAGACAGTGGGGCCGGGGATTTAGCTCAGTGGTTTCACTGCCTGCTGCGCAAGCGCAGGGACCCGAGTTTGATCCCCGGTACCAAAAAAAAACCAAAACGTTGAGACAATGTCTTGCTAAGTCAGTAAGTTGCCTAGGCTGGGCTCAAACTTGGCATTTTTCTTGCCTCAGCCTCCCAGAGTGCTGGGATTGGGATTGGACACTATTATGTCTGGCAAATTTCCTTTTTTTTTTTGTAGAAGTCTTATAACTTTGAAAAAATGTTTGAACATCAAATTTTAGACAAGAGAAAGTATAAGTGAGAAAAGTCAGATTTCGTGAACATGACAGTGGAGGTAGGTTGAGAAATAATTAGACTGGTTAGGCTGGGGATTTAGCTCAGTGGTTTCGCCGCCTGCTGTGCAAGCGCAAGGACCCAGTTTCAATCCCTGGTACCAAAAGAAAAAAAAAGCAGGGAATAATTAGACTGGTTAAAGATGAGAAAATGGATGTTAATGGGTGCTTGTTCTAAACTTCAGGAATAGTGAGGTGCTAGAACAATTACTTATTTTGCGAAATATAGTGTGTATTTTATTTTACTTTTGAAAGAAAAAAGGTGTTTAGTTTGCTTTGGTTTTGTGCTTAAGGAGAAACTGAAGCCTGGGCACAGTGGCACAGTGGTGTATGCTGAACACTCTGGCAGGCTGAAGCAGGAGAATTGCAAGTTTGTGCCCACCCTAGGTAACTTACCAAGACCTCTATCTCAAGAAAGAAAAAAAAAGAGGGGCTGGGCCGGGGATTTAGCTCAGTGGTTCTGCTGCCTGCCTCACAAGCACAAGGTCCCGAGTTCGATCCCTGGTACCCCCCCCCCACAAAAAAAACCTCCAAAAAAGTGGGGCTGAGGATGTAGTTTGGTTTTTGTCCTTGGAGAAAGAGAAGAAGGTGGTTTTGGGTTTAATCCTGAGGGGAAGGGAAGGAGGAGAAACTTATTTAGAAGTCCAGAAATGAGTAATCTTTATTATATCTTACTAAGGTTGTCCTCTTCACTAATCCGTGATCACCTTGGGAGATATAGAGGCATCAAAAAACATTGTTACTCCGAAGTCTCATATTTCTGTGTCTCATGGCTTGCCTTTAGCTCTTGTTTTCTTTTAATTGCACTGCTGGAGGTTGAACCCAAGGCCTTGTATGTGGTAGGCAAGCACTCTACCTACCACTGAACTACATCTGTAGCTCTAAGTTGTTTTTCTGTACTTGGAATCCCTCCCCCCACTTCTAACATTTGCCTCTTTTTTTTTTTTGGTACTGAGGATCGAACTTGGGACCTTGCACTTGCGAGGCAGGTGGCAGAACCACTGAGCTAAATCCCCGGCCCTAACATTTGCCTCTTAACACTACTGGCTGACAATTCAGGCAGAAGTACTTTAGATAGTGGGAGGGATTATGAATTTCTAGACTTGACTGTTAGGCTTTAAAAAAAAAAAAATCTACTAATGATTGGACCCAGGGCTTTACACACACTGGGGAAGCACTTTACCACTGAGCTGTATCCCCAGCCCATTTTATTTATTTTTTGGAGGAGATAAGGTATGTTTATGTAGTCCAGGCTGGCCTTGAATATATATATATATTTTTATTTTTAATTTTTTTTTGGTACCGGGGATCGAATTTGGGACCATATGCTTGTGAGGCAGGTGGTGGAACCACTGAGCTAAATAAATCCCTGGCTCTGTCCTTGAATTTATTTTGTTTTATTTTTTGGTACCCGGGATCGAACTTGGGTCCTTGCGCTTGCGCAGCAGGCAGAGGCGGAAACCACTGAGCTAAATCCCTGGCCCTGTCCTTGACTTTAATATGTAGCCCAGTTGGCTTCAGACTCTCAGTTATCCTACTTAGGTCTCTGGAGTGCTACGATTACAAGTGTGTGCCACCACACCCAGGAGGGTTATATATTTTGAGTAGAACAGTTTTATCCATTTCTTTTTTTTGGTACCGGAGATCGAACTCGGGTCCTTGCGCTTGTGGAACCACTGAGCTAACTAAATCCCCAGCCCAATTTTATTCTATTTCTACTGAGTAATCTCAGTGTGGTCAGCCATTGAGGAAGTACTAGTTTAGAAAGTCAGTAGTTTAGTGTGAAGCTGGGCATGGAGGCTGGGGCAGGATGATTCCCAGGAGTTCAAGGCCAGGCCAGCCTGAACTACATAGCGAGATCCTTTCTCAAAGACCCCCTCATTCCTGCTTTGATGTGTATTCTGTATGATCACGCATAAATACACCAAAATCAAGTCTAATTTTTTTTTTGGTACCAGGAATCTAACTCAAGGCCTCACGCTTTCCAGGGAGTCAAGTCTTAATTTTTGAAGGCCCAGAAACTTGATTTTGTTGATAGTAGTCTAGAGTGTAACAGATTCTAATTGATGCAGTTGTACTAATCTAACTCTGAAGTGACTGTGTGTATCAAAATATCAGTTAATTGTATGAGACATGAATGCTAAAAGACTAGGTAGTTCATGCCAGTCTCTAGTACAAACATAAAAGGGCGAATAAAGCCCAGTATAGTCTCAACTATCAGACAACTAAATATAAAGCTTTTTTTTCCCCAGTGAGATCGTCCTCCCAAACATGTTGGCTTACTAAATAAATATATGTGCTTTTAGGGATAGAATTGTCTTTTTAGTATGGTCATAAGTTACTATCTTATATTTACTAATACAGTAGTTTAGTAGTACTGTACATTTAATGAAATCTTTTTCATTATGAATTTACTTTTTTTTCGGGGATCGAACTTGGGACCTTCTGCTTGCTTGGGAGGCAGGCGGCAGCACCACTGAGCTAAATCCCCAGCCCTATGAATTTACAGTTTTGGTGCCAGTGTCTTTTTTTTAATCACTAGGACCAGTTTTTGAATCCTCTAATATGTAGTAGCTTTTATCTTCATTTACATGTTGCAGAAATGACACATTTTGTATTATTTATGTCATTGGAGACTTTATTCTAGAATTAAATTAGTACCTTTAAACCCCTAACCCCTAAAAGTATTATGTATAATTTTTCCTCAAAGTAACCATTTTCTTAATTGCCTTGCCTGGAGTATAACTCTGGTAGACCGTGTGTGAGGGCTGCATTCAAAAACAAAAGAAAAGTTATCATGTGACCTATTCAAGCTTTGAAATATTCAAAGCTTGCTTTGGTAAAAATCAGTTTCAGATAATCTTTGTTTTCAAAATAAAATTTGGGGAGAAAGCCTTTTTAATAAGAGATTATTGCTGGGTGTGGTGGCACATGCCTGTGATCCTCGCACTTGGGGGTGAGGCAAGAGTTTGAGTTGTGAGCTGAGGCTGGCTTGGGCTGCATAGCAAGACTATCTCAAAAAGCCAAAAACAAAGAAATTAATAAGAGATATTGTTTAATGGAATATAAAATGTTTCCCTCATTTTTGAAGTTCAGTTCTAATCCTAATAACTTTCATTTGTTTATATCAGACGAAAGTGTGCATGTAGATTTTAATGCCTAGCTGTGAGAGATTGGTACATCCGTCCTTGAGTAAATGACCCATTTGTTGCATGAACTAGGTGTTCATATTTGGTAGGATGTTACCCTTGGCCCTTGAAAATCATTTCTAGTAAATTCTAGTGGTAGTGGCTTTTCATTTGTAAAATTCAAGTCTCCGGATGGTTGGTTAAATTCTGTCTCACAGAGAGTGGAGTGAAATTAATTTTGTTTAAACAAACTTGGTACTAGCTTAGGACATTGGGAATTAAAGGTTGTGTCACTTCTCAGCCTTTTGACTTAAGACCAAGTGAAGGAATTTAAGGTTGTAGACATGTTAATTAGACATAGCCCATTTTCCTGAGGACATAACTTACCTTGTTCAGACATAAAGCATTTTAAAAATCTCTTCATTTTGGGATAGTTTTTTTAGATTTTTAATCATCTCTAATTTTCTCATTCATGTTTTGAATTTTCTTAATGTCTGTATGTTTATTTTTCCTTCATGTTACTTTGTAGTTAAGGACTTCCAACATGCAAATAATAATGGTTCTTGCTTATTTGAAAAAATTTGGGCAGATATGCTTTTGGTCCTAAAATTTATTTATTTTGTACATTTTAGTGACTTAACAGCTAATTTTTTTTTTTTTTTTTTCGAGACAGGGCCTCTCTCATTACGTAATTCAGGCTGACCTTGAACTATGTAGCCCAGGCTGGCTTCAACCTCATGGCGATCCTCCTGCCTCAGCCTCCCAAGTGTTGGGATTATAGACATGTGCCACCACAACTGGATACTTTAAAAAAAAAGTAGAAAACTGGGTGTGGTGGTGGTTGCCTGCTATCTCAGCTGCAGGGGGGCTGAGGCAGGAGAATTGCAAATTCCCAGCCAATCTGGACGATTTAGTTAGATCCTGTCTCCAGAATAAAGTAATAAGGGATGGGCTTACAGTTCAGTGATAGAGTGCCCTTGAGTTCATTCCCCACTATCACAAAAATAGAAAGTGTATTTTTGGGGTTTAGTATTAGTTTAGATGTATAACTTGTGTGTTATTTTTTAAACAAAGGAAATAATTTTCAAAATGTGAAAAGGAATGTGCTCTTATATGATGTGATCAGAGACAAATTGGAGCTAACTTTTAACAATTTAAATGGTAAAATGCTGTATGAAAATATTCTAATTTAATAAAGTGATTGTTTCTGTTCTCACTGACTGCTTGTTAAATAACTAGGTCTAATCTCTTTATGCCTCTCCCCCCCTTTTTGAGACAGGGTCTCATTATGTAGTTCAGGCTGTCCTTGAAGTCACTGGCCTTGAACTCCCAGCAATCCTCCTGCCTCAGCCTCCCAAGTGCCAGGATTACACCACCACCTCACCCAGCTACTTTTCTACTTTTAAGCTTAGGTTTTATTGTGTTTTCTTATGTTTTGCTGAATCCTTTGTTTTATTCCAGACATGCTGGTGTGTACACAGCAGAAGAAGTGGCCCTGATTATGCGTGAAAAGTTAATTCGTTTGCAGTCTTTATACATAGATCAGTTTAAACGACTTCAGCATTTGCTTAAGGAGAAGAAGCGCCAGTACTTACATAACCGCAAAGTGGAACATGAAGCTCTAGGCAAGTTTTATGCAATTAAACTACCTGTTTTACAACTGGAGATTTCTTTGCTAACTTTGGAGAAGCATCTTTGACAGTTTGCTTGCAAATTATATGTTGACTTTTGTGACTATTTAGGCAGCAGTCTCTTGACTGGCCCAGAGGGACTTTTAACCAAAGAACGAGAGAACTTAAAGCAATTAAAATGTCTCCGGCGGTATCGCCAGCGCTATGGAGTGGAAGCCTTACTACACAGGCAACTGAAGGAACGCAGAATGCTGGCCACGGATGGTGCTGCCCAGCAGGTAATTGATTCATATATTCTTAAGATACAGAATTTTATTTGCAGAATTATTATAATTGTTAAAACATTATACTCACTTCTGGCTCTGAAATCTGACACAGTGGAGCTTATAGCAAAAGCAGTTAGCTGGAAATCAGGAGACATGTTCTAGTCTCAGTCCTCTACTGCCCAGCATTTGCCTGCACAGATAGCTTAAGTTCTCTGGGCCTCAGTATTTGAATTGGGGGGTGGTGTTTGGGATGGACTTAAGTTTTTTGGTTCAGGTATTCATCACTTGAGATATAGGCATGGCCGGGTGTGGTGGTGCATGCCTGTAATCCCAGTACTTGGGAGGCTGAGGCAGGAGGATTGCTGCAAGTTTGAGGCCAGCCTGGGTTACATAGTTCAAGGCCAGCCTGAACTAGAGTGAGACCCTGTATCAAAATGAAACAAAACAAAATAACAAATTAGTTTGAAAACTGATAAGCTGTGCAGTAGTCCCTCATCCATTAGGAATATGTTCCAAGACCCCCAGTGGAGGCCAGCTTGAAACTAAAGATACTGTTGGACCCCAGTATTTTTTTCCTGTATGTTCAAAGTGTGATCAAAAAATATAGTGAATATTTATTTTTTTTTTAAAAAAAGTGTATTACAGTAAAAGACATTGCTATTAACTCCCCCTCAAAATATTTTCCCTGTCTTAACACATCCTATCATTATTGCCACTTTCTGAAACAGTTGTAGAGGTCTTCTTTCATTTCTTTAGTTGAGCTGTTATAGTTAACTGGGTGTTCTGATTTGAATCCAGATCTTTACTTTTCATCGTCATTTTGACTTTGGAGAAGAGCAACAAGTCACAACATGCTAGATCTGGTGAATAAAGTGGATGAAGACACAAAATAATGCTTTTATTATGAGCTTGCCTTTCCCTTGAATGGCACTGACCACCATTGTTCACCATATTTTTAATCACTCCTCATAAAGACCCTCACAAAAGAGGACTTCTAAAACTGCTTCAGAAAGAGGCAAGAGGGGCTGGGGGTGTAGCTCAGTGGTAGAGCACTTGCCTAGCATGTACAAAGCCCTGGGTTCAATCTCCAGCACTGAAAAAAAGAGAAAGAAAGAGGCAAGCATGATGGGATAAGTGTGTTTGAAGCAAGGGAAGTATTTGGAATATTAATGGCAATATGTCATTTACTATAATAAATTTTTATTTTGCATGTGTAATGTGTAATGATTATATTCATTGTAGTAAATTTTTAAAATTTAAACATTCACCATGTATTTTGCTCACCACTTATATATACCTATGAAATTAGTTTTATACCTATGATAGTTTAATTTATAAATTTGGCACAGTGATTAAATAACAATAATTACAAAATAGGACAATTCTGACAATATAAAGTAATAAAAGTTACTTAAAACTAGTTAATTCTTTATACCTATAATTTTTCATTTAATATTTTTAGATCAGAGTTTATCAAAGGTAACTGAAACCTTAGATAAGGAAAGACTATTGTGGTACACTTGTGTGCGGGAGAGGTGTATTTGGGATGAAAGTGGACTCATTCTTCATATGTGAGGATTTAAATTTTCACTTAATATTGATGACTCAGTTTGTTAAATGTTAATTTTTCTTTATCCTTTAAGGATGTACTTTTTGTACATACCTTAACTGTTCTCATTACAGTTAGTTTTATATGCTTTTGTGGGTTTGTTTTATCTGTTTTCTTCATTTTAGGCCCATACCACTCGTTCCAGTCAGAGGTGCTTGGCCTTCGTGGATGATGTTCGTTGTTCCAATCAGTCTCTTCCAATGACCAGACACTGCCTTACCCGTATCTTTTTCAAACTGCTTGTTTAGGCTTTGTTTTGCTAGTTATGTAAGAAATAGTGGGAATCCCTGCTAGCTTGCTTAATTGAAGGTCTTGGTTTTCCTTTGGCCCTGAATCAAGGCTGGCAGTTTTCTGTTGCTGTTGGTTTCAAGCAGGAGCCTAAAGTGGTATCTTTCTATGGTCTGTTGGCCATTTCAGAACTTTAGAAATGTAATGGTCAATTCATTAGAAAGAAACAGCTAACTAAAAAAATAAGTTTTGGGCCAGGGATTTGGCTCAGTGGTTATGCTGCCTGTCTCGCAAGCGCAAGGACCCTGAGTTCAATCCCCCATACGAAAAAAAAGTTCTAAGCCAGGTGTGGTGGTATAGTTCTGTAATCAGCAGTACTTAGGAGGCTGAGAGAGGATTGCTACAAGTTTGGGGCCAGGCTGGGCTGCACAGTGAGTTCAAGGCCATCCTGAACTACAGAGTGAGACCCTGTCTCAAAAATAAATTTTATAGTTTTAAAATTATTTTAAGAAGTACATATCAAAATTAGAGATTAAAATTTTTTGTTTATTTAGAATGATATAAGCACTTTTCAGCTATCTACCACTTTTCTTCCCTTTTATATCTGTCCGCATAACTGTTACATTTTAAGCATTTATCTTCAGAGTTTCTAATTTGTACAAGCATTTTTATATTAAGGAGAATAATCCCTCATTAGACATCACAGCAGTTAATAAATTGCTAAAATATTTAATAAACTGAATTGAAAAAAATCAGCTTTTTCTATCAAAAGACCAGAGTCTTCCAGCTGGTCATGGTGGCACATGCATGTAATTCCAGCACTCCGGAGGCTGAGACAGGAGGAGCATTCAAGCTCGGACTGAAGTACAGTAGACCTTGTCTCAAACTAAAAAACAAAAACAAGCAAAAATTAATTTAAAAAGTAATAAATAGAATTTCACCCTAAAAAGACCAAGATTGTTTCTATTGATTTTTTTTTTTTCAGACTCACCGTGTTGTTCAGGCCGGCCATAGACTCTTGGGCTCAAGTGGTCTTCATGTTTCAGTTCACGTCTGAGTAGCTGGGCCTATAGGCACATGCCACCATCTGGATAAGAAAATTCATTTTAATTTCCACATATTTGGCATCATGTAACAGTGAATATTTAACAAGTGGTTATACTATAAAAAGTAAGTTTCTTGGTGTCTTAACAAGGATGCACTCACGATCCAGTAAAAAAAAAAAAAGTGTTGCAGTCCAATGGTAAATGTAGTCCCATAGGAGATGGCAGGCATGATGGTTCAAAGGCTGATTATTGAAAGGAAAAAAAAAAAAAATCTCATTTTTGGAAACAGTTTGTAATTTGAATGAAATTTAAAATACTGTCCATAGTTGGGTATAACATCATTCTTTTGAGAAATCACAGTGATTTTTTTTGGTAATTAACAGAACTAAAATTCTAACACGTTAAATAAGGAATCTAGAGAGGAGTATTGTATGGATATTTTACAAAGCAGTTTGAAAATACCTTCTTTGATAAGGTAATTTTATCTCTGGGGATTTGAGAAGGTAATAAAACGTGGGCCAGTATTTTTATAACTAGAGACAGCCTTAAAATGCTGAGATAGGAGAGATGGGCATAGTGGTGCACACTGGTAATGCCAGCACTAAGGAGGCTGAGGCAGGAGGATCGTCACAAAAGTTCGAGACCAGACTAGGCTACATAATTCAAGGCCGGTCTGAACTACATAGCAGAAACCTGTCTCAAAAAAAAGTTTATAGAGATAGGGAATAGTGAAGTAAATTTTGGCACAAGATAATTTGGGATAATTTTAGACATTAAACATTTGAAAATATGGCTGACAATATGATAGTGACAAAAATGGGGTGATTTTTTCTCTTTTTTTTTTGGATATGCACTTTTGTAGACCATATTTAATCGTATGGAACTAAATACTGGGAAGGAATATAACAAGTATTTTTGCATGGTAGGGTTATGAATACCGTTTTTTCACTCTATACTTTTTGTTAGAGCTGGAATTAATAAAAGACCTCTTCATAGATATCGTACACAGGACTTAGGTATTTCTTAAAATGCTGTACTCAAATAGTGTACTGGAAGATATTTTAAAAAGCAAAGTTGGAGATAAAATATATTTAAGAAATGAAGGTAATTATGTTTTTCCTTGTATGCTCTTTTCCTTTCTACTCCATAGTTGCCTAAGTGACTTACCCTTCCTTAAGTCCTTACCCCAGAGAAAGATTCAACTGCCATTGGTGACCGTTAACTCTTTACTCTGGTCTTATGGAGACAGCACTGGACTGAAAGTGAAGGACCCAAACTGTAGTTGTAGGTCAACCATTCCCTTTTTGTCTCTGTAGTCCCCATATGAAAGGAAAAGGAGGTGGAGGAGGATGGGGGAGGATTTTGTTATGCTTTTGTGATATTAAATGAGAGACTTCTTTA
>NW_004624816.1:3520804-3530962 GCF_000247695.1 Heterocephalus glaber
CCCTTTGGGGTTGCTGTAGGTGATCCAGAAGTCTGTTTTTGAGGCTTGTTTATGTGTCTTCTCATTTACACGGGGTGGGGGTGGAGGTTTGCTTCTGGCACCCATGTGGCTCACCTTCTCTGCCCTAGGAGCTTGGGATGGTGGCGGGGGAGCTTCCTTCTGGGTGCTGGGACCAGCTCAGCTTCTTGGCCCTAGGAGTTTAGGATGGCGTCAGGGGAGCTTCCTTCCAGGTGCTGGGACCGGCTCAGCTTCTCTGCCCTAGGAGCTTGGGATGGTGGTGGGGGAGCTTCCTTCTGGGTGCTGGGACCGGCTCACCTTCCATGCTACAGTTTAAATCTCTGTCCTGGGGTTGTCCCAGAAATGGGGTCTCACCGATACTTGTTTGCAGTGGCCAGGTGCTACTTATTCATGGGTGAGCCCACCAAGGTGGCCTGGCTCCCACAGCACCCAGAGCGGCCCGCTGAAAACAACATTCACTTTCTTCCACCGTTGAGGCCACAAGGAACCCTGGGACATCTGGTTGCTCAGGAAGATACTCTTAAAGTCAGGAAGATACTGGAATTGAGAGTGAAGTAGGACACTTGATTTAGTAGAGTGATGGAAGAAAGAAAAAAACCCCGGTAAAACCAACAAATAAACCAACTGACTCCAAATTTCTCAGATCTAGACTCTGAACTAATTTGTATGACCAAAAAGTTACCATTGCCTTTGTTTTTTTGTTTTTTTTGGTACCGGGGATCAAATTTGGGTTTATTGCACTTGCATAGCAGGTGGCAAAACCACTGAGCTAAATCCCTGACTCACCATTGCCTTTGTTAACTAGTGAATTTGACCATTCAGCCTTGGTCTTTGGTGACATTCTTTAAAAAATTTTTTTTCAGTAGTCAGATTAAACCTAGGGCCTTCACATGGAAGTATATCCTCAAGGCCCCCTTTACAAATATTAATAAAATATTAATATTTAAAAATATTTTGTTTTGAGACAGGGTCTCACAAATCACTAAGTTGTCCAAGCTGGGCTCAGACTTGCAATCCTCCTGCTTAAGTTTTCCAGAGTACAGGAATTACTTTTTTTTTTTTTTTCTTTTTTTGGTACCGAAGATCAAACTCGGGACCTTGTGCTTTTGAGGCAAGCAGCACAACCACTGAGCTAAATCCCTGGCCCTTGGTGAAATTCTTTTTTTTTTAACTTCAGGATTTATTTAAACAAGAATGCTATAGAATTAAACATATTAAAACAAAACCATGTATAGGAAAATAGCTAACAAAGCATAGGGTCCCTGCTGTCCCTCTCCAGCCAGGAAAGAAGACAGCCCCCAGGCCTTGTGCCACCCAGGAAGCTCTGCACACTACGTTCCTGAATCCTACACGTCACTGTACAAAATGTCACTTGAAAAGTGGACCAAACCCTCCAGCCAAAAACGGCTTTTCAAGCTGAGAGCAGACAGCTCCCTAACATGGAATTTGTGGCCTGACCCCCCCCCGCCCCCGGCCCCCGAATCCTAGTGGGAGGGTAGTAGCGTCCACCAGGCGGTGCCTGCGCACTTCGCCCACTGAGCACAGAGGCACGAATCACATCCCGGCCACTGGGGGTCAACTCGCAATGCCAAGCAGGACCTGCTGAGGGCGCTCTGCAGTGTTACGTGTTCTGAGGTGATGATGGAGATATTTAGTGCAGTGGCTGTTTAGTGTTCTTTTTAAAAACCACTAGATTGTATAAAAGTTTCTCCCAGTAGATTATTGACTCTATAAAGCAGAATTTCACCAAGGACCGTTTATAAACCACTGGTGCGACACACATGTTCCGCTCCTACAGGGGTGGCCGACATTACTGTGTTAGGTCTCATGATAAACACTCGACTCCGGTGGAGGATGCATAGCTGGGTGCAGCTGCACACTCAGATGGGCGGCGGTGATCCGGTCACACTGAGCCGGGAGCTGAGAGCACCCAGTGGTTCTTAAGAGTCCGCCTCCTCGTCTTTAATCTCAGAAATTCTGTCTATAGATTTAAGGATTTCGGCAACAAGATTCAACTTTTCCTCTCCGGAAACCAGCTGCTTTATAGATGTGTGTGTGATGTTCATGACCATGAGGACGTTCTGCAGGGCCACGTCGGTGTTCTGCTTCACCACGGTCAGGCTGGTGCCCTGGCCTGACCGTAGGGCTTCGTTCTCCCGCTTGAAGTTGGAGACCTGTGCCTGGAGCAAGCTCACTTCCTGTTTCAGCTTCGTGACATGATTTTCTGCCTTCACAGCCCGTTTGGTCATTAGCTCCAGGTTCTGCTCCACCTGCTGCACCACCGATTCCAGGTGTTGGTGGTTGCTCTCCTCCTTGATCACCTTCGCTTCCAGCTTCCGCTCAAGCGTCCTCACCATTTCTGTTTGAGTTTCAGAGAAGCTCTGAACCTCATTCAGCTTTCTTCTTAGCTTAGAATGTTCATCTTTCAGGGCTTCGTAACTTATCTGCAGCATCCGCAGCTGTCTGTCTCCCAGGGACTCTCCCCGAGCCTCGAAGTCCAGGCCTGGACTCCCAGACGGGGATGCTGGGGGCACGCGCGAGTCTGTGTCGCTCACTGTCCACAGCGGTAGAGACTCGGGCCCTGCCAGCTCCGACAGGGTGGAGAAGGACAGGTATGTGCCACAGGGGGGAGTGCTGGTGGTGGCCTGGGACGAGCGTGTCTGCTCCACGGAGGACGGCAGATAGGTCCTCCTCGTCTTCATCCTCATCCAGGAGGTCACCTGCCCCAGTCAGGTCTTCAAGGAACAGCTGCTGATAGTCTAGGCTGAAGCCCACAGCCTGGGCGGTCGGGGAGCCGGGATCCGATCCCAGGGAGCGCCTTGAGGCTTCCTTTGGGTAAATTCTAGTGTTGCTCGTGTCATCTTTCGACAGGCTGAGGTTCTTGGTTTTCAGAAACTCTTTAAAGGAGAATGGATTTGCCTCTTCAAGGTCTTCAGGTTTGTCATTGTCCGTCACCACGAGGCTCCGCACCCGGGACAGCGGGGGTGCGCCTGGGCGGCACGTGTAGCCTGACATCGCCGCCGGCCGGCCTCCTAGCCCTGGCCCGCGGCCCTGCTGCCGCCGCCCCTCGGAGCTCCCGCGGCCGCTGCTCCCTTGGTGAAACTCTTAAGAAGATATTTCTTAGAATAGTTGGATGTCTCTTAATGTAGTATCAGGATTTTTGTAATGCTAATCATAATGTGAAACTTCGCATAATGTCCTTTGCTGAGAGCATTAATAATTGAATAGATCAGGTGAAAGGAATAGGAAATGAACACATTGGGACGGGGATTTAGCTCATTGGTTCCGCCGCCTGCTGCCTGCCGTCTGCCTCGGAAGCGCAAGGACCCAAGTTTGATTCCCGGTAACAAAGAAAAAAAAAAAGAAAAAAAGGAAAATATCAATTTTAGTAAAACTTATAGAAAAGATGATGACTATGTGCTTAAACGTAACTCTTAGTTTGGCTACTGTGCACCAAAATTATTCATTAATGATTAAAAATCTGGAGGAAGCTGACTAGTAAAAAAAAAGAGAAGCTGGTGCACATGTTTCCTTCACCTATTTTATTTTTTTTTTGGTACTGGGGATCGAACTCAGGTCCTTGCTCTTGCGCAGCAGGCGGCGAAGCCATTGAGCTAAATCCCTGGTCCTCCTTCACCTATTTTAACAGTGGCTTTAATTATCAATATAAATATGCATGGCTCATCAAACTTCAGATGATATAAAAGGAAGAGGGGGATCAATATTCTAGGTGACAGAATTGTAATTCCAAACAATCTTGCTTTTTGAAATTACAAACAAACAAGATGAAATGGAACGGGGGCACATATGAAATCTGTATGAGGCATTAATAGTCAGTTGAACAAGTACAAGAAATGTAAGACCTGACTTAGCCATTTATGTAGGGTTTCTTTTTTGTTGTTGTTGTTGTTGACTATCATGAATTAGGACTCGAGAATTGAAATATGAGGAATATGTGAAGAATGTAGAGATGTTTAATCTGTAAAAAACCAAAATTAATGGAGGCATACAAGCGCTGCTTTCAAATATTTAAGAGACTCTTACAACAAAGAAGTGATGGATTGAATCTATAGGCGCTCAGAGAATAGAATAAGGACTAAGGGGGAGGTAGTGGTGGAAAGCCCCTGACTACCAACCCATGCTGATTTCATAAAGGTGATTAATAAAGGGCTAGTTATTGTTATTTACAGCATTATTTTGGGGTATGAAAATAAGGCAAGGCTCAGGGAACATGAGTGGAATGGTTTCTTTCCCAAACCTCCAGAGGTTTGTCAGTAAATATGGGCATTATCCATGGAACTGCCAAAACACAGGACATTACAGAAATATGGTAAGCTCCTTTTTGTGCCTGTTCAGTTTGGGTCAGAGATGGTCCTCTGTGGAGGCAGAGGGCAATATCAACCCAGATGAACTCTAGATGCTCAGACTCAGTGAAGAGGGCTGCTGACCTGCTTCAGGCTTGGACTCAACTTCTCTCCCGGATATCTTTGCCCCTGAATTAAATTCTTTGGTCAGCTAAAGTTCTACGGCAAAGTGTGACTTTTTGATTCTTTCCTGTGGAGCTCCGTGGCATTGGTTCACTGTAGGGTGGTCACAGGAAACTGAAGTTCTTGTTCTGTACGTGGTGCTATGGACTCTACTGCCTTTTATAGAGCAGGTAGCTTCCCTCCCTTGTGAAGGTTGGAGACCATCCTTAGAGAGGAGATGTAGCTTGGAGCCAACTGGAGCAGGTGCATTGTGTTTTGGTTCCAGGGGAAAGTTCTGGTCCACAAGAGACCACATCCTGGTGTTTCACATGAATCTAATAACCATCCCCGTATGAAATAGGGAAAGGCTGGCAAGAAATATGAAGAGTCACCATGAAATCTAGCACTTATCTAATACCTTATGATTTACAAAATAAATATTAACTTCTTTAATAAATATTTGATTTTCAGGATGAGCCCTAAGGTGAAATGTGAGCATGTCGTGATTTGTTCTTGCAGCATTGAGATGAATCAGCAATATCTAAGGGGGCTTGGGTTAACAGCCCTTGAACTTTACCATAGATTAATCTTTATCTCCTTTATTTTTAGCAGGGAGAAGGCAGGAGGAAATTGCTATATAATTCTATGGAGAACTTGTTCATTTAGAATGATGGTTTAGTACAATAGATTAACATAAATCCTGGTCAGGTCCTTTGAAAATAATGGATGTAGATAGTAAAAGGCAGCTGAATGACAATGGGAATAAGAAACACTGCTGCAGAAATATAGCACTGAATCCTTTCCATAAAAGAGCAGAGAGCATATCTAGATGAGAAGAAGGACAGCACAGAGTCTGAACCTGATTTTTCCTAAAAATAGACTAGGTTGGTCTTTCTTGGAAGAAAGAAACAAGAAATTGGACAAGAGTCTCATCTTGGCAGGAAAGAAGCAGAGTAGAAAGCTCTGGATGAGGAAAAGGTAACCTGCAGAAAGTAACTAGCATATTTTCTTTGAGGAAGTAGCTGAGAGTTAAATACAGACATGCAGGTCTTGAATTACATAACGAGTCTGAGGGAGATACTATTTGAGAGAGGAGAGGAGAGGAGAGGAGAGAGAGAGAGACTGGCCTATAGTTTTCTTTTTTAGTTGGGTTCTTGTTTGGTTTTGGAATTAAGGAAAGCTAGGTTCTAGGAATTATTTGGAATAATTCAATTTCATTGAAAAGGTTGATTACAGTCATTATACTCTTCCTGACATTCTGGTAAAATTCAGTTGTGAATTCATCAGGTCCTAGGCTTTTCTTAGTTGGTAGGTTTTAAAATTAATGCCTCAATTTCAATGCCTGTTGGATTATTTAGGGTTATTATGTCTTCTTGGTTAAGTTTCAATAATTTATATGTACGCTGGGGATTTAGCAGCATGTAGTAAATGTTGGATCAACTTTCCTTGCTCTCATCATTTTTAAGGTATCTCTGTGTATATAATCTTGTGCTTCCATTCTTTCCTCAAGGTCTGAGGCTCTTCCTTTAGATTGGTCACTTTTGCTGTTTATATCTTTAATAGAATTCTTTATCTCTGGGATTTCTGTTTGGCACATTTCCATGGAATTTATTTCTTTTGTTTTCCATGGAATTTATTAAATCTGTCATTCATGTTTTAAATAGTTTTCATCAGCTCTTCTAATTTTTTATTTGATCTTCTGTCATCACATTTGCTAATTTTTTTGCTAGTTTCTCCATCTTTTGGGTTATATCATCTTTGAGGTCAATGGGTTTCTTTGCTTCCTCTTTAATCATTTCACATAGCTCAGATATTTGATGTTTGATTTCCTCTCTATAGATGGCCCTTGGATTCGCTCTGGGAGAGCTGGGAGTTGGGAGTCTTTTGAGGCATTCTGCTGCCCTGTTTTCCATGCTCCTATTTGTGTGTGTGTGTGTGTGCGTGCGTGCGCATGCATGTGTGCACTGAGGGTTAAAGTTAAATAGAATGAAGAGACTTTGTTATTGGTAAGAAGATCTTTTTAGTTTCTGTTTTTCAGTGATGTGATCTTGGCTTTATTTATCAAGAGAGGTATTGCTGACTACTTCACCCTGTTTAGATTAATTGGGTTGGACCCAGTTTCTGTGTTGTAATGATAGAATTCCTAGGGCTGGGGATTTAGCTCAGTGGTTCTGGCACCTGCCTCGCAAGTGCAAGGTCCCGAGTTCAATCCCTGGTACAAAAAGAAAAAAAGAATTCCTACCAGTTATAACAGCATCTATGGATCCAACCATATGTCAATCACAAACATTAAAACTTGTTTTGGCATTTTTACCCTTTTATCAGTGCCTTTCACAGACTATACTACACTGTTATTAGCAGTTAGTCTAGGATGTAGAAGGCAAAGGGAAGAAAAAAGAAAGAGGAAAAGGAAAGGGTTAAGTCAGTAGGAGGAGAGACAAGAAAAAAATGTTAATAGGTAAAAAATAGACTTTGTTGGAGTATTTCTGTAGCTGGAGAAAACGGTTATATTATGGGGGTTTAAGAGAATATTTGTGGAGGCAGGAGGAGGGATGAATGGGGAAGGAAATGCAATTAGTGACTGAGGGAAGCTGTGAGGTTGTTGACATCTGCCAATATATTTGTGGTTAGGTTTGTTTGGATTCTCTAAGCACAGTTCTTTTAAGGGTTGCCCTGCCATGACCATGAATGATACCATTCAAGTTAAAGCACTGGTCTATTCTTATTTTCTTTTGCACATATTCAGGCACCTGCTATGTATATGTTGAATGAAAGGTGGAGAAGTGAGGGAAGGAAGGGAATAGATAAAATGAGGATGACTGAAGAGAATAGAATAGGGAGAGAAGAGGGTTAAAAAGAGAAAAGTACATGTCATAGTTGATTTTCTTGTTGCTGAGACAAAATACCTGACACCCGAAGTTAAAGGAGGAAAGGTCTATTTAGCTCACAATTTGTAGAGGTTTCAGTCCATAATTGGCTAGCTGCAAAGCAGGGTGGCATGGTAGACAGGCATCACAAAGGAGAAACAATTCATGGTGGACAGAAGGTAGCAAAGCAAGCAAGGGACAATCACAGCTCTTTCTGTCCCTCATATATTGTTTTTTTTTTTTTTTTTTTTGCTACTGGGGATTGAACTCGGGCCCTTGTGCTTGTGCAGCAGGTGGCAAAACCACTTAGCTAAATCCCTAGCCCCTGTCCCTTATGTCTTATCCAGGCTACTTAGGGTGGGTAGCACTCACATCCATAATCCTAGTGCCTTTAAGCCTAGCATTGCATCATGAATCAATCCCAGTATCATACACTCCAGATCCAGCCTCCTCTGAAAAAGCCCCACCTATGGCTGCATGAGGCTTTGGGAGGACATCTAGACACAAGTCATAGCAGAGCAGAATAAAGAAAAATCTTGAAAAATAAAAAAAAGCAAAATAAAATATAATACTGATAAAAATGCAAGAACCAAAAAAAAGAGAAAAAATACAGAGAAGCCAGAACAGTCACACAAGCAGGAAAACACACAAAAGAGACCCCACATGGCCACTATACCATATAGCCAGAGTGTCCACACAATTTCCTTTCTGCTGTGGACATAGTCTACTTGCAAGAGTCAGTCTGTTCTTCCATCTTGGGCTTCTTAACTCCCTGTCTGGGAGTCCTGAGGGCCATCAGTCTCTCTAGACCCACATCCTGGCTGCAAGCCATTCCCTGGGCATGGCTAAGGAGGGACCTTGGTCTCTGTCCCAAGACCCAACCACCTCAATTAATTTGGGAGAAGAGGATGTGAAATAGTTTGGCCAGCACCAGGCTCTCCACTGACTTCTGCCAATAACCTTTCTCCCCCACTGTCCTTGCTGCCAGGCAAATCTACGTTCATCTTCATGTTCTCCCTCCAAAGGTTTTCTGTGCTAGATCACACCCCCTCCCCACTCATATCCTTAACCATCCTTGATTCAGGACCTCTGCTTTCCAACCCATGGAACTTGGCACAAAGTCTGCTGTGCCCACTTGGGATGGTAAGCGGCAGGTAGGGTTTCCCTCTGTTTCAGATCTCTGGTGTCCGAGGAAACAATAGGAAAGTGCCCACTGTGGAATGACTGCTGAGTCTCCTTCAGTTCTCCAGGGTAGAATGTGAGCCAAGGGTCCCTCCAGCGAGCTCAGTGCTGCCCCCAGCAGGCAGTGTTCAGCCTATGCTTAGAACAGGGAGGCTTCCCTTGTCGATGGTGGGCTGTAGGCAGGATGATGATGATGGGGTGGGAGAGGCTGCCCATTTCCACGTTTCTATCTCTACTTTTCTCCAGTTGCAGTTTGTGGCTTTTCTGGGACCCCAACAGCGCTTTACTCCCATGCTGGGTTTCCTCTTCCAGGTGGGTGGGAGAGAATGTAGGAAGTTGTCCTGAAGTCTGTCTCCTTCCCTAGGGCTGTGAGACCTCTCGAGGGATGGGGTGCTCTCCGGGAAAGGGGGTGGGGAGGTGCAGACCAGTGGCAGCACCGCTACCCTTTTTTCAACAATTCAGATACATGGTTGATCTAGAGGATTTGTCTTTCAGATTGCTTTTCTGTATCTGGGTGTGACTGCCTCCCCTATTTCAGAATACCTATATATTCCATGTCTCTCCTATTTCAGATTTGAATTTTGCCTTTGGCTAATAGAGAAAGGTAAATAGAAGATATTAAGGAGAAGTGATGGGATGGGTTGGCTTGGAAATATGCTTAAGTTGATTCATAAAACTATTTTCTTTTTTTTGGTACTGGGGATCAAACTCGGGTCCTTTTGCTTGCAGGCCAGGCAGCAGAACTGCTGAGCTAAATCCCCAGCCTCTATAAAACTATTTTCAGAGGCTTGCTACCTCATGTTTATGAGTAACATAGAACAGTGGGCCACCATAGCACTGCTCCCGGCCCAGAGGAGGCTTCCAGGCTGCTGTAGCACTGCTCCCAGGGCAGAGGAGGCTTCCGGGCCATTATAGCACTGTTCCCAGCCCAGAGGAGGCTTCCATCATAGCACCGCCTCCAGCACAGGGGAGGATCCTGGGATGCTGTAGCACTATTCCCAGCCCAGAGGAAGCTTCCAGGCAGCCGTACCACCGGTCCCAGCTCAGAGGAGGCTTCCGGGCCACCATACCACTGCTCCCAGCCCAGAGGAGGCTTCCAGGCTGCCATACGACCACTCCTAGTGCAGAGGAGGTGAGCTGTGCAGGTGCCAGCAGCACTGCCCCCCCCACTCCACCCCTTCATCAAAATGAGAAGACACATAAACAAGCCTCAAAAACAGACTTTTGGATCACCTACAGCAACCCCAAAGGGAAATGAGATGGAACATTCTGATACTCAACCACCTGGACCCACTGAACTGGTAACAAAAGAGGATCTGGAAAAAATGAAATCAGAAATAATTTTTCAGATAACAGCAGAGATTGTGCTCATAGTGCAAGACATGATTAATCTAGAGAGGAGCTGAGGAACATGATGGAATCTCAACATAGGAAACAAATGGAATCCATAAAACAGATGCAAACAGATTTCTAGGAGATCAAAAACTCCATTGACAGTCTACATAGCACAATGAATCAATGTGAGGACAGAATTTCAGATATAGAAGATAAGATTGCAATTAGTGACCAGGAAAAGAAAAATTCCTTTAAAATTGTAAGAGACCATGAGAAATCAATCCAGCAGC
>NW_004624816.1:3536270-3587548 GCF_000247695.1 Heterocephalus glaber
TAGAACAGACACACAGATGTGCAGATTTACATAAGATTACCCTAACTTGGCTTCTATTGATTATCAGCATTTCATCCTGGAAAAATAAAAAATAGATGTTATCAAACATTTCAGTCATTAACAAAGTCTCAATACAGCACCCTTACAATACCTCACTATGAGCAATACAACTTTCTGGTGATCCCTGAAGGATGAACTAGTTGTAATATTTGATTGCAGATAACTACATGAACTAATATTCTCAATAGGCTGTTGATTAAATTTAGTAAGATGTTGGAAGATATTAAGATATTAAGTAAAAGTAAAGATTGGCTTTTGGGATAACTAATTATTATAAGCCAGTCTTCTTGAAGATAATTAGATAGTCAGGCCAGCGATCTCTCAAGACTAGTCTCATAGCATGGTAAAAAAAAGAGTCAACAGTACATATAAATTAAAACAATTGTATTATTTTAAAATATATTTTCCAGTATCTTATATGGATGTTTTTTATACAGTTGTGTTTGTTATGTATACAGTTTGAATCTTTATATTTTACCTAACATTTTTCTGTAGGTATTTTAAATATCATCCATTAAAATAATCATATAATATTTATTATATAGATGTGGCACAATTTACCTATTTTTTCATTAAATCTTTGAGCTGGGAGAGACCTTGAACTGCATATATTCTAACCTTCTACTAAGTGAGTAGGTAATTTATCCTACTCTTACACACTTCCACTTAAAAGAAGACTATCTTTTGGGTATTTTATTCATTCAATAAATAAGCAGTTTTGAATCCCACAACATGTTAGATGTCATTGGATGGTGAAGACATAAGATCTTGTACAATATTAAGATAATATTAATATGATTTGGTACAATATTGAATATGTGGTAATTGGAAGAGAGCCATATAGTTCACTGAGATTACAGAGAAGGGAATAATGAGATTTAATGGAGAGAGTGAAATATTAAACAGAGTTTAGAGGGTAGTAAATGTTTAATAGGTTAAAAATGAGTGTAAGGGTCTTCAGGTTTCACCTATGAAGGAGTGATGAGTATCAGACTAGCCCTCCTGATGTAAACAACTGTAAAATGGACAAAATATACAGAATATCTGTTTTCAGTCACTGGAAAACATATAGCACAGGACCATAATCCTTTAAAGGGAAACTGTTATAGTGAGCTCTACCATCATATCAGTTTTCTGTTTTAATACACTTTCCAGATCTGAGATCTAGAAGAGACTCAACATGATTGTCTTGCTGAACTGGAGACATAGGACAGAGTTGGGAAGGCAGAGTTTGCTTTAAATTTGTAGGGCAAAGGGAAAGGTATCTAGGGAAGGAATTCTGGAAACCTGTATAAGGATACCCATGGGACTTTGACCGAATATTATTAGGAGCCGCTAGTTAGGTAACTATTGGGATGCATACAGAGCGGGAGATGTTTGAGTTCCAAGCAGTCAGAGTGGAGAAATCTCACTGAAAGCCTTAGGCATTCAGTAAACACCTCAGAAAAGCCACACCTTGACAATTAGGGATAAATTAGCTTGAAAATAAAGGCTGATTTAGATCTGTTTAACAAATTTAAAAAAAAGACTTGAAAAAATGAAAATGAACTTCAAGTGTATCATATTAACTGTCTACAGGTATAAAGCTCAAATTTTTCTTTTTGTTTCGTATTTCTTTAAAATTAAAGAATATTGGTTATACAGATTAATGAGTTTCATTTTGGAGATTTACATATGCACATAACATACTTTGTTCATTTTCACCCTTCCTTCAATCCCTTTGTCTCACCCTCTCTGCAGTTTCAAATTTTTGGGGGGAGGTTTCAATGTGTGTATTTCAGTCTTATCCATCTTCCTTATTAAAGCCCAAACAACAAAATACAGACACTCAGCAAAAGAACATTCATCATATCCGCTACCCAGTGAAACAATTAGTAGCAGATAGATGTGGCCACTAACTAGAGGAGAAAAAAAGCAATAAAGGATATCAACAAAATGGCAGGGAGGACCACACATCCTCCCTCCTCCATATAAACGTACATTTAACACTATAGAAGCCAATTGCTATTGTGAAAAATCCAGAAACGAGTTAAGAGTTTCTTGGGCCCTAGTTTGAAGCCAATCCCATCAAAGCGCCGTAGGAAAATTTTTGGCATTCGCTCACCAGAGCCCTTCCCACTGGCGTGGCAAAGCAGGATCAGGAGGAAATATCTAGCTTCTGATTTCTTCCTGGGAAGGCGAAGGAATGAAATGTACATTCAACACGCTGACCTCTTGGGATTCTGCTGTGTCTCTGGTGTTTGCGTTGGGTGAAACTAAGCACTGATAGAAACAGTGCACGTGGGTTGTTGATGAAAAACAAATGCAGTCAATATGCCTTGGTCCAGAACTAGATTTGCAGTACCACAGACTGACCCTAGGTGGAGCTCCAGTACTACAGCTTTCTAGAGCACCGGCACAGTTGCAGTATCACAGACTTGCCCAGAAAGAGCTCCAGAGGAGACATCAGCAAATTTCTTCAAATAGGACACTACATACACAAGCCTAGAAAAACCCTGAAGGGTGTACAGATTCTCTAAGAAGTCTTCTATGTATGAAACCAGTCTTTAAAGACTGGAAATGGTAGTAGGGTTTTTTTTTTTTTTTTTTGGTGCTGGGGATTGAACTCGTGTCCTTGCGCTTGCGCAGCAGGCAGTGAAACCACTGAGCTAAATCCCGGCAGTAGTTGGTTTTTAAATGCTGAAATTCCAACATAAAACAATAACATACAAAGAAACAGTAAAACATTGCCTATTAAAAGGATCAAATTAAATCTCCCTAATTGACCCTAAATAAAGGGTAGCATATGAATGGATATGAAATATAGCACAAATATAGAATTGCACACAAAATGTTAGTGTGCCATGAAATGGAACATTATGAATTGAACACTTCTATGACAAGCACTCAGGCCAGGAAAAGAGAATACAGCCAGACCTCTAGGAGGTGCCTTCCTGCCGGCAACCCTCTATTCCAGAGGAAGCCACTAGCCTCACTTTTAGGGTACTTATTACTTCCTTACAGTTTTTTACCTTTTACAACTTAGATGTGCATTCATAACAATATTATTTGTCTTCCTTGCTTTTGATTTGAAATTGAATTTCTCTATGCTTTCTTTTATGACCAGAGTTATCTGGTTCAACATCGTATGTTGATGACCTGTGTATCTGCAGCTTTTTTCAGTTTTGGTGCTGTATTCTGTTGTGGAATTTGTGCCATGATTTTATACTGTTTTAAAATTTTATTTATTATTATTTTGCGCATCAAATGGGATAATGTGCCGATGTCATAACCAAGTGTGAGTCAAAGCACATCTCATGCAGTGACATAAAGCCCCAATCGTCACCCTTAGAAGCCACAAAACAACCCATCCATTATTATTATTATTGTTTTTTTGTGGTGCTGAGGATTGAGCCTGGGACACCACCACTGAGCTACATCCTCAGCCCATTTTATTTTATTTTAATTTTTTTTTGGTACTGGGGATCGAACTCGGGTCCTTGCGCTTGCGCAGCAGGCAGTGAAACCACTGAGCTAAATCCCTGGCCCAGCCCATTTTATTTTTAAACATAGAGTCTTACTATGTAGCCCAGGCTGGCCTTGAATTTGTCAGCCTTCTGCGATAAGCTCCTGAGTAGCTGGAATTACAAGTGAGCTCTACCATGCCCAGCTAATTCATTATATTCTTTATTAAATATTTATTTTAATTAATATATGTTTGTAGTACGTAATGATTGCATTCATGGTGTGGAGTTGGTACATCTATACAACACATTTTAATTGTTTTTTTCATCCCCTTCCCCTCTGCCTCTTCCCTCCCACCATTACAAACTCTTGATCCTCCTACCTTTTGCAAAGATCTATTTCCTTGTTTCTTATTATCTATCTTTTATTTTGCTTTTTAATTTACCAACATTTGGAGTTTCTCATGTAATAAGAACTGTGTGGTATTCAAGCTTGTGTGTCTGATTTATTTCACTTAACATTATTGTCTCAGGGTGCATCCATTTTCCTACAAATGACTCAAGTTTATTCTTCTTTGTGGCAGAGGAGTATTTACTGGGCAATTTGGGAGAATAGTTAGGGACTGCCAACAATGCAGGCCTGGGAAGTGTTTTCTACAATATCAGGGGAGAGCTGGGGATTTAACTCAGTGGTTCTGCCACCTGCCTTGCAAGCACAAGGTCCTGAGTTCGATCCCTGTTACCAAAAAAAAAAAAAAAAGTGAATGACTGTAATATCAGGGGACATGTTCATGAGCTTTTCTAGTGTGTATATGCAGGAATGGAATTTCTGGGTCCTGGCACTTGTATATCTTCATGTTTGCAAGGTAATGCCAAAATATTTGCACCAGTTTTATTCCTACCAGTGGATATGAAAGCCATCCATGTTTTCGTTTTGTCAGATTTTTAAATTTTTTGGCTAATTTTCTGGATGAGTAGTGGTAGCACTGAGACTTTAAATTAAATTTCTCTGATTACTAAATGAGGTTGGATTCCCTTTGATAGTTTTATTGGCCACTTGGATTTCCTTTTTGTGAAGTGGTAGCTCAAGCTTTTCACTCATTTTCAAGGGCACTTTCTGTCTTTATTGATTTGTGAGTCCCATGTATATTCTGATTTTATTAATATTTAAAATAAGTCTGGCTTTTATGTGTTTTCTATTTTTATTATTTTCTGCTCTTTATTGCTTTCTTTATTTACTTGAATTTATTTTCTTCTTAACTTGTTGAGATGGGTGATTAACTTTCAATTTTTGGCCTTTCTTCTTTAACGTCCTTTGCGTTTAGGAGTGTGTTTTGTCTTATACATCTTGTTTTAACTGCTTTATAATTTTGTATGTTTCTAATATTCTGTTTCTGATATAAAAATATGTATGCTGAAGTTACTTGGTGCACATTTATTACTAGTTTATGTTTATTAATTGTATATATTTATTAATTATATTGATTTGTTAAAAATCTTATGTTGACTAAATTTGGTCTTGTTCTATCAATTATTGAGAAATTACATTCTTGCTTTGCCTTTAATTTTCTTTTCTTTTTTCCTGTTTCTCAATCTAGAAGTTTAGTTTGCTGATTTGATACATTTCTTCTCTTCTAATAGAGCATTTATTGCTATAAATTTCCTCCCAAGCATTGCTGTAGCTGCTGAAGCCGACTCAAAAACGAAAGGAAGGGCTGGGGATTTAGCTCAGTGGCACACCACCAGCCTTGAAAATACAAGGTTCTGAGTTTGATTTCCAGTACACACACACACACACACACACACACCCCAAAAAAAAGAAAAGAAAAGAAAAGAAAAAGTACCGCATTAACCAAAAAAAAAAGATGTAAAATATTATTAAAGATGTAAGATTTAAGATATTAGTTAAGATATTATTCAATTACATAAAGATATACTTATTTTAAAGCAAACATTTCATAAATTAAAAATACATTAAGATCTGAATAGAAATGGCATTACCTTCTTGGTAATTACATCTGTATCAGTTTGTTTTAGCCAATGTTCAATTAAAAAGGTAAAATATATTTTATTTTAAAATTATTTGTGTATAATGATTTAAATTTACATATGTATTTAAATTTTTGTTGTTATTATTCTCAATTAATAAAAATCAATGGGTCACTTAAGCATAAAACAGTTATAGAAATAGGAATGCAAATATAGTAATTAAAAATAATCATATATGAATTCAGAGTAGTCCTTCAATGTAGAAAGAGAATGTGAATCCATAGTGCTAAGTGACTTTTGTCCAAGTAATAAAGAAGAAAAGTACCCGTAGAAATCACTTCCTCCAATCTAAATTGCTTTATTTTTATGTTTGCTAGTACATATTTGCTATATAAAATTATTACATTCATCATGGGGAGATGGTGCATTTTCAAAACATTTAATTTTTACTTCCCCTTGCTCTCTCCTCCCTTCTTCTTCCATCTCTAGATCCTCCTTCCCATTTTACAAAGTCTCTGTCTTCCTTTTTTATATTATCTTTTATTTTGTTCTTTAAATTATTTATACTTTGAGTTTCTCATATAAGAGAAACTATGTGATATTTCTGTTTATATGTCTGGTTTATTTCACTTAACATTATGGTCTCAATGTGCATCCATTTTCCCACAAATGACTAAAATTTAATTGGTTTAATTAACTAACTTGATTAAGCATTTGTATGAAAATGGGTATCAAATCCAAGATCTAGCCTCATTCTTTATGTAGTGATAATTTTCTGGAATTATGAGATGAAGGAGAACAAGGGAGGTTGACTGCTAGAAGTAGCAACTCTATTATTGTGATTCTCCAAATGGCAGCTGTAGTCTCTGTCCAAAAGCTACCACTGGGGGCTGCGCGGCGCCTATGCGCGAGTCGTCCAGCCTAGCTCGCCGTCGGGCTGGGGCTGTGCTTCCCGTGCCCCGCGGAGCCCGTGCCGGGGTCGCCGAGCCCGGAAGAGAAAAGAGCAAAACTTGCAGAGGCTGCAGAGAGAAGACAGAAGGAGGCTGCATCTCGGGGGATTTTAGATGTTCAATCTGTGGAAGAGAAAAGAAAGAAAAAGGAAAAACTAGAAAAACAAATTGCCACATCTGGGCCTCCACCAGCAGGTGGACTTAGATGGACACTTTCATAAAGCATAACATGAATGCAAGAGCCTACTGCCAGTTTTGTCCAGCATCTGCTATCGAATGGACTTCCTCCATTTAATTTCTTCTCCTTGAGTACACAGAATCAACTTTTGATAGTGCCCTTAATTGCAGTGCTAAATCTGTATTGAACATATTGGGAAAAAATTCGATTTGCAGACAGAAAATGGCCAGACCATTCATTAAATTCTTACGTTTCGGCACTTACTTTTCTGCAGGAAGTAAGTGATTTGCCATTTTTTCATAGTTAAAATATGGACTAAGTAGGATACACAGATGGCGTTTAAAGACCCAGCATACATTTCTAATACTAAACTTGCAATTATGTTTCCCTCCTTTAAAATATCTTCGCTATTTATAGTTGTGCTGCGTAGCCTTGTGTTTGGCTTTTTTCACTATGTATGAAGACTTTTGCTTACACTTAAAGACTTAGTGCCTTAAAAAAAAACACTTAGTGCCTTTAAACTGATCATCAGGGAAAATCGTGAAAATTCATTGAAGGGCTTATCTGAAGAAACACTAAATTTTCATAATTTACGAAGTAATGAAGATGTGTAAGCAAATATTGAATTTCTCCTAATTTATTGTCTATTCTTATACCTTATAAAATTAACATTATGTTTTACAATATAATAAAAGTTTTCTTTGCTGAATTTATATATTAGTGGGTACTGTCAGAGGACACTGATGTGCTATTGTACAGTAACAGATTTGGTTCTATAAAGGTCTATGTAATAAGTTAAACTAAGACTCTTAGTGGGTTATAGTGAGTGGTAATATATTTGTCCAAATTTCATAAGGATTTTTCTTTTATATTTGTTAAAGAATAGTTGTAAGATTTGTACAGACATGAAATTGCCAAGGCTAATATGAATGTAAGAAAGAGAAATATGTAGGTACTATATTTTAAAACATAAAAATATTGGGCTGGGGATTTAGCTCAGTGGTTTCGCCGCCTGCTGTGCAAGCACAAGGACCCAAGTTCGATCCCTGGTACCAAAAAAACCAAAACAAAACATAAAGATATTAGAAAGTAATTCTATAGGATGCATAGGCTTTTTAGACTTTTCTCTCTAGGATCGTGCATTTCACATAACATTTATGCTTTTGGTTTTTCATTGTAATATATAATATGTTAAAATAGAAGCATTGCTATTAACTGTCAGAGATGCTGACTCTTTGAACGGCAAGACCACATACTTGAGCCCCGAATTAAAATTGTAGATACTAGATGCCAATAGGAACGGTAAATTAAAAAGACTAGCTCACATAATTCACCAAGGACACAGAGCCACTGTTCTCTCTCGACCCTCCCACAAAGATTGTGTTATAGTGCAATCTTTACACATGTTTAAAGAGTTTGAACTATAAGTCTGTTGACTTCTTGTGTAAAAATTACTTTTTCTACTATGACATGAAATATCCAATGAATATCTAAGCAAAATGTAGTTAAACTCAATTTTCTTCATTCTTTAGAGGATTAGTGATGCTTTTCCTAAAGGATTGTGAAATCATTGAACGGCACTTTAGAAATAAAATTTTTGACTTTCTTAAGGTGATTAAATTTCTAAAACCAGAAGAAACAAGGATAATTAATAGCTGTATGGACACAAGCAGATCTTACCATCCTTGAACTGTGCCCTCTTGTGTTACTATAGCAAGAATGATTTTCTCTTCACTACATCTTAAAAAAATGAGACCATGGATTGTATAAGCAGGTTTATTTCCAGGGATAATGTCTTCTTTCTGACCACAGTTTATATACAAGTAACTTACATTGAACCACAAATGACTGGAGTGTATATTGCTTTCTGGGGAAAACGGACGACAGTGCTCCTGCCATACGTGGCCACTTCCAGGAGTCTGATCTGCTTCTTCCCAAACCACACTTGGTGCAGCCACTCCTCGGCGATGCTCAAGCCTCAGCAGCATTGTTAGGAAGGGGAAGGGGAAAGAGGAAACTGGATGCCTCATAAAAAAGCAGTAAATGATCTATGAAATGCATCTACATCCAGATATTTGTCTCATGAAGTTATAGATTGCTATGAAAACCTTCAATGAGAGTGAATTTCCTGAAATTAACACTTTAAGTAACAGAAGACCATCATGTTCAATACCTCACCCAACACCTCTGTCCAGACTACTGAAACACCAGACACAGTAAGATGTGTGTATGCTATTTTAAGATATAAGTGCTCAAATCACAACTTGATTCTAATCTTTAAACTATTACTATGGCTGATAATAAAAAGCTATCACACAGTTTCTCTGTGACACATTGCATGTTTTTAAAAAAAATGTCATTCTTTTGTTTGATCTGTTGTATTCAGGATGTAATTTAATATATTTTCCACATATGGTTTTGTTATAAATTCTTTATTGTCTTTTGGGGACATAATTATATGTTTTCCTTTAAAAAAACCCCTACCACTCATCTACAGTTTGAATGGCAAAGTTATTTTGGAGCAGATGCTTCTGATTCTGTGTTTTCTAGAAATCTTCTGAAAAGATTATTTCTGATTTTAGAAACCCTGACTTTTACTGGAACCTCTGAGAGAATGAACATATCTTTCTAGTGTATTTCTGAAAAAATTCAGGAAAGAGTTGTAAATGCCTCTTTACCATTTTGATTCAGATCTCAGCATCCAAGTGAAACATCCTACTAAACTTCTCCAGAAAGGGAGATTTGAGCATTAGTGGTGCCTATGTCTTTCCACATACTTCCTCTTTCGGTGATGTGGTCATTGTTTGTTGTTCTTTGGATTGTCTCTGAGAATCTATGTCTGTCTCTGAATGTTTGCAATTGTTTCCATTAGACATCTTCTGTCCTTTTATAGATGACCCAGATGCCCTACTGAAAAACATTTCTAGGGAAATAATGGTTCCTCTTCCGTGAGGCACACTTGTTTTCTTTTCTGGGTTTAGCTGTGGTTCCTGGCCTGTATGCTGCTTTTTATTGCTTACAGGAAAGGGCAGAGATATAATCAAATTGTAGGTAAGCTGGCTGCTGTCTTAGGTATTGACCCTGGCCTCCCACTTAGCATAGGTACTTAGTCCACAGCCCCCAGGCATTTTACCCAAAACACCACTACCTGGAAAACTAGTCCTTAGAACAAACTTTTTAAATGTCTCTTTCCCAAGATCATCCCTGGCCCAAGATCATCATCTCTAGACATATTGCTTACAAAACTTGCTCATGTGATAGAATTGCTATTCCTGTCATGCACCCTTCCAATGCTTCTGGGTAGAATGAAGGAGAAATTCAGTGGCAGCACTTTTGCTGTTTTGGAACATGAATCTCTTTCCTATCAGGGTTTTCTGCTTATCTCTCTTGATCTTGCACATGCTCCACACTAGTATTACTCATGCCACTTCATATACTGGTTGTCCATAGTATAGAAGATGGGATTAAATTGAGATGAACATCTTTGAAGACTTGTAGGTAACAACAGCTTGGAAGACTTTCAGTTGTAAGTCTTAAATAGCAGTTTGGCTGAGACAGATGTTTCCTGAAATGTAAGAAATTAGATTTAGAAATTGGAAGAAAAAGGATGATCCTTGACATGGAGGAGGATAACAGCTGTTGGCACCAGGACATGAAACTTGATATCAGCAAATTAAAGGAATTATTTAGTTAGTAGCCTCAAGTCTACTTGCTCAGGAGTGCTGACTGAGCGATGATGTGTTGTGAATGTGTTTTACTGGCTTCAGATATATCCTTGTGCAATCTTAAAATGCTTAAAGTTCAGCCTTCTCACTGGCTTGTGGCACCCTCCTTATAACTTTCAGTGGTCAACTCTGAGGCTACTCTACCCACGTCATGAACAAATCTATTACAAGTTATCCATCTTGAATATCTAAAATGTCTCAGTTAATGCCAGTATCCTATCCAGTTATGGCAGAGGTCACTGGGGGTGGGAAGTAGCTTATAGGATAGCTAGATATGTTCATATATGCTTTTCAAATTAGCCATCTTCTTAAGTTGGAAGTCTGGGATTCAAGTTATATTTGATTGTCACAGTCCATGTCCCCACATTCTAACCTATTTTTGAGCTCTTAGCCTGGAACCACCATACCAAGAGATTCTCCCTGGACTTTGTTCCATACAGGGTTGGCTAGACAAGGGCCTCTGAATATGATGACATATACCCTCTTTACACATTCTGTAGGTCTTTGGAGAGAAGGAATTGACTAGGGACCCTTATTGTGTTTTATGATTGCTTCATTTGTATTGGCCCTGAAGATCCCTTTGTTCCTAAAGTAGGCTGGGTACATTCTGCTTCCTAGAACTAGCCTCACAAGAAACAAAGGTATAAGCAAAGCTAAGGGGGAAACAGAATTATGCTTGAAACTTTCTATAGGCAGAGAACAATTCTTGGTATTGACTAGATATTGAGGAAGGGGAATGAGAAGTAGGGTGAAATTATGGAAGGAAGCTGGCAGGTTCATGATTTCTTTCTTGGCATGACTAGTCTTTCTTCATCATCTTCCTGGAGGTAGGGTTTGGTGCCAGTGTTCCTGAAGTGTTCTCCATGGATAAAAGGAGGTGAAGCTGAGTGCTGTCTCCATTTCAGGTTCTTAGGGGCCGCCAAAATGATGTCCCCTTTCCCTCTGTTACTGGTGAGCATCTTGTTTTCTGCCCTGCAGGCCAAGCAATTCACAAAATGTTCACTGTCTCAGGAGCTGAATGACCTTGCTGGCTATCGAAACATCACTTTGCCTGAATGTGAGTTCTCTGTTCCCTCATTTCATCCCCCTCCTCACCTGTCTTCCCTCCATCCTTTTCTCATTTTCTCTCCTCCACTTTCACTTAGTTATCTAATAGTTTTTTTATAGTTTAGCTTATTGTCTGCTCTTTTATTCAATTTGTTCCCCTGTCTTTCCTTTCTGCCAGTGTCTGATCCTTTTTTGAAATGTCCTTCTCAACTCATCAAGATTTTATATCCTTTGCCACCTCCTTTGGAGATTGGCTAGAAACCTTTTATATATATGAACTACAGTTCCTAATTTATGCTGATCCTAGGCATCTCCATGATACTCTTCCTCATATTTCCCTCAGGGATCTGTATCATATTTCATATCAGTGGTTATGACACACAAACCATAATAAGAAACAATGGCAATACGGAGTATGGACTTTTCCAGATAAATGATAAAGATTTCTGTGACAGCAGCCAGAACCTTCAGTCAAGGAACATCTGTGACATTTCCTGTGACAGTAAGTAGACTCTTTTACCTGTTTCTCAGTTTTTTCTGGAGCCCTTCACTGAGGGAAATCTCTTTTATGGGGTCAAATATACCTCTAGCTTCAGTGCCTTGGTTAGAATCTATAAAAATTGTGTGTCTTAGAGTAACATAGCTAAGTAAGAAGATATTTGGTTATTTCATGATCACCAAATACCCAGACAGTCCCCTGACATTCAGAGGTAGACATTCTGGAATTCTCTGGGAGTCTTGAAGTCAGATACTCTGCATTTTCTGGGTCTCAATGGATAGACTTGATTTCTCCAGAGATGTGCAGAGTATTGAAGAAAGTCCTTACTCAGAAGGGGGCATATTGACCTTTTCATATAGAAATATACTAGGTATAATCCTTCCTTTCAGAGAAGAACTAGACCCAGGGAATAGGGGTACTCATTAGCTCTCTGGGTAATACCTCTTAGCTCTCTCATTGCTTTCCTTACAACTCCTGCCAGAGTTCTTGGATGATGACCTTACTGATGACATAATGTGTGCCAAGAAGATCCTGGATATCAAAGGAATTGACCACTGGTGAATCCTCATTTTATTTTCTGTTATCCTCCACCTTCTCCTTCCCTTTACCCCCTTGGTCCATCACCACTCTCCCCTCTATCCCTTGGTCATTTAATCTGGAATAGTGTCCAAAACAAAAGTCATCTAGCAGACTCAGTTTTCATTTTTAAGCCTCCCTTGCTCTGCTTTTAGTATATGTGCTGTTGAAGTGAGCACTCCATTGCTCTGCTCTTATATGGACAACTTTTCTAATACAAGTTTCCTAGTGGAGGGCTGGTACCCAGGCTTCTTCTCACCTGACCTTTGATTTCTAACACCAATTATTTAAACTTATACCCTAAAGCAAGCTCTTGGTATCATTGCATATCTTGGTTTTCAACTACCCTACAATTTTCTTGGATTAAAAAAAATGGACTCTACTCTTTTAGATGACCTAGTATCCCTTACCATCTGTCTAGGAAAATGTCTCTGTGATTTTCATCCACCTTAGCCCTCCTGAGGTTGAAGCTAAATTCATTTAAAACTCAACCTAAGACCTAGTCAGCCCACTCACCTTGTCCCTTTTTCCATTATCAGGTTGGCCCACAAACCACTCTGCTCTGACAAGCTGGAACAGTGGTACTGCAAGGTGTTGTGAGTGTCTGCTGTCTTTTGTCACTGCTGCCCTTTCCACACATCCAGAACCCCATTTCCCTCTTGCTACCTCAATTTGTCTCTTTTTACCCCTGAAGATGATTTGTCTCTGAGCCCTGGATCCTGTAGTGACACTGTTTGACTCTTGATGACTGTTGTCTAACAATGCATGTCTGGTGTACTGGACTTTAGACACTTGCTCAGTGCTCCCAATGGCACTTTAACTGCACCAACAAATTCCACCTCTGTCATGAATAAAGAGCCTGATTTGAAGTGTTTGGCTGTATTTTTTTCTCTACAAGGAAAGGGAGGAAATAGGGTGGATGGGGGGACACTGAAGCCGTAGCTCATAGCCATATTCCTTCTCCATTGAAGAAGTAGGCTGAACTTACTGGAGAAAGATGCAGGTTACTTTCTGTAGCAATTCAACCAACTTTTATTGGTTACCCAGTAAGTAAAAGAAACCACAGAGGGTCTCAAAGTTGCTAAAAGGGCCTTATCTTTCAAGGACTAATAGAAGCAAGACAAATATTAATAAATAGTCATAATACATGGAATAGTATAAGGATCAGGAGAGGAATTAGAAATGTGCCCTGGGCACTTATAAAAAGAAAGATAATTTATATTTTGGGGGACATGGAAAAAATCAAGAAAGGATCAATGGAAAGGCTGGAATTTAGGCTGGTTTTAAAGTATAGATGGGATTTTTGACAGAAGGAGATGTGGAGGGGGGAGCATAGAATGTGCAGGGGATCCAAGGATCTAAAATGGATGGATTCAGAGGATTGAGACACTTCATTATCTGTCAAGAAGATCTGTGGATTCTCTCTCTGGATGTCACAGATATATAATTGGGACCTTTATAGTAATTCACTGATTCCTAAGAATTTATGTACCTGGGCCTTTTCGTTTGGACCCTCTGCTCCACCATTTCTTGTACTGCTTGTTTTTATGGAGGATGTTTGCAGAACTTTATTCTAATAGCTATGGGAAGTATGGAAGAAGAATTGGGAGATTTGGGTCCTAAAGTTTGTGCCACTCATTGATGGTTCATGGGCAGATCATCTCTGTCCTCTGAGATTCAATTTACTTATCTTAAAATGAATGTTTTGTATGGAAGGTTTTTTGAGATTTCTTGCTTTGACAATCAAGTATTAGAAAACTACAGTTTAATTTACCACATTTATTAATTATTGAGGAATAAAATTCACATTTTCTTCCTACCTTCTTTGTCCTCCTAAGATGTCTAATATTGCTGCTTATTCTCTTCCTACCCCAATACCTTTTGGGGCTTTCACCAGTTAGGTCGTGCTTCACTTGTCTTCATAACAAACCATCGACTCCCAAATGAAGTCCCCATGTTTAGAAAACTTGTAGATGTAGACATAGAGTGAGGACGCCATTCCCTCTATACTTACTGAAAGCAAACTCTCAGGAAATAACTTAGTCATATAATTTTAGTGTGAATTTAAACACAATGTGAAATACCTTTATAAATAAAAGAAATAGCATTTCATGTTTTCCCTTTCTAATTATGGGACAGTAAGCTTCCCCTGAGTCGTCAGGATTTATATATTCCCTGTGTATTATGTATTGTGTATGTGAAGAGGCAGAGTTGGATAGACAACAAGCCCACTGACATTGCATATTTACTTCTTACCTATTAACCTGCCACAGCCACATGCTCTAGAAAATATGAGGGATCGGCTCCAACAAGGGGCTAGAGAAGATTTTAGCCTGATTGGAGGATCAAGAACAGACAGAAGCCAGGCAGCTGTCATAAAGATAGCAGTCTTTAAAATTTAAAAAAGTTCATTCAATTATTTTACATTGGGTATCTATATACAAATATTTGTGGATTCCTACTGTGCACCAGTACTATGAAGCAGTTTTCATGTATTTTTTACTCATTTCAATTGTAAAATAATGTAGAAAGTAAAGTAAATAACAAAACAACTTGCTGTGTTCTTTGGTACAAGCATTTGAAGTCATTTGGAGTCTTCATTAGTAATTTCCAGGCAAACTACTATTCCTAGTCTATACTTATTATTTCCTAGCTTATAAATTTCTTTTGTTCCAAAGAACTCTGAATTATGAATTCTCTTAATAAATAAGATGCCCCCTCTTTATCCAGTCAAGTGTAGCTAGATTATTTTTATGACAGTCAGTGGTAGTAGTTCCTTTTTTCCTCCTTCTCCTCTACCTTCTTCCAAGTAAAAATTATATACATTTAAGATGTAAACTGATCATGATCACCACAATGAAGTTACCATTCTTTTTTTTTTTTTAGGCACTGAGGATCGAACCCAGGGCTTTATGCATGCTAAATGCACACTCTCCCATTGAGGCTGCATCCTCAGTCCTAATGGAAGTAGTTTTGACTATTGCAGACCTCTTGGCCTTTGTATAGAAACAGGACAGGTAACTGATGCTTTCTCCCTGAGAATTTACTGGAAATGGAATATCCAGTAGGATGGGAGCTGGGCATTTGTTTTATATTCTCCAACTCCTCTTTTCTCTAGGTCTGGAATGAGGTCCTGAGCCAGGCATGGATCAAAAGTGCTCTACCTTAATGTGGGACACTTCAAGGAAAAGACTGTCAGAGTGCAGTCCATTGACCAAGATTTGTGTGAGGAAGATTCAGAATGGTGCTCTACAAATATGCAGTCTCTTTCTCCTTTCTTGATTTCTTCTCCCTGCTACTTTTCTCTGACACCTTGTTGTGAAAGCAGGAGTTTAACTGCATATTATTAAATGTTCCTTTTCATATGTATTCTCACTTCCCCTTCCCTTTCAGTCATTCATTTTCTTTTTCATTTACCTAACAAACGTGTTAGCAGGATGTACTAGATGCTGGGACACAGAAGATATCAGCCAGAGGTTCTGCTTGCAGGGCACTTTTTAGGGGGGGATATTCACCTCCTCCTGTTCCTAGGATCATGCAACAGAAAGATCTCCTCAGATGGATTAATGACTTATTCCTTCATTCATTCCTTAAGTTGTCCACAAACAGTGAGTACTTGCTAGAATAAGTGGGCTACTTTTAAAGAATTAAAAGTTAAGGGGCTACTTTTAAAGAATGAAGACAAGAGGAGACAACCTTATTCTATTTCTTTTTAAGTTATTAAGGAGATGTAGATTTTGCCAGGGATCCTTTGGAACGGGGACAAAAGGGAATTAGCTTTCACAGTATCAAGATGGAACTTCACCAGAATGCAGTGGGATATTAGTGGTCTGATGAGTTCATTCACATTTTGTGCATAGACAACAGCAAAAGGGACATGGAGATGGAGAAAAGGGAATGGCATAAAGGAGAAGAAAAAATATATAAAATCAATAGCTGTAGAAATGGCCAGTGAAGCCCTGAAGATTTTCTTGTGCAGTGAATGTCACCCACTCTATTGTGGAGGTTTCCTCGTTTCTCTTGTCTGAGGACAGGTCCCCGGATAAAGAGAAGACAAATCTTCTGTTTCAGAAGTGATGAACACTGAGACAGCTGAGTGGTGATGGCTCATCCTGGCTCTTCCCTGCTCCTGTTTTCCCCCTGTAACGTTTCCTCCTGGTGAAGCAGGGGAGTCTGGGTTAGAAGATCAGCCTGGACTTTCTGGCCAGCACTCTCCTCAGAGCTGCCTTCACCTCCTTGTTTTTCAGGCTGTAGATGAAGGGGTTGAGCAGGGGGGTCACCACACTGTACTGCATGGATAACACTTGCTCCAACGCTGAGCCAGGAGCTGGAGTCATGTACCTTGTAGGGAGTTGCACAGTAGATAGAGCACACCGAGCTCAGGATAATCATCACAGTACAGTTGGCAGCAATGGATCATTCCATCCCTGCTGACTGCAAAGGCAATCCTCGGAGCTGAGCTGACCATCACTGGTGGTAGCATATGGAAATGACTGATCAGTGAGAAATCAGTCATTTCTGCTCTCAAATGCCCCCAAACACAAGTGATCTTGTGCAGAAAGCTATAGGAACTGCCATAAGGAAAGAGAAGTTCTGCAGCTTATAAAGGGCTACAGGTTAGAACAGAAATAATAAAATAATTTCATGCATTTCTATGGCACTCCATACTTTTCACAGCTTCTTGCCCAATAGTTATAATGGCAATATGAAACTTCCTCTTTTGCCCTCTATGTACTCATTTGTAAAGATATACTATGTTCTGATCTTGTGATGATTGTTCCTTGCACAGCCATATGTTTAGTTCACAATGCTGCCATTTTCCCCAACATTTATGGCTCTGGGAACTACCCTCAGAATTGTAACATACAATTTTTATAATATTTAGTGGAATGCTGGGTGTGGAAAGCAGAAGGATCACTGTGAGTTCAAGGCCAAACTGGGCTATATAGTGAATTCAAGGCCAGCCTGAACTACATAGTAAGACCCTGTCTCAAAAAAGAAAAAGAAAAAGAAAAGAAAACAACAACAACAACTTGAAATACTTAGTGGAACAAATATTTGTTCTTTTTTTTTGTACTGGGGATTGAACTCAGGACCTTGTGCTTTCGAGGCAGGTGAAGGAATCACTGAGCTAAATCCCCAGGCCAAGTATTTGTTCTTTTAGTTGCATTTTGTTTGTTTGGAAAAGAAGCCATGGCTGGTAAATAAAGTAGGAAATACAAGTGTCATGCAGAAGATAAGATCCAAGTTAAGATTAAGTTTTGGGACCCATCCTGTTAAATAGCACTGGGGCTATTTCTCAAAGAAGCATTATTATTATTTTTTTCAGTAGTACTATCATCATTGGAATAAATATAGATGGTACTAAGAATGTTCCTTATGGATTCTAATGTGTTTGATTAAAAGATATTCATTTTTTCCTGAGTTTTAAATATTATCTAATTTATCCCTTCTAATATTTCTGTAAAGTAGTAGAAAAAGCCTTATTGTCTCTTTAAGGGATATGAAAAGTTAGAGAGAGATTAATCTTCTGGCTCACATAAACTCTCCTGAATTATTCCTTATTTTCCACTTCTACCTTCTTATTTCCCTTCAAGTCACAGAAGATGAGAAAAGTATTGAGCAATTTCTCCAAGTTCATTTCCAGTTCCCTAATAGAGAGCACACACATAATTTATTCTTTCTTCTGGAGAGGGAGGGCTGCTTAGCTAAAGTCGTTTATGTTTGAGAGAAGCATGGTGGGAAAGAGCATGAGACTTCATTCGGCTGGCCCTGCAACTACCTTGTTCTGGGACCTTTGAGAAATTTCCTAATTACTTCCAAAACTGAAGTTCTGTACCTGAAAACAGAATAACAAGGTTAAGAATATTAACTACTCTTTGTTTGTTTGTTTTTTTGGTCTTGCTATGTAGCTTAGGCTGGCCTTGAGCTCACAATGTAGCCCAGGCAGGCCTCAAACTCATGACAATTCTCTTGCCTTCCAAGTGCTGTGTTCATGGCATGCACCACCACATCTGAATTAATAATATTAACTCTTATGGTGAGATGCATACTAAAATTGAGTTTGACATGTTAAGAAGTTGGTGTATAATAGATGCCTCACAAATAGTTATAACATAACCCTTGGGGACATCATCTTCCAGTAGGAAAGACAGATGGTATCTATTTCAAGGATGTTGTTTTATGTTTTGGCTTTTTTTTTTGGTATTGGGGATTGAACTCAGAAACTTGCACTCGTGAAGCAGGCGCTGGAACCACTGAGCTAAATCCCCAGCCCCAAGGATGTTGTTTTATATTTTTGCCTAGCACTAAATAAAATCATACCAAAGATTTTCTAACTTCCCTTTGAGAACTTCCAAAACAGAGGTTAATAAGGTAGAAAAATCTTTAATCTGGGGCCGGGGATTTAGCTCAATCGTTCTGCTGCCTGCCTTGCAGGCACAAGGACCGAAGTTCCATCCCCGGTACCAAAAAAAAAAAAAGAAAAATCTTTAATCTTTTTCTAAAGTCATTTTTCAAAAGAGTCAACTGAGTTACAAAAAGAAAAGGGTTTCTTTATACACCACAAAGCCAGTCCACAGGAGAGGCAAAGCTAGAGCTCAGGCTTCCTGAATTCTAGTATGGTTCTTTTCCTGCTACCTTGCAGTGCTCTGTGCTCTGTTCTACAGACTAAAGGCACTTAGAGTGAGAAATAAGCCACATGTACATTTAGGAAGTATAGTATGACATACCTGGAAATTCCTGAACCATAAAAGATGATGACCACAAGGACATGAGAAGAGCAGGTGGAGAAGATCTTGCCCCGACCCGTGGCAGAGTTGATCCCCAGGGCTGTCATGATGACACGGCTGTAGGAACCCAGTAATAGGACAAGAGTGCCAAGGCCAAGGACCACCATGGTAGTCAGGATGGAGATGATACTACTGTAGGGGTCAGAACAGGCCAACGAGATCACTGGAGGTAGCTCACAGGCAAAATTGCGGATGAGGTTGGGACCACACAGGTGCTGCTGAGCTAGTAAGAGAGTGTTAACTAGGCTGGCACTCATTCCGATGGCCCAGGATGCACCCACCAGGCCAGCACAGACCCTCCTGTTCATAGTCACCACGTACAACAGCGGGTGACACACAGCCTGGAACCGGTCATAGGCCATGACAGAAAGGAGGCAGGCTTCAGTGGCCCCTGAAAATATGATCAGGGAAATCTGGGCAAAGCATCCATGGAAGGATATTGTCTTCTCCTTAGAAAGAAGGTTTTCTAGCAGTTTAGGCACAATGACTGAGGAATAGAAAGCATCCAGGAAGGAAAGATGTCTCAGGAAGAAGTACATGGGAGTATGGAGCTGGGAATCAATACAGATAATTAGCAATATCAGCAGGTTCCCTATGAGGGTCAAAAGGTAAATTATGAGGAATAGCACAAAGAGTAGTCCTTCTATCTGAGAGTTGCTGGATAGTCCTAGGAGAACAAACGCAGTAACAGTAGTCTCATTGCCAACTTCCATGGAGCATTCAAGAATCCCTTCAGAGACACAAGAACTGGCAAGAATGCTCAAATGGGATACCAGTATCAGAGTATGTCTGGAGATGAGGCATTGTGAGTAAAGCTTCAGGACTGACCCAGGACAGATTGTGCAGCAGAGGCCACCATGGCATGTCAGCCCTTGTCATCACCTCCTAGTTCAGGGCAGTTACCTGTTGGCAAAAGAGGAGGAGGTGCAGAGGGAGAGGGTAGAGAATTAGGCCTAGAAGGGAAAGAGATGAGAACAAGGATTACTCTAACTGGAGGAGGAAAGGAAGGAGCTGAGGAGAGACCCCAGGATCCAAAGAAGTTCTGTTCTCTGCTTCCGGAGGAAACTGAGCTCAACCCACAGGCACATTGACTGGCATAGTGAATCAACAACAAACATTTGATTGACCTTCTGCCTGACAGACAATGATGAAAGTTTAAATGATGGGTAGAGGTCTTATGACACCTGATGATGGAGTAAATCCTTTCTCCATACAAAGGTGTGAATAAGTCATTTGAGTTTTTTATTTTATACAATTGGGAAAGTTTGATGTTTTCCAAAGTCCATTCTATCTTAACAGTTCTAAAGGTGGGAAAATGATCTTCCTGCAGTGTCTCTGGTACTAAATATAAACCTCTTCTCTTTTGTGCTAACACAGGTGGCCATAGCACCTGACTGTTCCGTTTTCATGGAAGCCAGAGAGCAGAAAGCCCTTAAAATAGAGGTGAGGGCTGTGCACAACAGGCAGTCTACGACCTTTCCATTTCAGGTCTCTGTGAATCTGTGATGTCCTTCTATTTTCATCCTGACCCCACAGGACTTAACACAAGTCTACAAAGTTTGGGCTATTTCCTGAGTTAGTACCAGTGGGTTTTGATAAAGCCAAATCAGACTTGGACCAACTTTTGTGCATTACAGAGACACCCACCCCTTGCAAAAAAAAGGAGGAGAAATAAACACCTGGTAAAATGTACAGCTATAGGGTTTATTCTAGATCAGAGGAAGGTAAAGTAGCCACTTTCCCTCCCCATGATAGGTAACTCAGGGAGGTTATAAATGAAGATATAATTTCTATTTATGGGGCACACTCACAGGTTCCAGGAGTAGGTAGTTTTTAAGAAGATGGATTTCAATGAGATTTATCTTCTCCTGGACTCTCTAGGGCAACAACAGCTGTCCTCGGTAAAGGACTCTTGTATGGCATTTTTCCAACACAGGAGCAAAAAACCACAGCTATGACTAGGGTTCTGTGGTGTTCTCTTGACTTTATCCTTCCTTTAGAGGATGTAGACAAAGAACTTATGAGCAAAACAAGAGCCCCATGGTCTTTCTGACTCTGCTTTCCAAATAACAATGGCCAGAGGGACTTGAGCTCAGCTCCAGACCCTGGAGAGTAAGGGAGGTCCCTGGAGAAATGCTTAAGGAGGAGGCCTGCCCTGTTCTGAGTGGGTTCTCCAGGGCCAGCTACTCCTCCTCTGCATTACTCTTGTTTCAGTGGGTTACATCATATAAGAGGGCTTTGGGTTGGTAAATAATTTATTTTTTAGTTCTATTATAGGTAAAAGTATTTCAAGAGGGTAATACACTTTATTATTTTTGGAATAGTTTTAGGTTCATATAAAAATTGATTGGAAGGTTCAGAGACTCCCCATTCCCCCCCACATTAAGTCTATTGTTACATTTTAGGTATACAATACAGTTACTTTCATCACTGAGAACTTGGACCTTTACATGGTGTATCTTTTTTTTTGGTACCGGGGATCGAACTTGGGACCTTGCGCTTGTGAGCCAGGCAGAGGAACCACTGAGCTAAATCCCCGGCCCCTATATGGTGTATCTTGGTTCTTATTTTTTCCCCCTTCCCCTGCTCTCCCTCCACCCCCTCCACCCTTCCCTCTTTACAGAGACTTTGTTTCCATTTTTTCTTTTCTCATATTTTTCCCATCTTTCCTTTCCCCTACTCCTCGTACTTCCCCTACCCCTTTAGACCTTTTGTTCCTATTTCACAATATCAATTACACATTTTGATTTTTGTTTACACTTTTAGTTTCTCACACCAGAGAATCTATTTGATATTTACATATGTGTGTCCTATTTATTTCACTTAAAAGTATGGCCTCGATGTGCATCCATTTAGCCATAAATGTCTCCAGTTTCTCGTTCTTTATGGCTGAGTAGTACTCCATTTTATTAAAAAACCACATTTTCATTATACAGTCTCCAGTTGATGGGCAACTGGGCTGTTTCCAAGCCTTAGCTATTACAAACTGTGCTGCTATGAACATGGGTGCACATATATTGGGGTGGTATGATTCTTTTCATTCTTTTGGGAAGATACCCAGCAGAGGAATAGCTAGGTCAAATGGGGCCTCTGATCCTAGTTCTTTGAGGTATCTCCATACTGATTTCCACAGCGGTTGCACCAGTCCACACTCCCACCAACAACGGAGAAGGGTTTTTTTCTCCCTAAAACCCTGTCAGCATTTGTTATTGATTGATTTCTTGATAGCAGCCATTCTTTCTGGGGTGAGGTACAATCTCAGTGTTGTTTTCATCTGCATCTCTGGAATGGCCAGTGATGTGGAACATTTTTTCATATGTTTATTTGCTGCTTTTAATTCTTTGAGAAATGTCTGTTCATTTCAGATGCCCATTTTTGAATTGAGTCTTTATATTTGGGGGGTCTGATTTTTTAAAGTTCTTTATATATTCTAGATAGTAGTCCTTTGTCTGAGGAACAGCTGATAATTTTTTTTTTCCACATTGTAGGTTGTCTCTTAGCTGTGTTGGTGGTTTATTTTTTTTCAAGCAAGACTGATGAACTTTATTTGCTGGTGACAAAAGGCCACAACCCTTCAGTACTTCAACCTTTGGTCAACAGTGACATATAGGCAAGGTAAACCAAGGGGAGCTAAACACAAAAGTAGGAGACCAGGACAAAGGCACTGTGAGCCTGCACTGCAGGCTGCAATGTTTCCCAGATCTCATCAAGGGCAGATAAGCCAAAATTACTCACTGCTCTCCTTACAGACCTGGAACAATCAGTATGTTTTCCTCTGAAAGTCTTAATAGTTGATTTGGTTGTATCTAGTGTAATACAGGAGTCAGCCCTTATAACAAATCACAATTTCTGGTAAGATATGCTGCACACAATACATTCAGAATCACTGTTTGCTTTTTCTTCGCCTTTGTCTTTTCTTCCCTGAATGAGTGGGTGTTGGAGTCGCTGGTGTTTCCTTTACACTGGATACCGGCTGTTTGAAGACTATTTCATCATCTTTATCATCATTCATTTTAGCCACTTCAGATTTTCGTTTCTCCAAAAATGCTGGTGTACAAGCTGGTGTGGCCCTCTGGCTATCCACAGTCTTATCGGGAGTGACAAGAGAGCCTTCTGAAACCCTTTTCTTCTTCTCCTTAGGTATGCCTGAAGCTTATTCTTTTTTGCAGAAATCTCTTTTTTGTCTGAAACCTCTTTCTTCTTGATAGATAAAACCATTGAAGGAAAATTATAATCAATTCCTTTTGCAATTAATTTCTTCCTTAGTAATTTTTCTTTCTTTTTAAATCAATCTTCCATCCACAACTTTTGTAGAAGTGTCCGCTTATGATTATACCGTTTCACTGCTGGGTATACTGGATGATGAAATGGAACTTGCCAGCCTTTAAAAAGATCTTTATGTACCTTTTTGGGTGGCATAAAACGACAGACCAGGAGTCTTTCATCAAAGAGGTAGTTGTGCATTGTTTCAGCCACTATCTTGGTAACATCCTCAGATGCAAACTCCACAAAGGCATAGCCTCTGCTATTTCCAGTCCTTTTACTTCTGGACAGTCTGAATCTTGTAATATTGCCAAATTGGGAGAAATATTCTTTGATCTGGGATTCAAAAAGAACTGGAGATAAGAGACCCACAAAAATTACTCCAGGCATAAGTTCTTCTTTCTTTTTTTGCTGGGTCACGCGACGCCAAATCTGCTCCACTTCCTTCTGAAACTCGGCATCTTCCTGGGGGTTCAGAGACAGAATTGGTGCGGCAGGACCAGAAAACACCACCATGCTGAGAGCGCCCCAGCACCCCGGCTCCACTGTGTTGGTGGTTTCTCTTGCTGTGCAGAAGCTTTTTAATAAGATGAGATCCCAATTGATTCTTTGTGCTAGTTCCCGTGCTACTGAGATTTTGTTCATAAAGTCTTTTCTTATGCCAATGTCTTCAAGAGTTCTACCGAACTTATCTTCCAGTAAGTTTATTGTTTCTGTTTTAATATTTAGATCTTTGATCGACTTCAATTTTGGTTTAGTACATGGTGAAAGATAGGGGTCTAGTTTTAACCTTTGACAGGTTGAACTCCAGTTTTTTCAACACCATTTATTAAAGAGGTTGGCTATCTTTCCTCCAGTGAGGATGGTTGGCTCCTTTGTTGAAGATGAGGTGGCTGGGTATGTCTGGAGTTGTTTCTGTATCTTCTAACCTATTCCATTGATCCTCAGGTCTGTTTCTTTGCCAATACCATGCTGTTTTTATCACAGTGGCTTTGTAGTATAGTTAAGTGTTGGGGATTTTGATACCCCCTGTCATGCAGAGACTCCCCATTTTAATACATACACTGCCTCCCATACCATCAGCATCCTTTCTCACAGTGGTCCAGTTGTTATAATCAGTGAACCCATGTTGACCCATCATTGTTATCCAAAGTCTTTCATGTTCATTAGGGCTCACTCTTGGTGTCAGGCCTTCTGTGACTTTGGATAAATGTCTAATGTCACATATCCACTATTATAGTATCATTCAGAGTAGTTTCACTGCTCTTCTAATCATGCATTCTCTTCCTAATGAATCCTCCCTCCCTGAACCCCTGGCAATTTTTGATCTTCCTGTCCTTTTAGTTTTACCTTTTCTAGAATGTCATAGACTTGGAGACATACTGTAGCCATCTTAGACTGGCTTCTTTCACTTAGCAATATGCATTTAATGGTCTTCCATGTCTTTTCATGGTTGATGGCTCATGACATTTTTCCAAGTGGCTGAAGGATTCATGGTGTGAGAAATGACAGTGGGAGATTAAGAAAAGAAGGAGAAATAAGGTGGGGCCAGGTAGGGCTCTAACTCCGGATGGGAGAAAAGACCCCAGGCAAAGGCAGAGTGGTTTATTTATAGTGGTAGAGATAAGGAAAGTGCAGTGGGAGGTAAAAGGGCCTGGTCTGTAACCAGAGCCAGGAGAGTAGCTAAGGTTTGCAGAACATCATGCTTGATGGTTTTCTGATGAATGGGATGGGAGGAAGACAGACCTCTTCTCTGCCAGGCCTGGCTCCACCACTCCCTCTTTTCACCTGCTCTCCTCCTTTGGGGCCCTGCCTCATCCACAGAAGGAGGAGAGTTAGGCCTGGCCATAGTGATCTGGAGCACAGTGTTCCCAGCAACTTTTTAGTGCAAAGTGATGTCATTGTGTGACATTGTGTATCAAATTTATCCATTTACCTATTAAAGGACAGCTTGATTGTCTCAAAACTTTGGCAATTATGAATAAGGCTGATGAAAGCAGCGTGTGTGTGTTTTTTTTCCTTTTTGGTATGGACATAAGTGCTCAGCTCCTTTGTGTAACTGACAAGGAATGTGATTGTTGGATCATATGGTTAGAGGTAGCTTTTTTTTTTAAGAAACTGCCAACTGGCTTCCAAAGTTGTTCCATTTTGAATTCCTACCAGCAAGGAATGAGAGTTTCTGTTGTTCCACATCTTCTCCAGCTAAAAGTGCTTTTGAAAAAATATTTTACAATATTTTCAACTTAAACATCATTCATGTTGAACACATATAGCAATGTAGCCTACTCAAATATAAAGTTTAAGAAGCCAAAACAACTCTCAATTTGTTTTGTTGTAGATTACTTTTGTGGTGGTAAACAAAGCAATAATAAATCAGTACTCCAATCATAACACTACAATCTCTTCAATCAATTGGATTATGGGTTGGTCAAACATTAGAATTTATGCAAGCATAGCAACAATGCAGGAACTCAGAAGAACCTGCTGTTCTCAAGTCACATACTTCTTCAGTAACATAAGGAGCAAAATTCAGTATTTTTGACAAGATAACTATCACTAAACCCAGGACCAGTTCTAATTTGTGGCAGCTTTTTGTTACTATAACAAAGTATCTGAGACAATCAAGTTGTAAAGAGAAAAGGGTTATTTTGGCTCATGGTTTTGGAGGTTTCAGTCCATAATCAATTGGCCCTGTTGCTTTGAACCTGTGGTGAGGCAGAATATCATGGTAGGAGTGTATAGCCTAGCAAAAATCACTCATCTCAAGGATGGATTGTGAAAAGGAGGAAAAAACGAAGACTGGGTTCCCACAATTCCTTGAGGCATGGCTCTCATAAGCTAAAGATTGCCCACTAGGCTCCATGTCTTAAAGTTTCTACCATTTTCCAGTAAGTAGCATCAGCTGAGAATCAAGCCTTCAGCCTATGAACTACTAGGGGATGCTTAAAATTAAATCTGTGCATCATCTGATCACTCACTTGTAACCTCAATAAATAAAGTCAAGCTTGTCTATATTTAATTACTTGAAATTAACCCAGGGGTCTTTCTTAGAAAAGGGAGATTCTTTTTCATGGCGACAAATGCAAATTTAAGTCTGAGCTAAGAAACTTACTTAACAATTAGAATTTGATTTAAATTTACTCATTTAAAAGTCTGGAAATTAACAAGTGTTAGTTAACCCTAAGGAATCTTTTTCATTTCAAAAAGACAGTCTAAATAATGTACCAAAAAAGGTAGGCATCTAATTTTATTTTCTTCATATACTGAGCTAGACTTTCTACCACCTCCTATACAGCCTACACATTTCCAATTGATTTTGGTGGCAAACTTATCTCTCTAAGCTTTCTTTTCTATTTGTCTACCTAGATCTTCTATAACATTGTAAGATCTCCCAAAGTGCAGGCTATTTTCTTGCTACTATAACTCTTTTTTATGTTGAAGATGTTAATGTGACTAATCATTAGTGTGTTAGTTACTTTTCTTGTTGCTGAGACAAGATACCTGATACCCAAATTAAAGGAGGAAAGGTTTCTTTGGCTTACAGTTCATAGTGTTTTCAGTCAGTCAACAATGAACTGGCTCCAAGACAGGGTGCCAGAGGGGCAACAGCTCCTGGTGGTGGAAGCAGCAAAAGCAACAAGAGACCCTAACAGCATCTTTCTGCTCCTTTTATCTTATTCAGACTACCAGGATTAGAGTGGTGCCAAACCAATCCCTCACAGTAGTGGTTTAGTGATCACACACCCTTAATCCTAGCATTACACACTCTAGATTCACCCTCCTATGACGCATGAGGCTTTGGGCAGATATCTAGACCTAAAACACAACAATTAGTCTTTATAAATCTATATAAATAGTACAGGAAATTTATTTAGATCTTTGAAAAGCAGAAATTTTGGGGCTGGGGATTTAGCTCAGTGGTTCTGCTGCCTGCCTTGCAGTGCAAGGTCCGGAGTTCGATCCCTGGTACCGAAACAAACAAACAACAAACAAACAGACCCCCCTGAAATTTGCATTGGTTTCATATTGAAATTATAGGCTAACTGAGAGAAAAACTGAAGTATTTATAGTGGTCAAACACTTCATCCAAAAGCATGAGGTGTTTCTTTATTCAAATAATCTTTGATATCCCTTTATGAGAATATGTAAAGGAGAAAAGTTTTTAGCCATTGAGGTCTTATGTATTCTATAGTATAATACATATAACCTCTATAGTAGGTTCACTCCTAGAAATTTAATAACTTTTGAAAATAGCATCTTATTTTTGATTATGTTTTAATGTAGGGAACAGGGGAAGGGGACATTACCAGAACCTCTGCAGTAAGTCCTAGTCTCCTGCGAGCCACAGCAGCACACGGCCACGGCAGCACACGGCAAATCACAGGAAAGGTAGACAAATGAGACTGAGAAGAAGCCGAGCCTTGGGTCTGATCAGTGCTGCTCTGGGCAGCAAAGACAAAACCCCCCTAGCTTGCAGCACCCTTTATTCAGTCCATGGGGAAACAGATGTAACAAGTGAAATGCAGAGTTCAGTACTTCACATTGGGGTAAACAAGGTGTAACAGAAGGCTGGGGGGCGGTGGAAATCTAAGAACAATGAGGAACTATGCAGACGAAGATTTGGTTCCTCCCTGGCATCTCCCGCAGGTGTGGTCTTGTCCTGGAGATTACAGCATCCCGGGATCACTGAGGTCTCAGTTGTGACCCGAGACCAAAATGCAATTATGTCTGGAATGTCCTAGCTGGCCTGTAGGAAGGAGAACTAGGCCTACTCAGATGATTTTTCCCTAGAATTATGTAGCATTGCTCCCGACATTTTATAGTTGCTTATTGCTGGTGTAAAGACATATTTTTAGTTTTGGTAATTTGATTTTACAATTATAAGACTTGCTAAACTCTCTTTTTAGTTTTAGAAGTGAGTTATATTGTGTTTCCTAAGAGATGGTTATACCACTGGGTAATAATGAGCTCATAAAAACTTTCCAGACAATAATAACAAGTAGTAGTAATAATAATATTATTAAATATTGGAGGTGGAAATTGGCAAGTTTTAAAATTTCCATTCTTTTCCTTTTTCTGTTTTGGTACTGGGGATCAAACTCGGGACCTTGAGCTTTCGAGGCAGGCTGCAGGTGACAGAACCACTGAGCTAAATCCCCGGCCCTATTCCTGCTTTCTTTTTTTAAAATTTTATTATTATTTTTTTAATTAAATTCTTTTATTGGTACATTTTAGGTATATAACACATTTACATTTCTCATTGGGAATTGTACCTTTACATCATGCATCTTGGTTCTTATTTTTTCCCCATTTATTCCTGGTTTCTTTAGAGTTAAAAAATAATTGTTGAACTTCATCAAAAGCATTTAGGGTATAGATTGGGAAAATATGATATTTCTACTTTTGTCTATTAGTGTGAATTGCAGTGATAAATATTCATATGTTGAACTTCCCTTGCATTCCTAAGATAAATCCTGCATGGTTGTAGTGTATTATTTTCTTAATATTTTGCTGCATCTACTAGTTGGTATTTTGTAAGATTATTGTGGCTATATTCATAAGTGGAATGGAACTTTAATTTTCTTTTTTGTACTTCATTTCTCTAATTTTGAAATGAAGATTACCATTGCCTCATAAAATAAGGCTGATAGACTTATTCCTCTCCTATTTTCTGGAATTATCTGGAGTAACAGAGGAAATACCTATTTTACTGTAAGTATGGTTGAATTCATCTGAATAGCCATCTATGTTTATGTGTTTTTAAGGACTAGTCTTTGTCTCTTTAATACTCCTTAGTCTAATAAATCATCTACTTTTATGCCAAAGTTGACACTTGAATTTTCCTAAGTATCTATCCATTTTTAGGTTTTCAGTTCTTATTGTTTTTCCCATGCTGGAGACTGAAACCCAGGGCCTAAACAAGAACATGCTAGACAAGAACTCTATCACTGAGCTATACCCCAGGGATATAGGTTTAGGTTTTCAATTCTTAGCATATAGTTTTTTGAATCATATGCTTTATTATGTTTAAATTTTCTGTTTGTACTTTATGTATGTATTTTTGAAATTATTTTTTAAAAATTAATTTTATTGGTACATTTTTGGTATACAATATAATGACATTCATCATTGGAAATTTGTACCTTTACATAATATATCTTGGTTCTTATTTTTCCCCATTTCCCTGCCCTCCCTTCAACCCCTCCAACCCTCCTTATTTACAAAGACTTTTCCATTTTTTCATTTTCTCATATTAATTCCATTTCCTACTTTTCTTTCCCCTACCCTTCCCCCTTTCCCTTCCCCTTTGCCCCTTTTCTTCCTATTTCACATTCTCTATTATACCTTTTGGTCTTTATTTACACTTTCAGTTTTTCCAGAGAAACTATTCGGTATTTACACGTGTGTCCTATTTATTTCACTTAAGAGTATCGCCTCAATGTGCATCCATTTAGGTACAAATGTCTCTAGTTTCTCATTGTTTATGGCTGAGTAGGACTTCATATTTTTGATCTTAATATTTCTTGATAAATGTCTATTTTATTGATCTTCCCCTCAAATTCTCTCTGCATGGGGAGGAGAAGAGAAAGGCTAGAGTCCTTTCCTGCATGGACTCCCTACCCCAAAGAGTGCTTTGTACCTCTATCAGCAAATTCAATTAAATTTTCTTCTTTTCACACAAGCTTATTGGAGTGTTGAGGGGTCAATGCTTCCAGACTTGTTCTCTATCTTTTATTAAATCATGAGTATGGTACCTGGTAGCACCTTGGTGTTCTTTTTAGAATACTAGAATGTTTATCTCTGTCGCGAGCAGGTACCGCGGGTAAAGAGGACTCAGACTCGGATGGCAGTTCACACACTTATATTATTATTATAATTCACTTCTATGCAATTATCACACGATATTAAATAAGACAATATTAAGTCTGCCAATTACCACGTCCCTGTACCTGTACTGCGGAAGTCCTCATGGGAGCGCGACGTTTCCTCACGTGGGGTCAGAGGGTCCGATCCATAGACGAAGGGCGTCGAGTCGGCGCTAGGCTGTCCGCCTCTCCGCTGGCCTCCTCCTCTGGTCTCGTCTGGTCGGCGGCGATGCTCCTTCCAGCGGGATCAGGTGCAGGTGTCCCGGTCGGGAGTCAGATCAACAGACTGACTAGTAGACTGGTCGGTGGGACGGATCGTCGACTTGCTTGAGGTCTTCAACGCCTTTTATACTATTCTAACTGGGCGTTTGTGGTATTGGTTCAGACTTATCACACTGTCCATTTGGGCCACGCCCTGTCCAGTTCGAGGTTCATCCCTATCAATTCCACACCGCTTAAGGTTCTACTTCTATATCTTATGGTTACTATGGTTACATATCACTCACAGCACTCTTAAAGTCACAGCACACTTTAGGGTTACAGCACGCTTAGGGTTATACAATTCCATCTTATTTCAAATTGTTCTCCACAATCTCTTAATGTCTTAAACCTTTCAGGACTTAGCTGAAGTTCTAAGGCAAGAGAAGAGTATTATTTAGCATTCTGTTACATGAACATCTTTAAAAATAAATTCAAATTATGTAACAGACATGAATCAATTTCTTTATTATTTCTAGTTCAAGGATATCTTTTCAGTTAGTCTATCCCATATATCTCATTCTTTTTACAGTAATAGATTGTTTTACAGAATAGAAGTAAGATTCAATGGGTTCCTTAGAGGTAGATGCTTAGGTTTTTTTTTTTTTTTTTTAAATAAAAACTAGTGCTGCAAAATCACTTGCATAAACATTTCTTTCTTATTTAAATGTTTGTACACAGTGGACTCTGGGTGAATTTGTGATTTAAAAGATAAGCACATTTTAAAAATTGATAAACATTACCAAACTGCTGCCTCAAAATGTACTATTTTTTGCTTTAGTTCTTTTGATCTGCCATTTAATCTTAGTGTGAAAAGGATGGAAGGGGGAAAAACCCAAACAAAGAAATGAAACAATCCAAACACTGCTTTGCTGTGATAATTTTGTGGAGAACACCTTGAAATAAGATGAAATTGTATAATCCTAAAGTGTGCTGTGACTCTAAGAGTGCTGTAACCTAAGTATAACACAATCCTAAGAGTGATGTGTAACCCTAAGATATGAAAGTAGAACCTTAAGCGGTATGGAACTGGACAGGGTGTGCCCCGAAGTGGACAGTGTGATAAGTCTAAACCAATACCACAAACGCCCAGTTAGAATAGTATAAAAGGAGCTGAAGACCCCAAGCAAGTCAACGATCCGTCCCACCGACCAGTCGACCAGTCAATCTGATGATCTGACTACCGACCGAGACATCTGCACACTTGATCCCACTGGGAGGAGCATCGCCGCGGACCAGACGAGACCAGAGGACGAGGCAAGAGGAGAGGCGGACAGCCTAGCGCCGACTCGACGCCCTTCGTCTACGGATCGGACCCTCTGACCCCACGTGAGGAAACGTCGCGCTCCCATTAAGGACTTGCGCAGTACAGGTACAGGGACATGGTAATTGACAGACTTAATATTGTGTGGTAACTGCATATTGTATGGTAATTGTATTGAAATGAATTATGATAATATAAGTGTGTGAATTGCCATCCGAGTCCGAGTCCTCTTTACCCATGGTACCTGCTTGCGACAATTTTGTGTCCTGATTGGAAGTAGAGGGTTCAATGAGAGAAACTTCAGATGACTGTGCTCCTTTTTCAGATTGTTTAGCAGTAGCCCTTCTGGAAAGAGATTCCTAAAGTAAATATCAGAAAAATGAACCATGGTCATTGTATTGGACCCAATTCTGGTCTGTAACTTGCAGATCTAGCTGTAACTTAGCCGTCAGAAGCCTCTGGGTCTCCAGCATCAGTGCAAAGCATATGTAGTCATTCAAAGTGCAGAATCTGGGGAAAGATGTCTTCCAGACACTTGAGGTCTTCTGTGGGAAAAACACAATGGAAAACAGACGAATATTGAAGTGAATCTTTTGTAATGCTATGGTTAGAGAAATAAATGCTTGCAGTGTTGCCAGTGATGAGAAATTTATGATTTGGAGACAAGGTGAACACCTATTTCTTTCTAAGGCTCATCTATCTACCTTAAGAAACAGATTATCAAAGTCAAGATATCTCATTTTTTCATTTTTTTTTTTTTTTTTTGGTACCAGGGATCAAACTTGAGTCCTTGCACTTGTGGGGCAGGTGATGGAACCACTGAGCTAAATCTCCAGCCCCAATATCTCATTTCTATTCATATCAAATCAGACTAATAAAACATATTTTCCTGATCTATACTTTCTGTCAAATACTTGACCCAGCTTCTTCAGTATTGCTCTTAGAATTTAAAATGTTGACCAGATCATTGAACTTATGGTAGGAGGTCATAAAACAATACTTCAGTAAACATGAGTGAGTTGAGTTGTATTAGAATGGATTGGTTTAATTGAAGTACATTGTTGGAGGCTACAGACTGAACATTGATCCAGAAGCCTTAGAGAATCTAAATCATTGCTCTCTTATATAGTAGCTATTAGCAGTATGTGGCTTTTTTGCATTTGAAATTGCGTTTGGAATTGGAAGGCATTGGATGGCAAAGTTGAACCCATCTCCATTATAATATAAAAAGTCCTTTCTGATTTATATATAATTCTCATTAATTGATTACCCTGAGTTTGTTTAAACAAATCTTAACCCGTGGATGAATTCATCAAAAGGAATTTCTAAGTCTCTCTGTGATGACCCATGAAACCGTACAAGTTATAGGAATCAGTTTGTAAATCTAATAAACCCAAAGTTGGGGCTGAATCTTAAGAATGAAAATCAAAGGAGAATAGCAAGGTGCAGTGCTAGGAGAGTTCTATGCTTTCCCCCATAACTTCACAGACTGATTCTTAAAAATCCTGGAAGCAGGGTACTATTCAAAGCAGATCATAGAGCTCCTAAGTGGAGGAGCCAGAATAAAAAATGTGCTCTGAAGACAATAAAGTACTTTGCAAACATACCAGCCTAATTTCAGGAATTTGGGGAGGATTCAGCCCCATCCTTGGGTTTATCATCTCACCAAGGTCCAAGAAAGCTCCTTAGCACAGGAGCACCTGACTTGTACACACGACCTTTTCTGAAACACATGAACACTCCTCTTCCTCACAGGGATGGCACGAGATGTGATCACCTGAATTTAGGACCACTTACCAGTTATAGAAATGAGGACTGGAATATTTACTGTTTTGTACATGGATTCAAATTTGCCATCCAATGTAGGATTTCCTCCTTTGAAATCATTACAGGAAGTCCTATGTCTTATTAAAGTTTTGTCTACTTTGTTAATGATGATCCCTAAACCATGGGTTAGTAGTATAACTTTATTAAACTTTCTACTTCAGTATGGACCTATTCAATGATAGTGAGGATAAAATTTGGAGGAAAAACACAAGTGTGCTTGTAAAAACATGATGTGGGCTGCCTGGAATAAGCTAGATGAACCTGATAGCTGATGAGGAGTTTATATCCAACAGAGATTGATTGACCACACATTCAGGAATATAGTTAAGATTTAAAGCAGAATGTTCCAATGATTATGATCATAGGAAGTAGGAAGCCTGGGGTGGCATATCTGACATTTTGCTAAATTTCTAGCAGTTTCTGGATATTGTTAAATTCTGACTAAAAATTATCTCTCCATTTACCTTTAGTAATGGTAGTAAGTATAATAACTATGTATAAGTGATTTTCTCTTTCCTTTTATAGTGATTAAGACAATAATGGCTTAAAATAGATGATTAAAAACACAAAGAAGCTGACCGGCTTCACGTAGCATGGTCAAAATTAATAATATTCCCAAGAATAAAATGATTATAGCAACTATTAAATAAGCTTAAGAGCTATGCATAGCAAGATTCAGTACCATTACCAGTAATGTACCAATGCCCATTGTGGGGAGGCAGCTATGTAAAATTTACTTGCTATACTTCAAATGGGTCTGTAGAAATTTAAATTTTTCTTGTTTTTTCTTTATTTTTTGGTACTGGGGATTGAACTTGGGACTTCACACTTGTGAGGCAGGAGGCAGAACCACTGAGCTAAATCTCTGGCCCAATTTAAATTTTTCTAATATGCTTTTTGCTATGTTTTCTTGAACTGTATTTTGGATAGGTGGGGCATGCAATGTACTCTGAAATAGCAGTTTCAGAATGCTGTCAACCTTACCAATATTACTTGGCAAATTTGCAACAGGTTATTTTTAGGCCAATGATTTAAATTGTATACAGTTTGGAACATTCTTTTCTCCAGAGAAACAAGTATAGGGAATTTATTAGTCTATACCAAAGGTTCTTCTTGGAGTCTAGAAACTTTCTCTGAGTTTGCCAAAGAATTATCAATACTAGGGGCACTAAATTGAGCTCTAGATATAGATTCCAGTAAATCTTCATTGTGCACAAGGGTTTCTTAGGACATGTAATGTCAGGGCAGGGATTTTAGTCTCAGCAGTATCTTTATTTCGAGCTGCCCTTTTTGCAGCAGTATCAGCTAACTGATTTTCTTTAAGAAGCTTGTTTTGTAATTTCAAATGTCTTTCGGTCTCAGTTGTCAGGAGCCATTCTATATAATTTGGGGGAAAATCATTTTACAATTAAATTATGTTTAGGGCTGTCTGAGGCCTCAGTAGTTTTGTGACGCTATGACACTCAAGGGCAAGAGTATATCATCTGAAGACATCCTGGTTCTTTGAAAACTGAGTAGTAATTCAAAAAGAGAAAGGTTTCACCTGAGGAGGGACACATTCTTTATCAGATTAACTCATCCTACCTATTATTATAAGAATGTTTTGCTCATCTCACAGTCCTAATCAATTTAAACTCTTCATTGATTTAAGATCCTCGTCAGCATAGGATTATTACCGATCTCCAAGATATCTGATACTTCCTCTGATTATAAGATTCTTGTCAGTTTAGGATTATCATTGCCATCTGACTCATCTGATACTCCCTATGAACCCAATAAATAGTGGCAAGCTGAGGTTGTCTTTGTCTTTGCTGCCCAGAGCAGCACTGATCAGGCCCAAAACCCAGCTTCTTCTCTAAGTCTCATTTCTTGTCTTTGTTCTTACCAGGTGTGTGTTGTAGTGGCTCACAGGAGATTAGGACCCATTATAGGGGATCTGGTAATATCCCCTTTCCCATTCCCTATACTCAATAGGTAACCAATTGGCCAGCAAAATAGCATTCAGTAGTTCCAATACAAAAGTATTATTCTCAATCTTGTTCCTAAGGGCAGTGATAAATCCTCTATTTTCATAACATTCCAAAATCATGGGTCACACCATACACATAACAAAATCTGGGTAAATATTTGCTACTAGTCCTTTAACTCAAATACAGGTTTATGTTAAGGCATAACATTCAGCTTTTCACGTTAAGGTAACTTGTGGTAAGTGATCAGATTCAGTCACTTTAAATAAATTAGCAATTGCATAACCAGTAGTATATTTCTCATGTTTATATTTTAAATAAGAACCCTCAATATACGAGGACCCATTTGGTGCAGGTATGGGAGCTTCTGTTAAATCTTTTATAGGAAGTGAAAAGGTGTCAGTTAATAAAATGCAATCTCACACATGTATTGAGTATGTGACATCTCATTATAGTGGTATGGACTGCTAAAAAGAGGATGATCTTGTGTGAAGTCATCAGTTGTCTGAGAGATGTGTGCGTGATGAAAGTAAGCGAGGCTTCTACATACAGTACTGCATAGAGAACATGGAGAGCTAAAGGGATGCCTACAACAACGTCTTCAGTGTCATCTACTAAAAGGACAGTAGCAGGAACAGCTCCTTAGCAAGACTTTCCCTGTGCTATACACTATAATGTGTGGAGAGCGAAAGGTTGAAATAACCTTGAGAGACCTCTGAGTCTCTTGAGAACATAATGAATCCTGGATATGCAGCTGGCACAAAAGCAAGGATGGTTACTTGTAACGAGAGTGGTTAAATAGAAAGAGTTCGAATGTCTGCAGTGCAAGGGAATGTTATTCCCGGAGTTGTAAAGATACATTTGACCTTTTCCCTGGAAAATAATTAGTTGCCGAATTATGTGCAGAGGAGGGGTTGGGGGTTGTGGAAAAGGTATATAAAGGGCAATAAAGTGGGAAGAGGGGTCTCTCCTCCGCCTCTCTCTCCTTTTTCTTTTCCTCAGAGGTTTTGTTTTTCTTTCATCCTTTCCCCTCCTCTCAGGTACTGTTCAACTAGTGACGGCTGGCACCGTCACAATAATGTAGCTGATCACTATAATATCCATTCTCTCTAATATAATATTAACTCTCTCCAAAGCTGTGTTCTCTGTAGACCAAAGCCCAGGAACTGGAAGGGTCTCAACTGGTGCAGCTGTTAAGGCCCCAAGGTGGCTGTTAGGGGTGGCTGGTTGTTTTGCATATTGGTTACATGGCCCTGGACTTGAGGTGTTGTGGCCTGGTGTACATATGCACCAGGGTCCAGTTGGTGTGGGTCCAAGTAGTAATTTGAAGGTGATAGGGCACAGTGAGAGGAGGCCTGATGTGGTGAGTGTCAACCTTGTGGACTAAAGGGGGATTGGGCCAAGAGGCATTCTTGATTGAGTTGGGTGGGGATTCCTGTTCCCCACTACTCATCTTGACATGGGTTGGGGAGGAGAGGACTTAAAAAAAAAGGCTCCTAAATTCCAGAGGCTGATGAAATCCTCTATAGTTTTGGATAAATATCCCCAAAGTGCTGCTATCCCATTCATGAATAAATAAGCAGAAACTTAAATCACAGTTGGGATGGCTAAGGCTGGTGGGTTGCTCAAAGTTTCCTTTAAAGACTTAAAAGCCTGGAGCTGTTCTGTAGACCAGGCTAAAGGGTATGGCATAGAGATGTGCAGCATTTCAAATAATGACTTAGCAATCAAAGAATAATTAACGCAATTGAGACAGTATTTTTTCAGTTCCCAAGATCTTCTTTATTTTGTGTAGTACTGAGAACTGAACCCAGGGCCTCATGGATACTAGGCAAGTGTTCTAGTATACAGCCCTTTTTATTATTTGAGACAGGCTCTGACCAAGTTGACCAGGGTGGACTTGAACTTGAGATCCTCCTGCCTCAACCTCTAGAGTAGCTGAGATTACAGGCATGCAACAACATGTCTGGCTCCAATAATCTTCTTAATTATCTTTGAGTAGTTGGTCTAGGCCAGTGGTAGCGAATCTATGACATGTGTGGCTCAACTGGCTGTTTGTTATCACTGAAAGCTCTAAAAGGTTCACCATTATTGGTCTAGGATATTTTTGTTTGCTCACCCTCCAAATTAAGTCTTCAGAAGATATGCTATATCCTAGGTATTTAACAGTTTTACCAATCTCTTATGTGCACTCTTTACATCCAGAAATATTCTTTCTAATCCAGGAATAGGGAATGTTCTTGGGTTGCGGACTCAGTGAAATCAGTATACATTATGGACAATTTGTCCCTATACGTCCTTTGCTTTTAGTCTCCGAGGAACTTTCCTGTGGGGACCAAGAGAGACAACCATCTCTTTTCTTGGAGCAAAAATTTTAATTCACTATCATTTGGATGATCAGCTGATCTGTTTGAGAATTATGGAAATCCAAATTGTAATGACTATAGCAATGGTCACAGGACTTCTGGGAAGATGGGAGAGCAGTAGGCAGCAGCGGGTCAGTCTCTCCAAGATTCAGAATCCAGACCCTGGAATATAACTTGGGGAAGAAAAAGTGGATCCCTCAGACCCAAGAAAGATCTGAAGGGTCAATTAGAGCCCATAGGGAAAGTGGAGAGACAGACCTCAATGCAGAAAAAGGAGGGGTACTTTCTTACTGACTTCTGGCTTTTTGTGTGAGTGGAGGTTTGAATTTACAGAGACACAGTGAAGGCAAGTGACTCCAGAGACCTCTACAGAGAAATGCACTGGTGGAAAGGAGCCATGGATGCTGTGAACTACAACAGCTGGTGAGTGACTCTCGTAGAAGTGTCCCCTGGAGAGGGAGGTTGGCCAGATGCCATTTTAGGGAGAGGCCAACTGAACTTGGGACTCAGAGCAGTTGTGGGCTGGCTCTTTCTCAGGGCTCTCAGTGACTGGGTAAGACTCCCAAAGGAGACCTCCAGGGCCAGGGAGCCAAGGTCAGGCCAGTAAGAGACACCTAGAGTGTTGTAGGCTGAGCAACTCAGGCCTCTAATCCCACAACCAGAGGTCAGGATCAGCCTGAACTTCTGTAAAGTTGAGAGTAACAGAATCAGCACCCTGCCCTATTCTGACAGCAGGTTTCTTGAGATAATCCAGTGTCCCACCCCAATCCTATTTCAGGTTTGTTGAGATCATCCAGGACAGATCTAGGCTCTGTCTGCTTCCTTTGTCTATCAGAGACAGCAGAGACATGCCATGAATTAGATACTACCACAAAACTATTGAGCCCAGAAGATAACCACAGGCTTGAAATCACAGAGAAATCTTTTTCTTTTACCTCTTTTTCTCTTTGTTTTTTCCCATTTTTGCTTTTTCATGAGTGTAAATATTGCTTTTAGTATTTTGGGTTTTGTTTAGTTCTTGTTTTTTTCTTTTCCTTCTTTCTTTCCTTCCTGTCTTCTTCACCAGTTTCCCAAATCTTGTGTCATCTTCCTTTGTCCTTCAGCCTTGCTTCTAATCTACTTCTTTTATTTCTTTATTATTTTCCTCTTATCTCTTTTTAACTCTCTCCCCTGAGGATGAAATAATTTTATTGAGGAGATATTAACTGTATATAGTTTTCTGATTTGTTTTAGATTTTATTATATAACTATTAATCCTTTTTTTTTTTGAGAGGGGTATTGAGAATCAAACTCAGGGACTTGTGCTTGCCAGGCAGATGCTGCACTGCTGTGCTACATTCCTGGCTCATAACTATTAATCTGGTACCCATGGTTTAAGGTGGCAAATTAATAGTTACCATAGTTTGTCATTTTCTAGACCGTACTTGATGCTATTATTATTTCTGATTGTACTACTTTAGCCAAGGTGAAATATTTATTGTGATTAATTGTCCTTCCCTGTATGCCAATACTGAGATTGTCTGGAGGTCATAAACAATACCACATAGTCCAGCCAAAGAACTGGACAGTAGGCCAGAGACTGCAACTTCTCATCCTTAATAAACTGAAGAGGCAGGATCTTGGTAAAGACTCAAAAGCCAAAGCTCATCTATAAGACATCTCTGAAAAGTAGTCATTTCCTAAAGAGGTCTTGTTATTAGGAATAAAGCTACCCACTATAAGCATAAGTCTCAACACAGAAAATAAACAAAATAAATTGAAAATGAGAAACATGGAAGCAAAATTCACTCAAAACACCCAACTCACCCAAAACAAATTCAGGGTGCATTGAGGTGGAAGAAATGAAAAACCATCCAGTTGAATTTTCTGAAATGGTGGCAGTGGAAGTAACAAAGAAGATGAATAAGACTCTTGATAATTTTTTTATTCATTAGGTTTATTGGTACATTTTAGGTACACAGTACAGTGACATTCATCATTGGGAATTTGTACCTTTACATAATGTATCTTGGCTCTTATTTTTTCCCCATTCCCCTGCCCTCCCTTCAACCCCTGCATCCCTCCCTATTTACAAAGACCTTGTTTCCATTTTTTCATTTTCTCATATTTTTTCATTTCCCTTCTTTCCTTTCCCCTACCCCTCCCAAATCCCCTTCCCCTTTGCAACTTTACTTCCTATTTCACATTATCTATTATATATTTCATTCCTTATTTACACTTTCAGTTTCTCATATCAGAGAAACTATTTGGTGTAGGGAACAGGGAAAGGAGACAGTACTAGGACCTCTGCTGTGAGTCCTAGTCTCCTGAAAGCCATGGCAGCACAAGGCAAATTAACTTATTATACAGGAAAGGTAAAAAAAATGAGACTTTGAGAAGAAGCTGAGCTTTGGGCCTGATCAGTGCTACTCTGGGCAGCAAAGACGAAAGCCCCCAGCTTACTGCACCTTTTATTCAGTACATCAGGATAAACAAAGTGTAACAATCCAAGAACAATGAGGAACTGAGTAGATGAAGATTGTGTTTCTCTCTGGATGTTTTCAACTGGTGTAATCTTGTCCTGGAGAATCACAGCATCACCGGATCATTGAGGTCTCAGTTGTGACTGGGGGCCAAAATGGAATTATGTCTCAAAATGCCATAACTGGCCTATAGGCAGGAGAAATAGGCCTAATCAAATGGCTTTTCCCTAAAATTATGTAGCATTGCTCCCGACAGTTTGGTATTTACACATGTGTGTCCTATTTATTTCACTTAAGAGTATCATCTCAATGTGGATACATTTAACTATAAATGTCTCTACTTTCTCACTCTTCATTGCTGAAGAGTACTCCATTTTATTAAAAAAAACTTCACATCTTCTTTATCCAGTCTCCAGCTGATGGGCAATTGGGCTGTTTCCAAGTTTTAGCTATTACAAACTGTGCCACTATAAACATGGGTGTGCATATAATGTTGTGGTATGATTCTTTTAATTCTTTCGGGAAGATACCCAGCAGGGGAATAGCTGGGTCAAATGGGACCTCTAATCTTAGTTTTTTGAGGTATCTCCATATTGATTTCCACAGTGGTTGCACCAGTCTGCACTCCCACCAACAATGGAGAAGGTTCCTTTCTCCTCACAATGCTGCCAGCATTTGTTGTTGGTTGATTTCTTGAGAGCAGCCATTTTTTCTGGGGTGAGGTGGAATCTCAGTGTTATTTTCATCTGCATCTCTGGAATGACCAGTGATGTTGAACAGTTTTTCATGTTTATTTGCTATTTCTACTTCTTTGTCTGAGAAATGTCTGTTCATTTCAGATGCCCATTTGTGAATTGAGTCTTTAAATTTGTGGGGGTCTGATTTTTTAAAGTTCTTTATATATTCTAGATAGTAGTCCTTTGTCTGAGGAACAGCTGGTAAAAAATTTTTTCCCACATTGTAAACTGTCTCTTAGCTCTGTTGGTGATTTCCCTTGCAGTGCAGAAGTTTTTTTTAATAAGATGAGATCCCAGTTGTTGATTCTTTGAGCTAGTTTCTGTGCTACTGAGGTTTTGTTCATAAAGTCTTTTCCTACACCAATGTCTTCAAGAGTTCTACCTAACCTCTTTTTCAGCAAGTTTAGTGTTTGTTTTAATATTTAGATCTTTGATTGACTTCAATTTTAATTTAACGCATGGTGACAGATATTGGTCTAGTTTTAGTGTTTGGCAGGTTAAAATCCAGTTTTTCCATGACCATTTATTAAAGAGGCTATCTGTCCTCCAGTGAGGTAATTGTCCCCTTCGTCAAAGATAAGGTAGCTGAGTATGTCTGGAGTTGTTTCTGAGTCTTCTAATGTGTTCCACTGATCCTTGGGTCAGAATCTTTGCCAGTACCATGATGTTTTTATCACAGTGGCTTTGTAGTATAGTTTCATGTTGGGGATTGTGATACCTCCTGTAATGTCTTTGTTGCCTAGAATTTCTTTTGCTATTTTAGGTCTCTTCTGGTTCCACATGAATTTTTCGATTGTTTTCTCTAGTTATGTGAAACACATTGTTGGGATTTCAATTGGGATTGGATTGAATTTATAAAGCAGTTTTGGAAGTATGGCCATTTTCAGTATATTGGTTCTTCCTACCCTGGAGCAAGGGATGTCTTTCCATTTTCTGATATCCTCTTTGATCTCTATTTTCAGAATGCTATAGTTTTCAGAGTAGAGGGCTTTGATTTCTTTTGTTAGGTTGATTCCTAGTTATTTCATTTTTCTGCATGCTATTGTGAAGTGAGTTGTTACTCCAGTTAATTTTTCAGTGAGTCTGTTGTTTATGTAAAGGAAAGCTATTGATTTTTGTGTCTTGACCTTGTTTCCAGCTCCTCTACTGAATCTGTCAATTAAGTCTAAATGTGTTTTAGCAGAGTTTTTTTGGGTCTTCTATGTACAGTATATGTCATCAGCAAATAATGACAGTTTAACTTCTTCCTTTCCTATCTCTATTCCTTTTATTTCTTTCTCTTGTCTAATTGCTATAGCTAATGTTTCCAGATTATATTGAACAGGTGTGGTGATAGTGGACATCCTTGTCTTGTTCCTGAGTTTAGTGTGAAAGATTTTAGTTTTTGACCATTTAGTATGATTTTGGCTGTTGGTTTTTCAAAGATAGCCTTTATCAAGTTGAGATAAAGACCATCTATTCCAATTTTCTCTAGGGGTTTTGTCATGATGGGTGTTGGATTTTGTCAAATGCTTTTTCTGCATCTATTGAGATGATCGTTTGTTTTTTGTCCTTGGCTCTACTGATATAGTGTATTACATTTATCAGTTTACATATATTGAACCACTCTTGCATCCCTGGGATGAATCCCACTTGGTCAGAGTGTATGATCTTCTTGATGATCCTTTGTGTTCTGTTTGCCAGTATCTTATTGAGAATTTTTACATCTATGTTCATTAGAAGATTGGTCTATAGTTCTCTTTTTTGGTTGGGTCTTTCTCTGCTTTTGGAATCAAAGTAATGCTTGCTTCCAGGAATGAATTTGGGAGTATTGCTTCCCTTTCAATTTCATTGAAGAGTTTAAACAGTAGTGGCAATAGTTCTCTAAATGTATTGTAGAATTCATCAGTGAAGCCATCAGGGCCTGGGCCTTTCTTAGTTGGTAAGTTTTTAATTATGTTTTCAATTTCATTGATCAATACTGTGTTGTTTAGAATTTTTAGGTGTTCTTTGTTCAACTTTGGTAATTCATATGTATCTAGGAATCTATCCATTTCTTCTGTGTTTTCCATCTTATTGGTGTATAAGTTCTTGAAGTAGGCATTGATGATCCTCTGGGTTTCTGCTGGGTCCATTGAAATTTCATCCTTTTCATTCCTAATTGCATGGATTTGGCCCTTTTCTTTCCTTTTTCTGATAAGGTTGGCTAAGAGTTTGTTAATTTTGTTTATTCTTTCAAAGAACCAACACTTTGCTTCATTGATTTTTTGTAATGTTCTCTTAATCTCCATTGCATTGAGTTCTGCTCTGGTCTTTATAATTTTCCTCCATTATATGAGCTTTGAGGTTGTCTTGCTCTTCTTTTTCTAGAAATTTGAGATTCAGCATTAGGTTGTTTATTTGAGCTCCCTGTTTTCCTAATATGAGTATTCACTGCTATGGATTTCCCTCATAAGACTGCTTTCATTGTGTCCCATAGATTCTAATATGTTGTATTGATATTGTCATTTCATCATTGAAATTGTCTGATTTCTTCTTTAATATCCTCTGTGACCCATTGGTTGTTCAGGAGAGTGTTACTCAATTTCCATCTGTTTGTGAAGTTCTTGTAGTTTCTTATGGTATTGATCTCCAGTTTAATTGCACTATAGTCTGATAATATACAGGGAGTAAGTTCAATTTCTTTGCCTTTACTTAAACATGCTCTATGAGCTAGCATGTGGTCTGTTTTGGAGAATGATCTGTATGCAGTTGAAAGAATGTGTATTCTGATTTTGTGGGGTGGAGTACTCTGTAGACATCTATTAAGTCCATTTGTTCAAAAGTTTGGTTCAGTTTTAGTGTTTCATTCTTTTTTTTTTTTTGGTACCAGGGATCGAACTCGGGTCCTTGTGTTTGCACAGCAGGTGGTGAAACCACTGAGCTAAATCCCCGGCCCTAGCATTTTCATTCTTGATTTTCCATCTAGATGATCTGTCTATTTGTGACAGTGGGGTATTGAGGTCCCCCTATACAATTGTATTAATGCTTATTTAGTTTTTTATGTCCATTAATATTTGTTTTATATAGTTGGGTGCACTAGCATTTGGTGCGTATATATTTATGATTGTCATCTCTTCATCTTTACAAGGATGTGGTGACTTTCTTTGTCTCTCTTAATTAGTTTTGGATTGAAATCTACTTTTTCTGCAAATAAGATAGTTACCCCTGCTTTTTTTCCAGGTTCCTATAACATGGACAATTGTTTTCTATCCTTTTACTTTCAGTCTATGAATTTCTTTTCAAATTAAGTGTGTTTCTAGTATACAGCACATTGTCGGATATTGCTTCTTAAGACATTCTGCCAAGGACTCGTGACAAATTTAAAGCAGAAATAATTTCACAGATAATTAAGGAGATAATGACCATAATGAAGAAAATGATTAGTGAATCAAGAGTAGATACAGATAAAAAATATAGAGGAGCCAAGGAAAGACATGGAAATCATGAATGCTGAACATAGAATCAAAACAGAAATCCAGCACATTAAAAATTCTATTGAAAGTATACCCAGCAGAGTCAACCAGTGTGAAGACAGAATATCAGATCTAGAAGACAAAAAGTTGTGGTTGGTGATCATCAAATGAAAAATTTCTTAAAAATAGAAAGGGATCATGAAAAATCAATCCAACAGCTGCTAGTCAATGCAAAGAAGACTAATATAAGATTAATTGCAAAAAAAGATTAATTGCAATCAAGGAAATCAGAAGATAGCATAAAAATCCTATTCACAGAAGAAATAGAAAATTTTCAAGCAGGGAAAAAGAATTTGATATACAGAGAGGTAGACATATAGAACTCCAAATAGCCATGATCAGAAAAAAAAAAACTACACCAATGCATATAATAGCCAAGATTCAAGAAATTCAGCACAAGCACAGAACCTTAAAAGCTGTTTGAGAAATGAAACAAATTACCTATTGAAAAAAGCCCTTTAGGAAAGGAATAAATATGAGAAAAAGAAAAAATGGAAACAGAGTCTTTGCAAATAGGGAGGAGGGGAGGAGATTAATGGAGGGCAGGGCAATGGGGAAAAAATTAAGAACCAATATATTAAGTAAAGGTACAAACTCCCAATACTGAATGCCACCATATTATATATCTAAAATGCACCAATAAAATTAATGAAACAAAAAAGCTCTTCCAAAGTACAGCAGACTTCTCAATACAAACCCTAAAGTCAAGAAGAGCTTGGAGCAAAGTATTTCAAGTCCTAAAAGAAAAGAACATTCAACCCAGGTTGTTGTACCCCACAATATTATCTGTCAAAGTTGATGGAGAAATAAGACACTTCCGTGATAAAGAACACCTGAAGAAATTCATGACCACCAAACTAGCACTCCAAAATTTCTGAAGGATATTCTAGAAAAAGGCAATGAAGACACCAATTCCAAGAATCCCAATACACTGAATCCATCAGGCAAGGCAAACAACTAAATTGAAGGGGAAAAAAGGGAGCCAACAATGGCAAAATAATATAATGACAAGGATAAGTCAATACCTATCAGTTATAACCATCAATGTAAATGGTCTCAACTAATCAATCAAAAGCACAGATTAGCAGAATGGATCAAGAAACAAGATGCAACAATATGTGGTTTATAGAAAACACATTTAACTCAAAAGAAGTCCATAGACTGAAAGTCAAAGGATGGAAAACAATACTGCATGCAACAAGAATGTGAAAAAACAAAACAAAACAGGGGCAGCTATCCTAATTGCAGACAAAGTGAATTTCAAGCCAAGACTGATCGGAATAGACAAAGCAGGTCACTACATACTTGTTAAGGAAACAATTCAATAAGAAGATATAACAATCAGAAATATATGCACCAAATACTGGCACACCCAACTACATAAAACAAACACTAATAGATATGAAAAAAACAGATAAGGACTAATACAGTTGTAATGAGGGGCCTCAATATCCCACTGTCACAAATAGACAGATCAAGTAGGCAACAACAAAAACAACGACAACAACAGCAACAACAAAGAAACATCAGAGCTGAACCAAACCTTTGAAGAAAAAGACTTAATGGACATCTACAGAGGATTCCACCCAACAACACAATATGCATTCTTCCCAGAAGCACATGGGACTTTCTCCAAAACGGACCACGTACTAGTTTATAGAATATTTGTAAGTAAATGAAAAGGAATTAAAATTATCTCATGCATATTATCACATCACACTGCAATGAAAGTGGAAATCATTGGCAAAAGAAACCACAAAAACTATATAAATACATGGAAATTAATACCTTCCTGAACAACAAATTGGTCACAAATGAAATTAATGAGGAAATCAGACAGTTTCTACAATTAAACAATCATTTCAGTATGACATACTGAAACTTATGGGAGGCAATGAAAGCAGTACTACAAAGGAAGTTTATAGCAGTGAATTTCCACATCAGAAAAACAAAGAGAGGTCAAATAAATAACCTAATTTTGAACCTCAGTGCCATAGGAAAAGAAGAGCAAGTTAAACCCAAAGCTCATACAAGGAAGGAAATTGTAAAGAACAGAGAAGAAATTAATGCAACTGAGACTAAGAAAACCTACAAAGAATCAATGAATAGAAGAGTTGGTTCTTTGAAAGATTAAATAAAGTAGAAAAACCCCTAGACTAGCCAAACAAATCAAAACAAGGAATGAAAAGATACAAATCCATGCAATTAGGAATCAAAAGGGTGAAATCACAGTGGATCCTACAGAAACCCAGAGGATCATCAGTACCTACTTTGAGAACCTGTACTCTAATAAGATGGAAAATTCAGAAGAAATGGATTAATTTTTAGATACATATAAAATACCAAAGCTGAATCAAGAAGATATAAACAGTCTAAATAATCTAATATTAGTCAATGAAATTGAAGAAGTAATAAAAAACTACCCACAAAGAAAAGCCGAGGTCCTGACAGATTCACTGCTGAATTCTACATGAAATTTAGAGAAGATCTAATGCCACTACTCCTCAAACTCTTTAATAAAATTGAAAGGGAAATAATACTCCCAAACTCATGCAAACATTACCCTGAAACGAAAACCAGAGAAGAATCAAACCAAAAAAAGAGAACTACAAACCAATCTCCCTAATGAACACAGATAAGATACTGGCAAACAGAATGCAGCAAATCATCAAAAAGATTATACACCATGTCTAGGTAGAATTCATCCCAAGGATGTAGGGATGGCTTAACACATGCAAATCAATAAACATAATATACCACATTAATAGAACCAAGGATAAAAGCCGCATGATTTTCTCAACAGATGTAGAAAAAGCCCAAACAAAGTCCAATATCCATTCATGATAAAAACTCTACAGAAAATTGGAATAGATCTTTACCTCAATCTGATAAAAGCCATCTATGAAAGATCAACAGCCAACATCATACAAAATGAAAAAAAACCTGAAAGCTTTTACTCTAAAATAAGGAATGAGACAAGGATGCCTACTATCATCATTCCTTTACAATATAGTTCTGGAAATATTAGCCAGAGCAATTACACAAGAGAAAGAAATAAAAGGAAAGGGAGAAATTGAATTATAATTATTTGCTGATGACATGATCCTCTATCTATAAGACTCCAAAAATTCCAACAAAAGACTCCTAGAATTAATAACCAAATTCAGCAGCGTAGCAGGTGCGTTAGTTACTTTTCTCTTGTTGCTGAGACAAATGCCCAACACCCAAAGTTAGAGGAGAAGGGGTTTATTTGGCTTACAGTTTGTAGAAGTTTCAGTCCATAGTTGTCTGTCTCCAAGACAGAGATGGCAAACAGGCATGGCAGAAGAGAAACAACATAGTGTGCACAAGGTAGCAGTGGCAACAAGAGCCCTCAACAGCATCTTTCTGCTCCTTTTATCTTATTCAAATTATTTAGGGGAGGTAGCACTCACACCCTTAATCTTAGTGTTCTTGGGCCTAACCCTATCAGGAATCAATCACACACTCTATGAAAAGCATGAGGCTTTGGGGGGCATCTAATCACAAGCCATAAAAGCAGGATACAGAGTCAACACTCAAAAATCAATAGCATTCCTGAACATAAATAATAAACTTACTGAAAGAGAAAATAGGGGAATCACATCTTTTACAATAACATCAAGAAAAATGAAACACTTGGGAATCAGTCTGATGAAGGAAGTGAAAGATCTCTACATTGACAACTACAGTATTCTGAAAAAAGAGATTGAAGAGGCTGTCAGAGAAAAGGAAAGATAGACTATGGTCTTGGATAGGCAGAAACAATACAGTGAAAATGGCTGTACTTCCAAAACTGTCATACAGATTTAATACAATCCCAATCAAAATATCCATAGCATTCCTCACAGAGCTAGAGGACACAATTTTAAAATTCATATGGAACTTAAAGATACCTAGAATAGCAAAAGCAATGCTAGGTAATAAGGGCAAGGCAGAGGGTATCATAGTCCTTGATTTAAAGTTATACTACAAAGGTACAGGGATAAAAACAACATGGTAGGACCAGGGATTTAGCTCAGTGGTTCCTCTGCCTGCCTTGCAAGCGCAACGACCCGAGTTCGATCCCCTGTACCAAAACCCCCCAGAACAAAAAAACCCCCAAACAAACAAACAACCCCCCCCCAAAAAACCCCAACATGGTACTGGCAAAAAACCAGACTTGAGGTTCAGTGGAACATAACAGAAGATGAAGATACAACTCCAAGTGTAGCAGACACCTTTGTCCAGTATTAGCAGGCTATAGTGGCAGAAGCTTCTTGCCCTTCCATAATTTGGCTGTGTTACATTGGAAGTAGTCCAACCAGCTGTGTTCACTCCCAGTCAAGGTCAACTGAATCCAACTAAATTCTTCCCCTATGAATTAACCATTTGTTCTCTTCAGCAAAGACACGCTTGTGCCCTCATTCTACAGTCCTTCCTGCTTGATGCTTGTTAACAGCAGGTGTCCCAAGGCCTGCCCAGTTTCCCCCCTTCCCACACTTGTAATGAATAAACACTGATGTCCTGGGAGTTCTTTGTCTTTGCTGCCCAGAGCAGCTTAGATCAGCCCAAGACTCAGTTTCTCTCAAGTCTCTGTCTCTGTGTTTCTTTTAATTCCCATTTTCCTATCTCATGGATGTCGTACTGGCTTGCAGGAGGCCAGGACCACTGCAGGGTCTCTGGCAACTCCCATTACCCTTTTCCCTATATCAAGCACTCTCAGCCACCTTGTCTTTGACATCCACCTTTCCTGGATGAAAGATAAGCTCCTTAATAAACGGCGGTAGGAAAACTGACTTTCCACATGTTGAAGATTAAACTCAGACCCTTATCTCTCATCGTGCACTAAGGTAAAAGTGAAATGAATCAGAGGTCTAAATATTAAAACAGAAACACTATATCTGCTGGAAGATAAAATAGATAAAACTCTTGATGACATAAGTGTGGGCAAAGACTTTATGAACAAAACCCCAATTGCACAGGAAATATTACAGAGAATCAACAAGTGGGATCATATCAAATTAAAAAGCTTTTGGATAGCAGAAGAAACCATCAACAGAGTGAAGAGACAGCCTACAGAATGGGAAGAAATTTTTACCAGCTATCCCTCAGACAAATGACTAATATCTAAAAATACAAAGAACACAAAAGAATCAGACCCCCAAAATCTAAAGACCCAATCAAAAAGTGGGCATCTTGGACTGGGGATTTAGCTCAGTTGTTCTGGTGCCTGCCTTGCAAGTGCAAGGTCCCGAGTTCGATCCCCAGTACCCCCCCCCCCAAAAAAAGTGGGCATCTGAAACAAACAGACACTTCTCAGATGAAGTAGTAAAAATAGCAAATAAACATACAAAAAATATTCAACATCACTGATAATTCAAGAAATGCAGATTAAAACAATGCTGAGATTCTGTCTCACTCCAGAAAGAATGGCTATCATCAAGAAATCAATGAATAACAAATGCTGGCAGGGGTGTAGGGAAAAAGGAACCCTTCTCCACTGTTGGTGGGAGTGTAATACAACCATTATGGAAATCAGTATGGAGATTTTTCAAAAAATTAAAACTGGAGGTTCCATTTCACCTAGCCATTCCCCTTCTAGCTATCTTCCCCAAAGAGTTAAAATCATCATACCACAGAGATATGTGCATTCCTATGTTTATAGTAGCAAAATTTAAAATAGCCCATCAACAGATGAATGGATAAGGAAGACGTGTTATTTATATACAACAGAGTACTACTATGGCACAAAGAAGGACAAACTTGAGTCATTTGTAGGGAAATGGATGCACCTCGAGATCACAAGTTTAAGTGAAAAAAAATCAGGCACACAAGTTTAAATATTGCTATGTTTCTCTTCTGTGAGAAACCCAAAGGGTAATTAAGGAGCAAAATGGAGGATAGATATTGGGGAAGTAGGAAGAATGTGTTCAAATGGGAAAGGGAACAGTGGAAGGAGGAGGAGGAAGGGAAGGAAAGGAAAAAGAAAAAAGAGAGAATGGAAGAAGAAAATGAAACAGCTTTTTTAAAGGAAGAAGGGAAGGGTTGAAGGAAGAGGAGCGGAATGGGAAAAAAGAATTAGGATATATTAGGTACATATAAAAATTCCCCATGGTTAATGTGATCATTATGTATGGCAAACATACTAATAAAAAAAAAATAAAAAACTTTTTAGGACTATTCATAGCAGGTTTTCAAATAACAAAAGTGGAAATAATCTAAATGTTCAACATAAGAGAATAAACAAATTTAACTTATTTGTGTATAATAACAAGAAACAGAGGAGAGACAAGTAGCTTGAAGCTCCATGGCCATCCTGGCCCCGGCGCATACCACGGTGAGGTCCCAGGGGCGACTTGCAGCCCTACCCCTATCCAACGCTCTCCAAACCTCTCCAAGCACGACCAGCCAGGTGAGACAAGCATCCTGAAACTCTGCAGTCCTCCCGGGCCCCGCCCACGCCTAGGTGAGGTCCCCTTAGCCGTGCAGGCGCCTGCAAGGCCCAATCCCCCTCCC
>NW_004624816.1:3593478-3607541 GCF_000247695.1 Heterocephalus glaber
AGGTCCCATTTGACCCAGCTATTCCCCTACTTGGAATCTTCCCCCCAAAATTAAAAGAATCATACCACAGCAATATATGTATACCTATGTTTATAGCAGCACAATTTGTAATAGCTAAAGCTTGGAAACAGCCCAAGTGCCCATCGACTGGAAACTGGATAAAGAAGATGTGGTTTTTTAATAGAATGGAGTACTACTCAGCCATAAAGAATGAGAAAGTAGAGATATTTATAGCCAAGTGATTGCATATTGAGGACATACTCTTAAGTGAAATAAATAGGACACACATGTGTAAATACCAAATAGTTTCTCTAATGTGAGAAAATGAAAGTGTAAATAAGGATGAAAATGATTAAAATGAATAATTGATAATTTGAAATAGGAAAAGTTCCAAGGGTTTGGGGATGGCAGGAGGGGAAGGGGAAAGGGAAGAAGGGAAAAGAAATATTATGAGAAAGAAAAAAAAATTGAATCAAAGTCTGTGTAAATAGGGAAGGATGGAGGGGCTGAAGGGGGCACAGGTAATGGGAGAAAAAATAAGAACTAAGATACTTCATGTTCTGCTGCAAACACCCAATGATAAATGTAAATGTATTTTATACCTAAACTGTACCAATAAATATATATAAATAGAAAAAAAGAAAAAAAAGAAACAACAAACTATTAATATATAGAAAAACAGAAACAATATCAAAATATTTTTAGTATGCAAAAGAAAACAAGCACAAGAAGATCTATACTTTACAATTCTATATATAAATAGATCAAGAAATCAAAACAGTGTGAGGTTCATTGTACAGTTGGCTAGATACAGCCACAAGGAAATTATAATGGTGATTAGTTAATCACCATTGGAGTATACATTTGTCAGAATATATCACACTTTTTCCTTATGATCTAGACATTTAGTATATGTAAAATATATACCTCAATAAAGAACATAAATGGATAGTTAGTACTCATTTCAGCACAAGAAACATTTGCTGAATACCTGTACATATGAGGCATTATTATGTTCACTGAAGAAACATGCAAAGTCCTTTCTCTCAGAAATTTTATTGATATAGTTACATACATACTCTTGAGTAGTGATACTATATAGAAATACCTCAATTTCTTGCCTTGATTATTAATTTGTCTAAAGGATGAATAGAATTTTACTCATCTTGTATCCCTCAATAAATACCTTGAATATTACAAAAAGTAAATAAATATCTTTAACTCCTGAATGACTTTTCCTCTTAAGTAACTGAAGTCACTGACTCCCCAGACTTCTTTACATCAATAAACGTGCCATCATGTAAAATGTAATGACAGTTTTCTGTATTGCAAGAGTGAACAGTGCTGACTATGTTTTTGAAATGATCTCTAAAGGACAAGTTTTATAATGCTCGAGGAGATGATAATTTTGATTGAACAGTGTAGTTCTAAAGATGAGGTTCCCTCCCCTAAGCAGGTTGGTTAACCTGAAGAAAGAGCCTGTGTTTGTCCTGATCTCTACATTATTCTTTGCAACACAATAGGGGGGTGTACTAATTAGATGTTAGTTTCAAATAGAACCATTTCTTGTTTTTTCATTTCTTTGGTCAGTGGGATGTTTGGACTAAGTGTGTTTGAAGACATAGTTCATGAGGGCAGGGAATTTAGCTCAGTGGGACTGCGCCTGCCTTGCAAGTGCAAGGTCCTGAGTTTGATCCTTGGTACCAAAAAAAAAAAGAAAAAAAAGAAAAAAAAGAGACATAGTTCATGTGAATATAGGAAATTAATCTGTCTGATGAACCATATTGCACTGCACACATTCATTCCTAAATCATTCTCAAGAGAAATCTTCTCTACATGGACACTAAGACAACACTTCCCCAGCTTCTTGCTTTAAAGTGTGCCAGACGCTGGCATTTATAATGAGAGCTTGAAACCAAACTTTGAAAACCCTATATCTGTGAGACTATCCTAGGACTTGCACAAACCTCAACTAATTTACTGGGTTTCAAGTTTGACTTCTGACTTTGACCACAGGGAATGTTTCTCTTGAGCTTCTGACCTCCACAGTCAAATTACTGGCTTCCTTCTGGCAATATTATACAGTATTTAAGAATTACCTGACTCCCTTTGTCCACTGTACACAATTAAAAGGGCAGCCAGATGAAGAGAAGCTATGCCTGTGGGATGCAGAGAGAAGTGTCTCAAGGTCTACTTTCAGATTCTCAATGTTTTCTCAATGTACCTAGTGCTAGAAAAAAATAAATTTCAGATGATAAAGCACCTTAAGCTTCTCCACCTGTCATGATTATTTTCCATCCTTCATTCTGACCTAAAAATAGGAAAAACTAATGTCTGTGACTTTTGTAGTTTAGGCTCTATAAAAATTAATTTTCCTATGCCTGGAGATTCCTGGACCAAAGATGAATTCATAGTTTTGGTAAGACCAAAATCTCCATTTCGCTAAAGCTTTCCTTACTCCTATGTGGTGACTTCTACATCCATTTTAATCACTTCATCTAGCCCTCTATGCCTGGCTCTTTTGGGCAAATATTTTCACCATGAATCCTCTCTTTTCCCTTTTCCTTATGCTAGAGACAGTTCTGCGCCCTGAGGGCTTTATGGATTTTTCTGTACTATGAGGCTTATGTTCAATTGCTCTTAGAATCTACTTAATAAATCCACTTTTGCTCTCTAAGAAGTGTGGAGTGTACACTGGCCATAAAATCTTCATTGATCTGGGAAACTGAGACCAAGAGCCAAGAATTTCCTGGTCTGGAAAAAAGAAGGTAAAAATCCCATTATCGTCTCTAGCGACCTAGAATCTCCTCTTAATTTACACCCTAAATGCAGGTATAAAAGAAAGTTTATTTTTTCTATTCTTACTAACCATACCATCAGCTCTGGTCATCAAAATTATTGGTGGCAAAAGAAAAGGGAGAAAAGTATTATTGAGGGAGTCTGTAAGGAATATATTGGGTTATATATGCAGCTTGTGTTCCATGCCCACAAATCTTAAGGACTGTGGCCTTAGGTCATTTCTCTTTAAGATAATTCATACAACCCCAAATCCTTTAAAGATACTCTAATTTCATAAGTTAGCTTAGTTGATAAAGGGCAGAAACCCGATCTTAAAGGGAGAGAATGAGAATTCATGTGCTCCTGGGGCAGTCAGCCCCCTTCCTTGCCTTGCACATCATAGTCTTCCCCGCCCCCCCCGCCCCCTTTCTAGCAAGTACTTGAAAAAGAACTCTGTACATTTTAACATTAAAAAAAATTATGTCGAGGCATTTTAGGAAAAAAGAATGTTTTTTGGGAAAAACATCTTAGCTTACCCATCTAAAAACTATATTCAGTGGGACTCATGCCTATCACCTGTAAAATGGGCTATTATCCTTCTGTGGGTGGGCCATTTTTTTTTCTTGTAAACCAAGACCAAGATGGAACTTCCTACAGATTTACAAATTCCACAGATTTTAACCACCAAAAATAAATAAATTATCATAGCTCCAAACGGTAGTGTTCCTCTCTTTTGAAGGCCCACACTACTTTTTTGAGTGTGTACTTTTAAATCTCTGCCTACTAAATCCCTTTATGTGTTTTAAAAAAAGATACATACAAGATACCAAAAAGGCCATATTCTCTCTCAGATGTCTCTGAGACATGAAGGGTCTTTATATGCTTCTGAGCATTTTTTAATTCTGCATATTAGTTAGCCAGACAGTCTGCCTTTTAGCATTACCCAGTCATCCACTTAGCCACCTCTGTATCTTGTCATTTATGCAACTAACATTTTCTGTGATTACAGGTGGAATGAATACTCAAATTGTAAGACATTTCTCCTGGGAGTGTCTTTGGTTACCTACTTCCATAGAAATAATATAAGATTATTTGACCTAAAGCAGTTAATAATTTTAAATGGCATAAATGTGTTTTGTCCTCAGAGAGATTGCATCTTACATTTGTGCAGATATTAAGTGTAATGAGTTCACAGTAGTATAAATTTAGACACCAATTATAGAATGGGAGGTGAGAATTATTTGGAGTTATTTCTTTTTTGGTACCTGGAATGGAACTCAGGACCTTGCGCTTGCCAGGTAGGCATGGTGCCACTGAGCTACATCCCTGGCCCTGGAGTTTTTCTTAAAGAAATCCAGAAAACTCTTGTTCAGTTCTCATTAAGACAGTACAGACAAGATAACAAAGTGTTCTGTTTGATGGTTGTTCCAACATAGCTACCCAAATAAATTGCTAAATTTCTCCCCCCCTTCTCTCTCCCTCTCTCTCTCTGTAGTTGGGACTGAAGCCAGGGATTTTGCATTAACCCATATCCCCAGCCTCTTTGTTATTTGTTTTGAGACAGAGTCTCATTAAGTTTCCCAGGTGGGATTCAAACTTGCCCTTCTCTTCTCAGCCTCCCAAAGTGCTAGGATTACAGCTATGAACTATCATACCTGGCTATAACTTACATAACTTAAGGAGACCTCATTGGGCTACACTTTTCATCTAATTTCTCTGTGTATGCAGGAAAATTTCCCTTCTCTACCCCTTCATGTATATATTCAACTCAAATCAAGGCAGTGCTATTCCTTTTGGCAAGGTTAACAGGCAAAATTTGGAATTCCTGCTTACCTTTTGCTGTAAGGTGGAATGAATCCCTGTCTTCCCTTGGTCACAGTGAGATTATCTGTGTTGGGGGCCAAGGGGAGCATATCATGGAATTCACAACCCAGGTATCCACTTGTCTTTCTCAGAGGTTGTATGCGCCTTTCCTATGGGAAAGGGGTTTTTAAATATTGGATCTCTAACTCATAGCTTCTCCAACATCTTTTGGATATGTTGGAGTTAACTCAGGCTGAGTGCTCAGGAGCAAAAATGGGATTATATCTAAGTCTACACCGACAATAAATATGAAAACATTGAAGTTAATATCTGATCAAAAACAGATACTAAATTGAAAATGCTGAGGAAGTTCTTTGCTATTGAAAAATGCACAGGAATTTCTTTTGCAGAATTTTACAAACTTATGTAAAACAAAAGTTGACTTCTTTATCCATTCATCTTCATTGGAAAATGTGAATTAATTTGAGCCTTCAACCTAGGCTGCAAATTAGTCACCTGACAAAACTGAGAGGTGACATGAATTTAAATGCAGGCAAAGACTTGGTGTATGGAGATTTGGCTAAAGTCCCTAAAAGGGAAAGCCAGGAAGAGCAAGTATAGAACCATTTAATGTTCCAGCTGAAATAGAATTTATTAAGGTGGATGCCATTGGAAAGTTTGATGTCAGACTGCAGTATCAGGTAAAATTGGGGTATTCAGAGAAGATTTAAAGTAAAATTGCACAATCAGGATTATGGTAAACAGTTGCTAAGCAAGCAAAGCAAGAGGGCTTATGAAGGAGTTCAATCTGAGCATACAGTGATGGGTCAGGTTACAAGTTGGATATGAAAAAAAAAATCACCCAGCAAGGGTATTCAGCCCTGATGTTGGGAAAGTACAATTGGAAAATCAGATTGTCCAAGGTTGATTTTCTACTATTATAAGTAGGAGGTCTTATACAGAGTAAAATAAATCCATAAATATATTTGAATAATTAGAAGGATAGATGACTGGATCGACAGAGTGAATAAGTGAATAAATGAAAGATTAGATAGCTAACTACATGGATGAAGTGACAGATAACACCAAATTTAGTTGAGTTTATGAGTAGATGAATAAGTTCATGGTTTTATACAATCCCTCAAGTGAGGACAGAAATGAGAAAATGGCTATATCAGGTGTCAGTTAGTGTCGCAGAAGATAAGTCTTCTGCTAGTCCTTCAAGTCCACTATTAAGTGAACTGTTCAACTCTACATTTCCTTTTCTTTCCCATCATCTCTCAGTCTCCCTCAAGTCCTTCCTCTTCTTTCTCTCTCTCCTTCTTTCTTCCTTTCTTTTTTTCTTGTGTGGTTCTGGGGATCAAACCCAGCAAATATTCTACTTCTGAGTTACATCTCTAGCCCAAGCTTTGTTCATTTCTGAAACTGGAATTCATGCTGTGATTATTCCTCAGGAAGAAATGTATGTGATTTATGTACTATTTGTTTCACCCTAGCATTCTTTCTACATTTAGGAAATTTTGCTTAGAGTCCAATGTGTCTTCTACTGTAATACATTTTTAAAATTTAAAAATAATTGATTTTTTGATCAGCTCAGATACATAGACAAACTTTCATAATCTAAATGTTTTTTGTACCAGGGATTGAACTCAGGACCTTGGGCTTGCAAGGCAGGTATGATGCCACTGAGTTAAATCCCTGACTCTATCATAATCTAAATTACTGGCATGCACTTGCATGTTTTTTCTTTTTCTTTTTCTTTTGGTACTGGGGATCAAACTCAGGTCCTTGCACTTGCGCAGCAGGTGGCAAACCACTGAGCTAAATCCCCAGCCCTGCATGTTTTTTCTTTACCCAAACTCATTCCTTATACATAGGCTCAATCTTTTTTGCATTTAGGTTATGGGTTCAGCAGAATTCAGGAAAATAACTTGGTGGTGGTCAGAATGATATTCAACTGTAAATTGTTTGCTTTATTATAAATACTGGTGAGCAATGATACATAGTTTTATTCCTTTGTAAAATTCAACAGAATTTCAGCCAAAATCAAGGCAGAGAAGAGGAATGAAATGAGGGCATCAAGGCTGTCTTGTAAGACCAATGGGTACCCTAATTCTACACTCTGGAGACTTAGAACCACCTAGGAAATATTTCAACTATCCCTCACCAAGATTCACATAAAACTAAGTAAATCAGTATATCTGTGGAGAGAGATGTTACTGCAGAGATTAGTTAATCCTTAAATGCCAAGCCTAGAAGTTCTCTATTATTCAGGAAGAATGGTGGAAACAGTACTATAGAAGAGTAGAAAAAGCTCCACGTATGGGGCCATATGCAACGGATAGAAATCATGGGTGTTCAGATTAGAAAACTGAACAAATTTTGTTCACCTGAGCCTCCAATTTTTTAAACCTGATATTTGTAGATTTAGGAATTTCATTGTCCTGCTTAATTCCTGTTTCCTACCACATCCCCACCATTTGTGCATGGATGTACAGGTACACATACACTTCAAAATTATCCTTTGAGTAAAAAAAAAACCATATTTCATAAATATATGACATGCAAAAATATAGTAGATTTAAGTTATTATCAGTAAGAAGTATGAAATCAATGCAGTGAGTACTGCATGTTTGAGGAAAACAAAAACAGAACAAACTCTCTAGGAATATGCTACATAAAAAACTCACTTTAATTTTTTTCAGAATTAAAACAAAAGTCAGTTAAAGGGGATAAAATCAATTAGTCAAGGACTAGTCTGAAAAAAAAAATGACTTTCTCCAGAGTCATTTTGGTTAGAAGAGTCCTATAGAGAAAGAGCAACAATGTGAGGATTCGGGTTCAGAAGTTGCTCAAGAGCCAATGGGATGTGAGAAAGACTCTGGAGAGGAGGGGACAAGGTACAAAATCTATGCAGAAGATGAGCAGGCAGGCTGGGGAGAGATGCAGTAGAAGCTCTGAGGTGGCATGAAGAGTGGACGACCGCCTCACCTTCCTTTCTGTGCTGTTCCAGATGAGCATCTTCTGTCATGGCCATAGGAAACCACAGCACCATCACTGAATTCATCCTCTTGGGGCTGCCTGGTCAGCCACAGATTCAGGCCCTGCTGTTTGCGCTGTTCCTGGGGATTTACTTTGTGACCATCATGGGGAACCTGTTGATGTTGCTGGTTGTCGGAGCTGATTCTCAGCTCCACACACCCATGTACTTCTTCCTGAGTCACCTCTCCTTCCTGGATGTTTGTCTAACATCAGTCACTGTGCCCAAGATGCTGGAGACTCTCCTGTCTCAGAGGAAATCAATCTCAGTAGAAGGCTGCCTGACTCAGGTATTTTTTGTGTTTTCCACTACAGGGATTGAAGCCTGTCTGCTCTCGGCAATGGCCTATGACCGCTATGCTGCCATCTGCCACCCACTGCTATATGGTCAGATGATGAGTAGACAGTTCTGTGGGGGTCTGGTGTGGGCCTCGTGGGGATTGGGCTTTCTGGATGCTCTCATTAACACTCTCATGGCTTGGGATTTGAACTTCTGTGAGTCTTATGTCATGCCTCACTTCAGCTGTGAGCTGCCTTCTCTAGTCTCTCTGTCCTGCTCTGATGTCTCCTCCAACTTTGCAGTTCTACTGGGCTCCACAGTTCTCCATGCTTTTGGGACCTTACTCCTGATCTTTTTCTCTTATACACGTATTGTCTCCACCATCTTGAGCATCAGCTCCACCACAGGCAGGAGCAAGGCTTTCTCCACCTGCTCCTCCCACTTTACTACTGTGATTTTGTTCTATGGATCTGCTTCTCTTCGCTATCTTGTCCCAAACTTAAGTTCTTCAATGGAATTACTTTTCTCTGTGCAGTACAATGTCATCACTCCCTTAGTGAACCCCTTTATCTACAGCCTGAAGAACCAGGAAGTAAAAGCAGCTCTGAAAAGGATGTTGCAAAAAGGATGCTGATTATAAGTCACAGAGAATAATTGGAAAATAGAGCAAAATTGCACGGAAGTCATTAGGAAAACTTTTTTTTGGGCTACCAGGGATCGAACTCAGGACCTTGTGCTTTCCAGACAGATGCGGCGCCACTGAGCTACATCCCTGGCCCCAGGAAAACTTTTTTTAAAAAAGCGTGTCAGATACAACAAAATACCTTGTAAGAGGGATCTCTAGAATTGTCAAGGAAGGAGCATAAGGTAATTTCTTCCTTTGGCTCACATTTAATATTCAGCACCAATGGATTAGGTAATTATTTCAATCTAGAAGTCTGATTTCAGACTTCTTTTGTTAGAAGAAACATTTGTGAGATGATATTCAGGTTTACAACTGACAAACTGTCTGTTACCCAAAATTTTATTTCAACCCATGGTGATTTGAGATTTGAGTATGAGGTTTACTACAATAAAAGAGTCAGTGCCTCAGATAATGACATATATTTGAGAATCAGGGGTTAAGAATAGGTTCGGGGATGAGCTTAGACAGTAAGAGAGATCAATAGAAAAAACATAAGAAGCTACTGACTGGGAGAGGCAACAGCTTCTGAGGCCAAAGCACAGCCTTACCAACACTTTCCATTTTCTGTGTCTCTCCTGGCACCTTCACCTGGAAAGTGGCAAAGGGGAGAGAATCCATTTCTAGTGTGAGCAGCAGAGTTGCTTAGTCCCTAGAGGAACTGCTGTTGAGACTGCTAAAGGGTTACTGCCATCCCTATTCTTGAGATGGATTAGTTGTTTCTTCACATTTCTCTGTCACACTTCCCACTGGCTGAACCTAACCTCCTGCATAAGAATTGGGGAAATGACTTTGCTGACATTTTTGTCTAAGTAATATAAGCCAAGTACATAGGACAAGCACAGGGCTGAGTAACAACAAAATTAATTGTTGTACTAGATAATCAGATAAACATAGCCCTCCTTACATATGAAAAGGAGAATAAACAAAGTAAGATCAGTGGGAGAAAACAGGATAAATAGAAGAAAGGAAGGAATCAGTGGAAATTTAAGAAGGAGAAGAATTCAATCAGGGTCAGAAGAGTGAGGAAAAGGGTCACTCTTCGAAGCTCAGGAGTTGGAAACTTAGGTTTACACATGGACTGGCATTCTAGAGGTCTGAGAAATTCACTGCATCTTCAAGAACCCAAAGAAGTTTTGTAGGAGGAAGGAATTCCTCTAACAGTATAATGAGGCAAAAAATTAGGTAGAAGGGGCCAGTGGTTCTTTCTCCAAACTTTGGGATCTTCAGGAATTTTCAAGAACCTTTGAAAACAGGCCAGTAAGTGACCTCCTCTTTTCCATTTATTTCTTCCCATCACACAAGATCTCTCCTCCCAAGAGTAAATTGACCTTTGCAGATCCCTTCCAGATTCAGGAGATACTCAAAATTCAAGTAGATACTTTCCTGAAAGAGATTTGACTTAAAGCCATTGTATATAATAGTCTAATGAGACAGTCATTGGAAATATACATTTCTAATTTTAGAATTTCATATAAGATGGGTCTGTTTTAGGTCTTTCCACAGTTTTGCCTTATGAGTGTTTTCCCGTTTTTCTTACTTTGTGAATCTCAAGGATTTTCAATCCTTGAAATGCATTTCTCCTTTCCTTTTAATGGCACTACTTTAATTAGCATTCATCAAATATTCAACATTTAATATGTAATTCACCAAACTTATTCATTTTGAGATTCTTAATTTTGCACTTTTATTTACACACATTTCTATGAGGATATGTGAAGCAGGTTTTCATTCTGCTAACTTTTTACTCCTATTTCTCATGGTATAAATGCAAATATGTGATGCATATTGCAAAATATTTTAATTTACATACTTGACTTCTCATTCCTTTCAATTTTAAAAAATATTACTGATTTCTGTATACTACAGAATTGCACATATCCTGCTTGGGTACAAAACTTTTTTAACTGAAGGATTTTGAAAATCACTCAAAGAAATTCCACTTCTCAATGAAAATGACTGGAATTTAGTTCCATTTTTTTCTCCAAATTTTGTATTGGAAAGATATTTGGTTAGCAGTCTTATATGTAATTATAATTGTACTTTTAATTAAAAAGGACAGAATATAACACAGATGTTCTCTAGCCCAACTCACATGGAGTCCCTATTCCCCACTGAAACCTCCTGAGCCTGGTCTTTACTGTCTGCACTCCTATCAACATTCTGGTCTTTTCAGTTCTGACCAATGAACATCAAACCCTGCTCACAACATTCTACTATACAAATCTTTTGAATATAAACCATAACATTTAAATATAAACCATAACAGAGGTCTTTTTATTTTTTTGTGTCTTTTAATTTCTTTTATCAGTGTTTTGTGATTTTCATTGTAGAAGACTTTTGCTTTTTCATTGTTTATTTCTAGGGCTTTTTTGGTTAGGTATCATGACTGGGATTGGATTTAGGGTTTCCTTCTCACCAAATTATTTATTATTATTATTATTATTGGTACTGGGGATCGAACTCGGGTCCTTGCACTTGTGCAGCAGGCAGTGAAACCACTGAGCTAAATCTCTGGCCCCCAAATTTATTATTAATGTACAGAAAAACTATTGATTTTTTAGTTTGGTTTTATATTCTGGTGTTTTACTTTAATTCTTTTGTCTAAAACTTCTAAAGCTATATCAAATAATAATGAGAATGGACAACCTGGTCTTGTTCTTGATCTTAGATAAAATGCTTTTCCTCTCTCAGCATGATGTTGATTGTGAGTTTGTCATAGAATCCCTCTATTACATCAGGTACTAGTCTACTATACCTAATCTGTTCAGTTTTTGTGATGAAAGGATGTTGAATTCTGTCAAACATTTTTCTGCAACTGTTGAGGTGCTTTATAATTTTTACCCTTCATGGTGAATGATTTTTTTTGATGTCTCTTTGAGTTTGATTTGCTATAATTTTGTAGAGAATTTTTAACATCTATTTTCATCAAGCATTTCAGTATGTGGTGGTAGTAGTAATAGTAGTAGTAGTAGTAGTAGTTGTTGTTGTTGTTGTTGCTGTTGTGTGCTTGTTTAGATTTGGTAACAAAGTAATGTAGCCCTTATTGAATGAGTTTGGAAGTGTTCCCTCCTTCTCAATTCTATAGAAAAGTTTGAAAGGTATCAGAATTAGTTCTTCATTAAAAGTCTGATAAATTCAGCCATTAAGCCATCCAGTCATGGGCTTTTCTTTGTTTGAAGACTTTTTTCTTTTCATTTTTTTCGAAGACATTTTATTATTGATTCAATCGCATGGGTTGGAGATTTAGCTCAGTGGTTCCGCTGCCTGCTTTGCAAGCGCAAGGTCCTGAGTTCAATTGCCGGTATCAAAAAAAAGAGGGCCGGGGATTTAGCTCAGTGGTTTTGCCGCCTGCCTCGCAAGTGCAAGGACCCAAGTTCGATCCCCGGTACCAAAAAAAAAAAAAAGAAAAAAGCTTAAGCGGCCGGGGATTTAGCTCAGTGGTTTCACTGCCTGCTGCTTAAGCAGAAGGACCTGAGTTCGATCCCCGATACTGAAAAAAAAAAAAGACAATGATTCAGTCTCATTATTTTTATTGGTATATTTATATTTTGTGTGTCCTCATGATTAAATATTTGTAGTCATATGTGTCCAGAAATGTGTCCATTTTTGTTTTTCTTTTTGTTAGCACATGGTTTTACATAATAATCCTCAATGATTGTGTGTATTTCTGTTATTGGTTGTTATGACTACTTTTTGTCTCTAATTTTTAGTGTTTTTGCTTTATTCTTTGTTATTCCCATTAAAAACTTGTCTATTTTGTTTATCTTCTCAAAGAGCCAATTGTTTTACTGATTCTTTGCATTATTCTTTAGAGTTTATTTTAATTATTTGTGCCTTGATGTTTGTCATTTCTTTCCTTCTACTAATTTTGGGTTTGGTTTGTTCTTGCTTTTCTATGACCTTGGGATGCATCCTTAGGTTGCTTATTTGAAATTCAACTTTTTTCATGTAGGCACTCATTTCCATAAACTTCCCTCTTATTACTGCTTTTGATTCATCCCACAAATTTTGGCATTTTTTTTCCTTTTCATTTGTCTCAAGTAATCTTGGTTGGCAGTTATTTTTGTCAGGTGTTTGAATATGTCATTTCATGCCTCCCTAGTGTTTGAGAAATCTATTGTTATTCTAATGAAGATACTCTTAAAGATGACTTGGAACTTTTCTTTTGTGGATTTTAATTACTTTTTTGTCTTGTACTTTTGACAACTTAACTAAAATATGCTATGTATTACTAACAAAGGAAGATAGAAATATAAACAATGGAAAAACTTACAATATTTTTAGTATTCTTACATACCAAGGTAAACTGTTTAAATTACATAGACCAAAAAGATATTAATTAGAATCTTGAAATAGATTACTTAGCTTTTTTTTAACCATCTGGAAAGATAAAATTAATAATGCTTTCCCTAGAGATTTGTAGGGGGAACAGAGAAGTAAATAATCAAACTAGAACTCATGGAAGAGGTAAGAATGGAGGAATTTCAAAGCAGATAAAATGTAAATCAATACTTATGAGTATGAAATCCATCATACTGAGCCAAGTCAAAGAACCATGAGAGCTCAGGAACAGGCTGAGGAACAGACAGAGCTATCAGTCCTCAGAAATGGGCCACCTAGTTGAATGTTTGATGATTAACACCTTCAAATCCCAATAGAGGAGCTTCACTTTTTTCCTCTAAGCACATGACATTGTAGAAAGGCTCCCATTAACAATCAAATGAGGTGGATTCAAATGCTTGATGTTTAAAAAACTGTTCTATGTGGGGATATAGACAAGTTGTATCATGACTGGGCTTAAATTTTCTCACCCGTGTAGAGATTAATCTCTTTTTTCTCCATTTCCTGAGCATGCACACACATACACACACACGCACCCCCCCGACGAAAACATATGTTGAAAGTCATTTAAATATGACAAACTGCTAAGATACACAGCACACTATCTTTTATTCTTTTATTCAGTTGATGAACCATCGGGGGGTTTCTTCTGGGAGAGTAATGACGGGTGATAGAAGTGACCAGAGACCTGTATCAGCATCTCTGGGAGTGCATTAGACTTTCTAAATGATAATGGGGAATGCTTTGAAGTACAAGGACTCAGCTGAAAGAGATAGGAAAATTGAGTCATGTGAAGCTCTCTAGCAAACTTTACAGTGCACAATACCACCACATATTGGCCTTGTTAGAAAAGTGTCTAATGGGGTGCTTCAGAGCCTGGGGATGGTACAGCAGAGAACTGGGAAGAGAAGGACACCATCTGAGGGCTGTGGAAATGAACATCAGAGAGGAGTGGGTGGTTTCAGAGACAAAGAACAGTGTGATTCCTCATTGGAGGAAAGATAGCCTATTTAATAAATGGTGTTGGAAAAACTGGATTTCAACCTGCCAAAGATTAAAACTAGATCAAAACTATCATCATGCACTAAACTAAGATTGAAGTGGGTTAAAGATCTAAATATTAAAACAGAAACACTA
>NW_004624816.1:3633109-3649050 GCF_000247695.1 Heterocephalus glaber
TCCTCAGTACTAGGAGCTGCAGCTCGCCTACCCGGAAGCCTTCTCTTGCCTGGGAGCCGGGGCGTGCAGATCTGTAAGTCTCCTCTGGGCTGGGAGCAGTGGCACACCTCTACCTGGAAGCCTCCTTTATGCCTGGAGCTGCAGCACGCCTACACAGAAGCCTCCTCCTGCCAGGGAGCCATGGCATGCCTACCCGGAAGCCTCCTCTATTCTGGGAGCCTCCTCCTACCTGGGAGCTGTGCTGTGCCCGATCTGAAATTCTCCTCTGGCCTGGCGTTGGCACGCCTCAATTCCAACACTTTTTAAAAGAAAATTCTACACATACTGTCCAATTCTTCAGTACATTTCAAATCTGAATCGACTTTAATCTGGCATATGCCTTCAAGGCCCTACCATTCATAATTGACAGTAATAAGGCCCAGTCACAAATTTGAATGGATACATTTCAATTTGATTAAGAGATTAGACTGATACATTTACCTCTACTGATAATGAAATCTTAGAACTCTTTTTCTCACAGTATATATCTTACTTCATGCACCCATTTGTTTAAAATTCTCCTGATATTTTAATTTTAATTCCACTGATTTTCCAAAGGTTCAACTCAAGCACCCAAGGAAAAATATCCTGAAGGTCAGCTGAAGTTTACAGTACACAGATCAGATTCCCTAAAGTAAGTCCTGCTAGGAGGAGGCCACTCAGTTCCTCCATACCTGCCATACACCTCAAACACCTTAGTCCTAGCTCACAGCTTCAACACAGAAGTTCCAAAAGACCATAGGTAATGGGACCACCCAAGGCTCTTATATATTTTGATTTGACTATTTAATAAGTCTCAAATTAGGGTTCCAGTTATAACTCCAGGGAATTAAGGACATTGACTCCTCTGGCTCCTGTACTGCAAAGCTCAGCTGGTCCATTAATGACTGTCTTAATCTATACATACCCTTCTGAAGGGTCATGTGTAAGAGCCTCTCACTTCACAGATTTTCCTAGAACAGTATCCAAAATCAGAGAAGAAATAGTGAAGAGATATCCAAGTAACTACATATGACCACTGGGGAGAAGCTCCTTGTACTTCTTATTGAGGATTTGAGGATCTTTCTATGTAACCAGTTAGTTGAAGGGATAGGCAGAACCAAGCCAGAAGTCAGAGGAGGCATTCCTAAAACTTCTGCCAACAAGAGCGTGTAGTTCTTAGGTAATGTTTTCAACCCTCTCTGTGACTTCCAACATGGAAAAAAAAAGTTGTTTCTCAAGAGTATAGAAACTGCCTAGCCCAGATGAGATTCCACTGAGAAAAGACCAAAACATTGGGAATCTTCTGAGACATAAAGGCCTACAAATTTTTTTTATTAACTTGGTGACTGTATTTCTTAGTTCAAATATGCTATGTGGGTTGGTTTTACTTTGCTTTTGTTTGTTTTACATTTGCTTGTAAACTTTATAACATCACCGGGGTTCCAATAGGTTATTTTGGGTGCTGACTTTCATCTACAGAAGAGAAGATTAAAATAGGCAATAGACTAGATAAACTTTGCCTAAGAACTGCTTTTTCTAAACCTCTGTTACTGCTCATATTCAGCTAAAAAATGTTGTGGCAGTGACTCCAATAATCTGTCACTTGCCTTGCAACACAGAACCTGATCTGACCAAGCATCATAGGGAAAGCTATCTCAGCACTCAGGAATAATGAGCCACAGACAATTGGTTGGTAATGTCTCTAGAAAAGAAGAATTGCATTTAGAGACAAGGGAGAAATTTGTTAGGATCTAAGGGGCCACCTATGTCAAACCTACTAAAAAATAAGTAGAGCTGCAGAGGTGATACACAAAGGATTTTTATGTATGATTACCTAAAGCAAAACACCCTTTCAAGAGGCATAGCAATTAGGTTTCTCTTGACTTTTGCTCCCTTTTGCATTTGGCCTCATAATCTTTACCAGTATTGTTCCAGGCTCAATCGTTGCCTTCCCTTACTTGTGCTCAGTCTGCTTTTGATGAAATCTAACGAATAACAGCCAGCCAGCTAGATGACTTAAGATTCTCAAGACTGAGGGCTTGACTAAACTAATGGGGAAACTGTAACTGAGAGGATGTGAGACAAAATACCTGACACCCAAAGTTAAAGGGGAAAGGGTTTATTTAGCTCACAATTTGTAGAGGTTTCAGTCCGTAATCCGCTGTCTGCAAGGCAGAGTGGCATTGCAGGCAGGCATCACAGAGAAGAAACAGTTCATGGTGGACACGAGGTAGGAAAAAAAACAAGGGAACCTCAGCAGCATCTTTCTGCCCCTTTTATCTTATACAGACTACTGAGATTAGGGCAGTGTCAAACCAATCAGTGTACTGGTTTAGTAACCACTCACCCTTAATGCCAGCATCACACACTCTGGATTCAGCCACCTCTGAAAAAGCCACCTATGACTGGATGAGGCTTTAGGGAGACATCTAGACCCAAACCATAACAGAAGGTAAAGTGGGTCCTTAAGTAGTATGGACCTGAGTAGCCAGCAAAATGGATCATTTCCCCCCTACCATCTTGTTAGTTTCCTTCTTTTTTCCATCCCCTTTCTCTTCTCTAATAGTTTTCTCTCTACTTTCATGTCATCTCTCTTTAAAAATTTTTCCCCCTAGGTTTCTCATATGAGAGAAAATGTGTGATATTTGACTTTCTAAGTCTAGTTAATTTACTTAACATTATGGTCTCCCAGCTCCACCCACTTTCTTGCAAATGACATGATTTTGCTCTTCTTTATAGCTGAATGATATTCTATTGTGTATATATACTCTATATATCACATTTGCTTTATCCATTCATCTGTTGATGGGCACCTAGGTTATTTTGTATAGTTTGGCTATTGTGAATTGCACTGCAATAAACATGGTATTCAGATATCTTTATAGTATGCCAACTTTAATAACTTTTGGGAATATGCCCAAAAGTGGTATAGCTGAATCAAATACAATAATAGCTCTATATTTAGTATTTTTTGTGGAACTTTCACATTTATATCCATAATGGCTGTACTAATTTACATTCCCAACAACAGTGTAGAAGAATTTCTTTGCTCTCTATCCTTACCAGAATTTCTTTTGTGTGTATGTGTGCATGTACATGTGTGTTTTGTATTCTTGATGATAGATATTCTGACAGGGATGAGATAGAGTCTCAATGTACTTTCGATTTGCATTTCCCTGCTGGCTAAAAATGTTGAATATTTTTTTCATATACTTATTTGCCACTCATTCTTCTCCTTGTGAGAAGAGTTTGTTCAATTCATTTGCCCATTTATTGATTTACTTTGGTCTTGCTTTTTTGAGTCCTTTATATATTCTGCATATTAATCTCCTATTGGAAGAGCAGCTGGCAAAGATGATCTCTTGATCTGTCGGATGTCTCTTCATTCTGTTGTTTCCCTTGCTGTACAGAAGCATTTTAATTTGATGTAATTCCATTTGTTGATTGTTGCTATTATTTTCTATGCTATTGGAGTCTCAGTCAGGAAGTCCTTACCTCTGCCTATGTCTATGACCTCAATTGTTTCCCCTATCTTTTCCTAGCACTTTCAGTGTTTTAGGTCTTATACCTAGGTTCTTGGTCCATTTTGAGTTCATTTTTGTACAGAGTGGGGGATAGGGATCTAGTTTCAATCTTCTACCTATGGATATCCAGTTTTCCCAGAACTGTTTGTTAAAGAGGCTGGCTTTTCTCCAGTGAATATTTTTTGACCTCTTTAGAATCACATTGGTCCTCTGCATTCCTGAGCTAAAACTGGAAGTCTGAATTTCTAAATAATAAAATCAGAGCTCTTCGTTCTGGGGTGTCTTTTACTGTGCCATTTTTGAATCTCACCAAATACCTTCACTATTTTTTTTTCCTGCAGTAGAGGTTTATGTCTATGTCTATCTTCTCTAACATTTTTAACTGGGTTGTTCTGATTAATCTATTTGCTAATTGTCTCTCTTATTTCCTCTTTGTCCTATTGGTTTGCCTCACTTATTGTGGCTGAAGACTGGCCATTTGAATTCCATAAGTGGTCACTTTTCATGAGAGAGAGGCATCTCCATCCCTGTGTGCCTGCAGTGGCAATAGACAAACTGCTAGTTCTGCTTTCAGGCAGCCACTTCTGAACTCATTTCTCTGTGCTTTCCTATCCTCAAGATGGAAAAACTTAGCTCTATTTTAGTTTGGAGCCAGCCAGAGAGATATATTTCCTTGTGACGATACCAGCCCTGCTCTTAGGTATGCCCTATCTGAGTGCTCAGGTCCCCAGGAAAATCCATATTCTGCCTGTGGTTCTGGGGCAGGTGGGAGCTTTGGTCTCCTAGGCAGGTTTGGATCTTGGAATGCTGGCCTAACGCATAGGTGCCTGGGAGCTGGCCTGGTGGCTAGGTGTGTGAGTGGTGGCCTGGAGCTAGGTCCGAAAGGACTGGCTTGGGTCCTGGGGCTGTGGGGACTGACTTGGAACCTCGGTCCATAAGGTTGTTCCTGGAGCCTGGATTCTAGCCCAGTGTTGGGGTCTACTCAGCTGCACCTGGACACTGAGTCCACTGAAACAGGCTTGGATCCTAGGTCTGTTGGAGTTGGGGCTTCACATATTACCTTGGCAGGTCTGAAGCCTGTGTCTGTAGATGATGCCCTGCTGTCTGAGGCCTGAGTTGCTGACTGGGTACTGGGGTGTGCTTGAAATCTGAGGTTGTATGAGCTGATCTGGAGCCAGTCTGGTCTGGAGTCTAGGCTGGGCCTGGAATCTGAGTCCTTGGGGGCTTTTCTGGAGAATGAGACCACTGAGGATGGCTTGATATTGGGGCTCTAGAGACCTGATACTTAAGGCTATAGAGACTGGTCAGGTGCTGGGTTAACCTTCATCCTGCATCAGCAGGTACCTTTCTGGTACTGGTGTCTGTGGATGGTGGTCTGTGGCTGGGGATATCTTGAAAGCTGCTTCTGCTGGTTTGGGGCCTGTGATTGCCTAGGCCAGTGTGGTAACAGATATGGCCTGGATCCTATAGTCACCAGCGTTGGCCTGGCTCTGGGACCACTGGTGGGTCTGGAGCCTGAGTCTGGGAGATAGACTCGTGCTGGGCAAGGCCTGGAGGCTGTGTCGGTGAGTCCTGACCTGATTACTAGGGCTAAGGTGACTAAGCCTACCCCTGGGCAGGCCTGAAGCTTAGGGCCTTAGAAGCCAACTCAGTGCTAGGAGTGGCTTGGAGCTTGGGGCTGCTAGGGTTGGCCTGATCTTGGAATTTTGGGGACTGTCCTGGTGCTCAGGCAGGCTTGAATGCTAGGACCTCAGGTACCAGCCTGATAAACTAGGGTTGTGGAGGCTTGCTTGGGCCTGGGGCCACTCTGGAGTTTAGGATTGTTGGAGCCTCTTTTGAGATGGGAAGGACCTGAAGAGTAAGTCTGTGGAACCATCCTGGAGGCTGGTCTCCTGGGACCAGATGAGTGCTAAAGCCAGTCTGGAGCCAGGGGTTCCTGGGGTATGACTGTCACTGGAGGGGTCTGAGGAGGTCCCCCAAAGAGGAGACAGGGACCTCAACTTATACTTTCCCTCCACCGACTGGGTTTATTGACTTCTCATCACAGAAAAAGAATTTCAGGACATGTCAGTGAGAGGTATAGGGAAATTTGTTAGGCAGGGTTAATGAAGTACACACTCAGAGAAAATAGAGTTCAGGCACTTAAGAGAGAGATGCATTATGGCCTGGGGATCTTGGAGATATCTTTTAAGTGTTCTTGGAAGTAGCCTCTTAGATGAGCGATCTAAACTGTTTTGCCTGAAAACATTCTTTGGACCCTTTGAATTTGTTTCTTCGTCTTAAGATTGGGCTGCTGCCCATTACCTTATTGGCTAGGTTAATTTATGGACATATAGTGTCTCCAAGGGATTTGGGTGTGATAGCCTTGGAAGAAGAAGTAAACACTCAAACAGTGGCTACTAGTCTTGTAGGGTTCTATCTTTACTATTTCATTTAATCTTAACAGTAATAGTATGGTGCAGGTACTATTGTTACCCTAATTTTATACATAGCAAACTTAGAAAGCTCATATGGGCAAAGAGATGAGTCAAGATAACTGGTCTTTTAAAGACTATGCATCTAACCATTGTGTTATACTGTGGAAAAGGGGAAGTAAAAATGGGGAAATATGCTGTGAAAGGGCTATCAGTTAATATTAAATAAATGTAAGCATAGAATGAGGTCTATAAATTATAGAGATTTTATTTAGAATTCAGAATTTAATTGATTAAAAAAAATCATATAATATAAAGGTAATGATTTCTTGGTAATATCCAGGGGCAAAAATCTAGGAATGTAGAACAAAATGGAAGGGAGAATATAAGTGGCAGAGGGAAGAAGGAAGTCGTAAAAATAAAATAAATTTATAGTCTTTCATAAGAAGTGTCAACATATTTTTGTTTTTTTAAATTTGAAATTCCATAACATAGATATAAGACTATTGCTTAAAACCATAAGAAAGAAATAAAACAGTCTAACTACTGCAGGAGACAATAAAAGGGAAAAATGATAACAGAGTAGATGAATAGGACAAAAATAGTAACAGTGAAAAATGAGACAGGAAATGATTATTTCAGGTGGTGCAACGTTTAACTGTGCACACTGGGAAGAAACCTGTGGTGTTGGTGTAAGAGAGTAGAACAAAGAAAATACAGACCATAGATGTACAGGAATAAATAACATAGTTTTGTGTATTTTATTTTTCATTGTCATTCTAGCCAGGGAGAGAGTGGTACTAGGCTCCCTTTAAGTTAGTGTTCAGAACTCTGCATTAAATTCAAATACTTGGCAACACAAATTTATTTCCTACCACTTAGTGTCTGATTCATTACGGAAAATAATGTAGGCATTTCCCTAATGTCCTCTTCACAGCTGCCTTCACCTCTTGGTTCTTTAGGCTGTAGATGAGGGGATTCAGCATGGGTGTGACTGCACTGTACTGCAGGGAGGACAGCAAATCTAAGGAGGAACCAGAAGTGGGCATAAGATAGCGAACCAAACCTGACCCAAAGAACAGGATCACTGCAATAAGATGAGAGGAACAGGTGTTAAATGCCTTGCTTCTGCCTGTGGTGGAGCTCATGCTCAGGATAGTGGACACAATACGAGCATAAGAGAAAAAGATGGGGAGAAAGGTTCCGAGCCCATGCAGTAAGGTGGAGCAGATCAGGATGTCAATATTGATGGAGATATCAGAACAAGATAGAGGAAAGAGAGAAGGCAGCTCACAGGTGTAGTGGTATATGGTTCGGGCCTCACAGAAGTCTAGATTAACAGCCAAGAGCACAATGACTACTGAATTGAGAGACGCTAGGCCCCATGAGAGCAGCACCAGCTTCACACAGAGCTCATTGCTCATCATCTGGCCATAGAGCAATGGGTAGCAGATGGCAGCATAGCGGTCATAGGCCATCATTGAAAGAAGAAAGGCTTCAGTCCCGGCGGTGATAAACACAAAGAAGACCTGAGTCAGGCAGCCCTCTACTGAGATAGTTTTCTTCTCAGAAAGGAGATCCTCCAGCAGCTTGGGCACAGTGACTGAAGAGAAGCAGAGATCCAGGAATGATAGGTTGCTCAAGAAGAAGTACATGGGGGTGTGGAGATGGAAGTCAACCCTGATCACCAGCAGCATTGTCAAGTTCCCTATCAAGGTCAGGATATAAATCCCTAAGAACAGCACATAGAGCAGAGCCTCTATCTGGGGACTGTCAGAGAGTCCGATGAGAATAAACTCAGTGATGGTGCTGTGGTTCCTCCATGCCATTGTGGACGATACTTCTCTGGAATGAAATAGAGAGAGGGATGAGTACTCCTGCACTTGTTCCTGGCTGCCTCTGGGTATCACTTGTCACCCATTCCTCTCTGCCTTCCCTTGACTTGTCCCATTTTGTTATCACTGACCTTGCATCGTAGTCTTCACATACTTTAGAGAATTCTATTCTTTCTTCACCAGATTGGGGGTCACAATTCCTCCATTCCTAAGGGAGATGTATTTAATATTTTTGAGATCAGAAGAAAAAAAGCCAAATATGATCAGAGTGTATTACATTTGTCTTTATAGTCACACAATCACAACATACATTTTCCTTTTTTTGAGTGGAAAAAGTGGTCCACAAATGTAAAAGTGACCAGTGCCTATGGACATCATAACGTGGTCCTGCTCCTTGCTTCACAGACAGCAGGTTCAAATTTAACAGGACTTTTATATTTCTGACTTCAACAGGGCCTTGTCGTACACAGAGCACTCCCTCAATCACCGTCTCAGCTTCAAGGAGATTCTGTGAGACTTGTCAGAAAATTCTCACCCCTGAAACAAGGTGTTTGAGTCCCATTTCTCCTGTGAAAAGTCTGATATTCAGGAACATTTTGTAATGTCATGTTGACAACAAGTAGGGAACCAGAAAAAAAACTATAAACTTTTTTTCTGATTATCATTTCAATATCTAGCCTTACTCCATGGTGATGATAATAATTTTCTTACTTTTTTTTGGCTTAAATCCTTTTATTGGTACCTTTTAGGTGTACAATACGTTTACGTTTATCACTGGGCTTGGACCTGTACATGATGCATCTTGGTTCTTATTTTTTCCCCCATTACCTGTCCTCCCTTCACCCCCTCCACCCTTCCCTATTTATAAAGACTTTGTTCCCATTGTTTCCTTTTCTCATAATTTTTCCTTTCCATTCTTTCCTTTGCCCTTCCCCTCCCACTTCTTCTACCCCTTTGGACCTTTTCTTCCTATTTCAAATGATCAATTATTCATTTTAATCCTTATTTACACTTTCAGTTTCTCACACTAGAGAAACTATTCGATATTTACACATGTGTGTCCTATTTATTTCACTTAAGAGTATGTCCTCAATATGCATCCATTTAGCTATAAATGTCTCTAGTTTCTCATTCTTTATGGCCGAGTAGTACTCCATTTTATAAAAAAACCACATCTTTGTCCAGTTTCCAGTTGATGGGCACTTGGGCTGTTTCCAAGCTTTAGCTATTACAAACTGTGCCGCTATAAACATGGGTGCACATATATCGCTGTGGTATAATTCTTTTAATTCTTTGGAGAAGATACCCAGCAGGGGAATAGCGGGGTCAAATGGAACCTCTGGTCCTAGTTCTTTGAGGTATCTCCATACTGATTTCCACAGTGGTTGCACCAGTCCACACTCCCACCAACAACGGAGAAGGGTTCCTTTCTCTGCACAACACTGCCAGCATTCGTTATTGGTTCATTTCTTGACAGTAGCCATTCTTTCTGGGGTGAGGTGGAATCTCAGTGTTGTTTTCATCTGGATCACTTGAATGACCAGTGATGTTGAACATTTTTTGATATATTTATTTGCTGCTTTTACTTCTTTGTCTGAGAAATGTCTGTTCATTTCAGATGCCCATTTTTGAATTGGGTCTTTGAATTTGGGGGGTCTGATTTTTTTCAGTTCTTTATATATTCTAGATAGTAGACCTTTGTCTGAGGTGCAGCTGCTAAAATTTTTTCCCACACTGTAGGTTGTCTCTTAGCTCTGTTGGTGGTTTCTCTTGCAGGCAGAAACTTTTTAATAAGATGAGATCCCAGTTGTTGATTCTTCATGCTAATTAATTTTCTTACTTTGACATTCAGAGTTCTTTCCCATCTGCCCTTGACATTTCAGCCATTTGTTTGCTTTTGATACCAAAATGGTCTATTTGTTTCTGTGTCTGTGTTCACATTTTTTCCCACTTTAAATATCTTCCTCTTAATTCCACTAATCTAAACTTTCAAGAGCTTTCCAATGTCACCTTTAAATCTGTTTTTTCTCCAAGCCTATCTTTCCAGTTCCCTTCTCTAGCTCTTTGCCTCTCTTGTCTTATGCCATACTCTGAGTTCTGCTTCTTTTCTCATGTTACACATGTACCTCAGTTTTCTCCTTTCAGACTATGAGCTCTTTGAAGACATGGAGCGCAACTTAACAACAATCCAATCAGCACCTTGTTTTAGTTTCAGTTTATTCCTGTCAGATGATTCTGAAAGCCTGTATTTGTCATGTCCTGTGTGTTTCAGACAAGCACAGCATCACCCTTTCACGCCAGTACCTCTGATACCCTAATGCCCAGAAGAAAGAAGCACTGCTAATATTGTGTATCAAAGTTGCCATGCTGCCTATTCATGTTGTAGTGGGGCTACTGCTGCTGAATTTTAGGAATGCTTTTTTGGGGGCAGCATGTGTCCTTTCATGTCACTGCAACATCCTCTGATGCTCTTGTTTTTGTCGGATCTACAGACACTTTTGCTATTCTTTCAGGATGCTACTTGCATTCATGTTGTAAACACATTATTCTTTTATCATCTTATGAGGATCCGAGTGAACAGTCTTACAGTTTTCTTTAAAAAATTTCTTGCTTCCTTTTACTCTAGGTATAAAGTGTGCGTCTAAGAAGACCAGGATTATAAAGTTTATGTTAAAGATGATAAGATACTTAAAGTAATTTTGAGCCCTAGTTTATGGGGATATATAGTAAGTCATGGTCCTAAGTTAAGACTCCTGTTTTACTTGCCTTTTTCAGCTGAATTTACCAGCATTCTGTTTTTTTTTTAGCTTCTACAATTTGTTTCTATGGTAGGCTTTTGTGCTCACAAAGTATTTAATCTTGCTGATCCAGACAGTCCTGATTTTGACCCTTTTGGCCTTGCCAGTGTTCTGTAACCAAGTGCTAACTCATCAAGAGAAGCTTAAATTCTGATCCCATTTACAAATACATTAGCCCAAGCTCAAGTATATTTTAGATTCAAGACTAGGTTACCTGTATGGTTGAACAAACAGGCAGTGTTCTCCGTTGTGTACTACCAGGTGAATAACATGATCCAATGACGGTGAAGTTACTTGCTGCACAAGTTACTTTTGAAGATCCTGTATGGGTAGAATTGGAAATATTATTGAAAGCAACACTTGTTTTTTGGAAACATGTACAAGTGAAGTCAAATAATAAATGGAAGCGATTTTCTCCAAAGATTTGGATTTCTCAAGGCATTTACAGATGGAGCTACCCTGAAAATTCCTTCTGTTCTTCCACTTTCTCTCATGAGAGACCTGACCACAGCATCCATAAGAGCTTTAAGCTCTCATGTTTAAAACACTGTTAGTCAAAAAAGATTCTTATAAAGAAGAAATAGATAGTAGAGAATCTTTTTTGTCTATGTTTTGTACTGAGTAGCTACTTTGAAGATAATGATACACAGTACATTTATTGTTATTGTCTTATTTTGCTATGAAATTTTGTTTTATTTTAGCTGGGCGTGGAGGCACATGCCTGTAATCCCAGCACTTGGGTGGCTGAGGCAGGCAGATAACTAGGAGTTTGAGACCACCCTGTGCTGCATACTGAATTCAAGACCAGCCTGAACTATAATGCAAGACCCTGTCTCAGAAAACCAAAAAAAAAGGAACTAGGGATTTAGCTCAGTGGTGCCACTGCCTGCCTCGAAAGTGCAAGGTCCTGAGTTCGATCCCTGGTACCAAAAAAATTTTTTTTTGTTTTATTTTTTCATAAAATAAAAAAATTATTAAAAAAGCCTTGTCTCAAAATAAAAAATAAAAAAAGGCTGGGGATTTGGCTCAGTGCAGAGAGGCCCTGGGTTAAATACCCAGTATAAAAACAAACAAACAAACAAAAAAAAGAAAAGGAAAAGAAAGAAAGAGAAGAAACAAAAAACACTGTAAAATTTCTGAAGGCGCTCTCTCTGTCCTACCTTATATCTACATTTTGTATGAATGAAAGCTGCAGCTCCTTATCTCATTTGATTTTTAACTATCACAAAGAAAGTAGGGCCAGGGATTTAGCTCAGTGGTTCCAGCGCCTGCCTCGAAAGCGCAAGGTCCCGAGTTTGATCCCTGGTACCAAAAAATAAACAAAGCAGTCTTTTTATCCCTCTATTCTAAATAGCACTTCTAACTAATATCTGAATTTCTTTACTGGTCAGTACCAAATGTCATTTATATCCTGTTAGGTATTTCAGAGCCCCCACAGAGCAAGCCCCCTCCTCTCCTTCCCCTTTGCCCCACCCCGGCCACAAGGAACAGGGAGCTTCCGCATAGCTAAGGCCTGACCTCCCTTTGTTAGTGACTTTCTGCCTAGTTAAGGTCTTTCTGCCCACTGGTTTCATGGTCAGATGTTCCAGTGAGACAGGGGCTTCCCGAAAGCGGTGACTCCATCCCCCCGACCGAAACCTGTTGCTACATACCCCAGCCCCAATTACCCACCTCCCCCTACCAGTGGACTAGTGCTCTCCCTCCTGCAAAGTCCCATATAAACCCCAGCTCAGCCCATACAGTTGCTGATCTCCATCCTGTGAATCAGTCCCGGCAGGCTGCAGACTGCCGCCCCAATAAAGCTTGCTTGGACGTCCCTGTGTGCCCCCTTCTTTGGCCACCTTTCATATCCCACATCAATTAAACATAAAAAAATAAATCAACTTGCAGGCACTCTTCAGAAAGGAAAATATTGATTCATTTCATCTTTAGATATAAAAGACTGATATCAGATTTTAAATATGAGGTGAGAACAGGGAAAGACTGAAGAGAAAGATAAGGAAATTTATCCCAGAGGGGTAGATGATGTAAAATAATATTTCAGATGGTCCTAGATAAACATCTGTGTCACCATTTTGCCAACATAGATCCTTCATGTCAATGGCATACCTGGTCATTTGATCAATTTCTCTTACAAAGTATGAAGCAGGCTATTGGCTCTCTGTATTTCAGAAAGAACATTAAAATAAACGACCTCTAATTTTCTCTTAACACAAAAAATTATAGATTCATTTCACTGATGTAAGAATCAAGTCAAAGTTAAGAACAGCTTTGATATATCAGTTACCAGATCTTGCCCAAAGTGTCAGCTGTTTGATAGCAGATTTCTTAAAAATGAGAGATGTTTTAGGCACTGGGCAAAGTGCCTTTCTCAAACTGGTTGCTTGAAGATATCCTTGGAATGAAGAAATGAGAGAAAGGTGGAAGGTGACTGGAGAATGCTGGGAACTGAGGTTAACATTTAGACCCTAGGTGCTCAGGGGAAGACTCTGAAGGGCAGGGAAAGGAATCAGCACTAGAAGCAAGAAGGGCCAAAGACAAATTTCATCTACTTGAAGTCATTCTCAGAGCTGTTCTTGCCTGTGCTCCCTCACAGTGTTTCAGTGGCGAGTGGACCTGAGGGTAGTTTCAATAACAGAAAAATTAGTTGGGGATTTAGCTCAGTGGTTTCGTCGCCTGCTGTGCAAGCTCAAGGTCCCGAGTTTGATCCCCAGTACCCCCCAAAAAAACACCCAGAAAATTTTTACTGTGATTCCCCTATTCAGAGTACTGGGAAAGCTGGGGAATAAGTAACCCCAGCAGTCCAATAGCTAGCTCGGATACACTCTATATTCCACGTGTCAACTTTCTGCAGTCTTTTGGAATTCTTTAGAATGAAAGGATTTATGCCCAGGCTTTAAGTTGTCACTGTCCTCAGTATTAAGGAAGGAATGAATAAAGACCTTTTTGAGAAGGTGACAAAGTCAGCTAGTACAAATGCACCATGTGGGAACACAGAGATATCTGGGGACAGTAAAGGGGAGATGGTCTGCTAAGTGCTAGGAAGTTTCCATCTCTAGCTTAGGGATGAAGGATGGGCAGAGCAAGGTGAACAGAATGGATCATTAAATTGTAGGAGGTGGAGGTAAGGAAGGGAGGACATCAGCACAAGAATTAAAATATTCATAATACCTCACAAGAAGAAACACAGGGGAGATGTCAGACAATCAGAGATGTTATTACCTTTGTTCTGGTTTTTCTTGGAGGCGGCAGCTGTACATGTTCTGTCTTTCCCATCACATATCATAGGTAAAGACTTCCCATGAATGAACCCCAACCACAGGGGTCTGACTCTTTAGAAAGTAAACAGGCTTTTCTCTTTGGCACCAATGAATAAGACATTACAATAATATAAACTCTGGAGTACTGGGTATGTCCTGGGATCAGGATTCGTTCTGGACACCTTAGCCTAGAGCAATGCCTGTAGAGGTCACTATGTGGAAAGACAAAGTCATTTTCCTTAAAGAAAAACAATAAGCACATACTTCTTTAAAACCTTCTCATTTGATGTCAAATGGAGCAGCATACCTTCTCTTCATTTATTTCTTCTGTGATTCTGAATACTCTTCTACAAATGCCACTTAAGGAAAAAGCTGTGTAATGGAACCAATCAGAAAGCTGTCTGTGCTCAGGCAGCCCTGGGCTAAGACAGGCACTCAGGGGAAACTGGGCCAGCAACTAGGATTCCCTGAAGTCTCAGCCTAAGGCCAAGTTTTGGACTCAATATTCACAGAGCTTCCATTTAACTGAGAAGTTCAACTCGTTTAGAGGAACAGGAGATTATCCTCAAAGCAGTATTTGAAGTCTCTGATTTAAAACAATAACTTAAAGGCTAGAAGAGAATGCTTAGTAGACTTGGGAATAGGGAATGAAGAAAGGAAAGAAAAAAGAAAAGGATTTAAAGAAAAATGACTCTGATGGAAGATGGACATTTTCCTCATGGCAGCATGGGCTGAGAATGCCATTTAGGAGCTGTCCAAGGGGCTGCACTGTGACACATTACTGAGCTCCAGGTCATTTTCCAGGGTGTATTTGAGATTCTCTAATTTTGATAAAAGGGAAACTAAGTTTTCTTTATTTTTATACGATCTATTATAATCATTTAATGAGAGGATGTGACCTTACAAAGGGAAAATTATTGAACCTTGAATTTCTGTTTCAACTATATAATGAATTTAAAAAAGAGTTTGTAATGATTCAAGCATACAGTCAATTATTTTTAATAATTTGTACACTTAATTTAAAAAGTGTCTAAAGTTAGGGTTGGGAATGTAGCTCAGTGGTAGACTATCTACCATGTGTAAGTACTTGAGTTCAATCCTGAGTACTGAAAAAAAGTGTCTAAAGTAAAATTTAACTTCTTTTTGAGGCAGGGAAGAGTCACCAACATTTTAATGGAGTTTACATATACGTAACAAACACAGAGGGCATGTTACCTTGAATTTAACTCAGGGATGCAGAAGTCAATAAAACATTCATTTATTCACCTAAGAAGTGAGCTCCAGGAACCAGAGTGTACAAGACATGTTCTTTTATTTTGGAAAACAACAACAAAAGTTTGAGTCAATGCAGGTGACTTTTTAAAAGTCAGGTCTTCAATATTGACAACCACCAGTGCCTACCTGAATGCCTTGAAATTCCACAGATGTGCATACGCTTGATCATTTACCTAAGCTCTCTGAGATAAAAGTAGGCATTATCTTTAAATGTCACACTTTCAGAAAAGTTAAATCTAGATTTAACTAACTTCTGAATATCTGATGGCTTATCAGCAAATAAATATCTCAATCTAGGAAGCAAACATACTTCTTATAATAAAGGGCAATACGGCATAATTTTTGTCAGTGTTTGGAATATGTTGGTCCTTGGCTAGCACTGCAGGTGTAGAACATGAATGTAGGTAAGGTAAGCACCTTTAACCTTTCTGGTAGTTTAGGACTTGACATTATTTGGTTAAGGACATTAATTGCTGGTTGAGCAGTAGGGATTTTCTGTAACTTTAATTTTTAATTTTTTTAATTTTTAATTTTTGGTGCTGGGAATCAAACTCAGGACCTTGTGCTTGCTTGCAAGGTAGACACAGTGCTGCTGAGCTAAATCCCTGGCCTTCCATAGCTTTATTGAGATATAGGAAAAAGAGGCCCTTAAGTTGCCTTCACAAGTCTCCAGTTAAATCAGAGCAGTGCTACTTTAGTCACCTGTATTTGTTTATATTTTTATGTAAGATTTTTACAAATAATGTAGTCAGGATTAAAACATGTTTGAAGACATTTAATCTGGTTTAGACCTTTGTGAATTTTATTTAATTTA
>NW_004624816.1:3676442-3691547 GCF_000247695.1 Heterocephalus glaber
GAGAAATGGAAATAAAGTCTTTGTAAATAGGGAAGGGTGGAGGGGGTGAAGGGAGGGCTAGGAATGGGGAAAAAATAAGAACCAAGACACATTATGTAAAGGTACAATTCCCAATGAGAAATGTAATTGTGTTGTATACCTACAATGTACCAATAAAGAATTTAATTAAAAAAAAGTATTCCCTTAACTAGACTGTAGTAAATCCTCGGTATTTCTGGACAGTGTAAGGAATGAATGAAATAAAAATTTATTAATCCATCTGAGGAGATCTTTCTCTCGCATGATCCTAGGAAGTGGGGGAGGTGAATATCCCCCTCTAAAAAGTGCCCTGAGAGCAGAACTTCTGTTTAGTATCTTCTGCGCCCCAGCATCTAGTACATCCTGCTACCTAACAGGTTGTGTTAGATAAGTGAAAAATATGAGTGACTGAAAGGGAAGGGGAAGTTAGAGCACATATGAAAAGGAACTTTTAATAATATGCAGTAAAGCTCTTGCCTTCACAACAGAAATGTGTCAGAGGAAAGTAGTAGGGAGCAGAAATTAGAAAAGGAGCGAGCCTATTGTAGAGCACTATTCTCCATCTTCTCCACACAAATCTTGGTCAATGGATCACTCTGACACTCCTTTCCCTGAGGCTCCGCACATTGAGGTAGAGCACTTTTGATAGATCCCTGGCTCAGGACCTCATTGCAGACTTTTAGAAAAGAGGAGTTGGAGAATATAAAACAAATGCCCAGCTACCATCCCATTGGATATTCCATTTCTAGTAAATTCTCAGGAAGAAAGCAGCATTTTCCTGTCTTGTTTCCACAGAAGGACCAAGAGGTCTGCAATAGTCAATACTACTTTCCTTATGATCTGAGGATGCAGCCTCAGTGGGAGAGTGTGTGTTTAGTATGCATAGAACCCTGGGTTTGATCCTTGGTACCTCCAAAAAAATGGTAACTTCATTGTGGTGATCGTGATCATTTCACAACATTAAGTTTACATTTTAAATGTATATAATTTTTACTTGGAAGAATGTAGAGGAGAAGGAGGAAAAGAGAAACTACCACCATTGACTCATAAAAATAATCTAGCTACACTTCACTGGATAAAGAGGAGGGCAACTTATTTATTAAGAGAATTCATAACTCATTGTTCTTTGGAGCAAAAGAAATATATAAGCTAGGAAAAAATAAGTATAGACTAGGAATAGTAGTTTGCCTGGAAATTACTAATGAAGACTCCAAATGCCTTCAAATGTTGCTTGTTCCAAAGAACACACCAAGTTGTTCTGTTTATGTGTTTTACTTCCCACATCATTTTACAATTGAACTGAGTAAAAAAATACATAAAAACTGCTTCATAGTATTGGTGCACAGTAGGGATCCACAAATCTTTGTATTGTAGATAACCCACTGTAAAATAATTGAATGGACTTTTTTAAGTTTTAAAGATTGCTATCTTTTACAACAGCTTCCTGGCTTCTGTCTGTTCTTGATCCTCCATTCAGGCTAAAATCTTCTCTATAAATAAATATCTTATTTTCAGGTTCCTTCTGGCTCTCAAAAATCATGGCCTCATATATGGGCATACTTGTTCTTCCTGGTGTGTTTTCCTGGTCTCTGTAACATGAAGGCCAGTGCTGTAGTCTGAATGTTGCATGTCCCTAAAGAGCCACATGTAAAGGATTGGTTTATAGGTCTCCAGTGTAGCAGTATTGGGAGATACTGTGGACCTTCAGGAGGTGAAACCTAATGGGAGCTACTTAGGCCACTGAGGATGTGCCTTCAAAGGTTGTAGAACTTCAGGTCTTTCTGTCTGTCTCCTACTCTCCTGTTCTCTCTCCTACTCTCCCCCTCTCCCTCCACATCCTTGTCCCTGTCCCTCTTTCTTTCTCTTCTTCTTGCCTTCCCTCCCTCACTCCCTACCTTACACAATGGAGTGCTCTAATCTTGGACTTTGAATCTCTTAAACAGTGAGCTAAATAAACCCTTTCTCTTTAAGTTAGATGACTCAGGTATTTAATTGTAGTAATACAAAGTTGACTAGTATAGTCCAGGCTGTGGGACCTACCAGTACAGCCCTAGGTTTAGTGGGATTCCTGTTATAATCTCTTGATGGAACAGGTCCCTCATATTTTCTAGAGCATATGGGCATGGCAATTAATAGGCAAAAAATAAACATGCAATATCAATGGGCTTGATGTTCATCCAACTCTGCCCCCTCACATTCACAGTGCGTAGGACACATATGAACCCTGATGACTTAGGGGAAACCTGTTGTCTCATAATTAGGAAGAGAAAACATGAAATGCTACTGAACATATTTCACATTATGTTTAAATTCACACTAAATGTATATGACTAATACTAAGTTATTTCCTGAGAGTTTGTTTTCATTAGGAGTAGAGGGAATGTCTCCCCACCCTTCTAAGCTTACAAGTGTCTTTTACATGGGGCCTTCATTTGGGAGTTAATTGTTTGTTATGAAGACAAGGGAAGCATGACCTAACTGGTGAAAGCCCCAAACAGTATTGGGGTGGGAAGAGGATAATCAGCAATATTAGATATCTTAGCAAGGCAAAGAAGATAGAAAATGTGGAATTTATTTCTCAATAATTCATAAATGTGGTAAATTAAATTGTAGTTTTGGGATGCTTGATTGTCAAAGCAAGAAAAAAAATCTCAAAAAATCTTTTAAACAAATCCCTCATTTTAGGATGAGTAAATTGATTCTCAGAGGACAGAGATGATCTGCCCACATTCAGGCCATCAATGAGAGGCACAAACAAACTTTATTACCCAAATCTCCTAATTCTTCTTCTTCCACACCTCCCATAACCATTAGAATAAAGTTCTGCAACAACCTCCATAAAAATAAGCAAAGTATAAGGAATGGTGGAATAGAGGGTCTGAACCAAAAGGCCCAGGTGCATAAATTCTTAAAAACCACTGAACTAACTATAAGGGTACTTATTATATATAATATCCATGGGATAATTTCAAATCCTTTGCATTTACTTAAGTATGTTCTATGAGCAACAATATGGTCTATTTTAGAGAAAGTCTTGTGTGCAGTTGAGAAGAATGTGTATTTTCTTGTGGGGTGGAACACTGTAGATGTTTACTAAGTTCATTTGTTCAAAGGTTTGGTTCATTTCTGATATTTCTTTTTCAATTTTTTGTCTAATTGATCTGTCTATTTGTGACAGTGGTGTATTGAAGTCTCCCATTATAATTGTATCAGTGCTTACTCAATTTTTCATATCCATTAATGTTTGTTTTATATAGTTGTGTGCATTGGTATTTGGTGCATACATATTTATGGTTGTTATCTCTTCCTCTTGGATTGTTTCTGTAACAAGTACATAATGACCTTCTTTGTCTCTTCTGATCAGTCTCAACTGGAAATATACTTTCATGGCAAATAATATAGCTAACTGCTATTGTTTTCCACCCTTTGACTTTCAGTGTATCAATTTATTTTGAGTTAAATGTGTTTCTTATATGCAGCAAATTGTTTGATCTCATTTTTTGATCCATTCTGCCAATCCGTTTCTTTTGATTGGTGAATTAAGACCATTTGTATTGATTGTTTTAACTGGTATGTATTGATTTATCCTTGTCATATTACTTTCCTCTTGTTGGTTCCCTTTCTTCCCCCTCTGTTTAATTGCTTGACTCCCCTGGTGGATTCATTCTATTGGATTCATGGAATTTTTGTCTTTGTTGTCTTCTTCTAGAACATCTTATAGAATTTTTGAAGTGCTGGTTTGGTTGTCATGAATTTCTTCAGGTATTCTTTATCATGGAAGTGTCTTATTTCTCCATCAATTTTGAAAGATAATTTTGTCAGGTACATCAATCTGGGTTGGAAATTATTTTCTTTTAGGGCTTGAAATACTTCATTCCAAGACCTCCTTGAATTAAGGCCTTGTGTTGAGAAGCCCACGGTGATTCTGATGAGCTTTCCTTAATAGGTGGTTTGTTTCTTTTCTCTAACTGCTTTTAATAAATTTTGTTCTTGTGTTGAATTTCTGAACTCTTGACTATTATATTTCTTGATGCAGTTTTTTGTAATCATTGCTGATTAGAGCTCTAGATGACTCACTTATCTGTATCTCAAATTCATTTTCCATGATTGGGAAATTTTCTGATATTTCTGTGAATGAGTTTTTAAAAAATATCCTTTGTGCTCTCTTATGATTTTTCATTGATTTCAAACTTATATTATTCTTCTTTGCATCATTTAACAGCTTTTGGATTGATTTTTATCATCCTTTGTTATTTTTAAGAAGTCATTCATTTGATAATCTCTAACTGCAAGCCGGTCTTCTAGATCTAATGTTCTATCTTCACATTGGATGATTCTGCTGCGTATACTTTTAATAGCATTTTTAATCTCCTAAATATTTGTTTAAATCTGTTTTATGGAATCAAATTCTTTTCTATGCTGGACATTCATGGTTTCCATCACTTTCCTAAGCTCCTCTACTTCTAAAAGTCTGTATCTACTCTAGATTCATTAACGATGTCCTTCTTTATGATCATCATCTTTTTAGTTATCTATGAAAGTTTTTTGGATTTTTTTCTAGAGCCTCATTCATCTGCTTTGTTACTTCTGATGCTACCATTTCAGATAGTTGAGGTTGGTGGCTATTGATTGCTTCCACCTCAATGCCCCCTGGATTTGCCTTGGGCAAGCTGGAGGTCTAGGGTGACAACTTGCTTTTGTGTTTTCTTATTTTCTATTTTTAATTTGTTTTCTACCTTGATGCTTGTAAATTGCTTATGGTAGGCAGCTTTATTACTAGTATTGAGACTTCTTTAGGAATCTAAAGACATCTCTTTTTAGAGATGTCTTCTAGTCATGGCTGGCTTTTGGCTCTTGTGTCTGTCCCAGATCCTGCCACTTCCATTTAGTAGGGATGAGAGGTTGCTGCTTATTTGGCCTAGCATCCATTTCTTTGGTACTAGACTATGGAAATGTTTATGATCTCCAACACTCTTGGTATTAGCATACAGGAAGAACAACTGATCATAACAACTATGCCATCTTGGCTAAAGTAATAATAATAACATTAAGCACAGTCTAGAAAACGACAAATTGTGGCAACTGTTAATTTGCCATCTTTAATCATAGGTACAAGATTTATAGTTATATAACAAAGTCTAAAACAAGTCAGAAAATTATATACAGTAAATATTTCCTCCATAGAGTGATTTTATCCTAAGAGGAGAAACTTTTAAAAGGGATACAAGGAAAAAAATAGAGAAAAGAAGAGAAAGAGATTAGAAGCAAGGCTGAAGGACAAAGGAAGATTACTCAATCTTTGGGAAACTTGTAAAGAGAACTGGAGGATATAAAAGAAGGAAAAAAACCCAATTAACAAGTACAAACAAAGCACAAAAACCTAAAAACAATGTTGACACTTCTGAAAAAACAAAAACAAATAATCAAGAAAACAAAAAAACAAAAGCAAAGAGAAAAAAAGATTTCTCTGTGATTTCAAGCCTGTGGTTATTTGTGGGTTATGAAGTTTTGTAGTAGTGTCCAATTCAGGGTGTGCCTCTGCTGTCTCTGTTAGACAAAGGAGGCAGACGGAGCCTGGATCCATGCTGGATGATCCCAGCAAGCCTGCAGTAGGATTAGGGCAGTGTGCTGATTCTGGTGCTTTCAACTCCACAGAAGTTCAGGCTGATGCTGGCTTCTGTTCATGGGGTTGGGACCTGTGTTGTTCAGCCTACAGCATTCTGGGTGTCTCTTGCCAGTCTGACCTCAGCTCCCTGACCCTGGATGTCTCTTGTGGTTGTTCCTCACCCAGGCATTGTGGGATTTAAATACTGGGAGCCCTGAGATAAAGCCAACCAACAGCTGTTCAAGTCCTGGGATCAGCTGGCCCCTCCCTAATATGGTGCCTGGCTAAGTGCCCTTTCCAGGGGACAGGGCAGGTGCTTGAGCTGAAGTACCTCACCAGCTGTAGTAGCTTATAGCATCCACTGCTCAGTTTCACTGATGTATTTCTCCCTGGAGGTTTCTAGAGTTATCCATTCTCACTGTGTCTCTGTAGATTTTATTCTCCTCTCTCATGACAGAGAGAAAGTGCTGTTTGCCATCTCCCTTTTCTGCACTGTGGCCTGTCTCTTCCCTTTCTCTGTGGGCTCCAATTTTCTCTTCAGATCCTTCCTAGGTCCCAGTGATCCACCTCCATCCTCCTTTTCTTCCCCAAGTTGTTACATTCCAATGTCTGGATTCTGAATCTTGGAGAGGTGATTTGTTAGCTACAGGACATAGCTAATGTAGTTTAATGTTTTCTCTGCTGGGATTTAGTCTTGCTTTTGTCTGATTTCTGTTTGTTCCCCTAGTCTTTCCTTTTGGAATGTAATATTTAGTCTGTGCTATTGCATGTTGGAATCGTTTAACTTTGTTTTTATTTTTATAGTGGCTCATAGATAAAAGTTTTCCTTGAGTATCAGAGAAGACTTTAGAGTTGGACTCTTCAGCAGCATTGGAACTATTAAGACTTTGGTGGCTTTTAGAGATGGACTAAATATATTTTGCATAATAAGGTTGATCTGAGCCTTTTGGGGGGCAGGGTTGGAATGTTATAGTTTAAAATGTCCCTCCAAAGTCTCACATTTGGAAATGGGTCTGGGTCAGAAGGGACAGATTACCAGGGATGTGACTTGGAAGAGCATATTCCTGTCCCTGACTTCTCCACTCTCTGTTTGTTTCCTGACTGCCATACAGTAAGCAGCTTTCTTCCACCATGCCACTTTCCCATATGGTTTCTCTTTTGGAGACTGTTGAACATGAACCCTCTGAAACTGTGAGCTAAATTAAACCTCTGCTACTTTAAGTAGTTGGTGTCAGATATATTGTCCTAACAAAGGGAAAGCTGAATAATACAAGAGGTTCCCTATAACTACTTGATAGAATTCAGGCTCAATTTAGAGATGTTTTGCCAAGTATGTTAGTCCATCCTGGAAAAACATGATATACTCCATTTTTACTCATGGGTGGCCCAGAAAAGATAGTGAAGAGAAAGTCTTTCAATGGGCAGAACTTTGTTTAGTGGACTTTGGACCAACCATTTTGTTTGGATTCAAAACCAACTGAAAGTAGGATTATACATGATCTTGGGCAGTGGAAAATGGCTTTGGTAAATGATCTGGGCCTGAGAAAGGGGAAAGAGGAAGCTCGGAAGAAGCAGGAGAGAGATATCAGTAAAAGGAAAGTAGTTAAACATATAAATATTTATGGAATATGTGGATCATGGTTTTTTATATCATCGGCTACGAGAGAGTTCCATCACCCAATTAGATGTACAGGAGGGTTTAATAAGTGGAGCTTTTTTCTTTGGTCACCTTAGTATTTGAGCAATGGAATAAAAGTGTTGCTGTGATAGCAGAGATGGAGTTATGCTTTGGTCCAATAGCATGAACTTCTGTTTGCCAAGAATGATATAGCTTTTGCTGCTTCTGAGTGTTCTAATTTGTAAAAAGCTGTTGTAGTCAGGGTATGCAAGGGAATAAATTTCATACAGTACACATAATTTATAGGATTATTTTATAACAGTCACTCAAAAAATCAAATGCAGAAGAGTGCAAGAGATCTGTTTGCATGGTAGAGACCAGAAGAATCCAGCTGAAGGCCTGGATTCCACAGCAAGGTCCCGCATGAGTCCAGCCAAAGGCCTAGAGTCCATGGCAATGTCTCATGCAAGTCTGTATCAAGAATCTGCACTAGGGAAGGCCCAAAGGCCAGTAGTGGAAGCTAGAAAGTTTCTGCTGGCAGGGTGAAGACTCTGTGCCAGAAGGCTGAGGGATCTGCCCTGGAACCAGGAAACTTTGTTCAAGGCAAAGAGCAGAGCTTCCCCAAAGAGAACAGCAGCAAACCCTGACAACAGCGAGGACCTGAGCTCTTCCTCCAATGAGAACAACCAAGTCTGTGTCAGGAAAACCAATTGCAGCAAGCTTCTTCAGGAAAATCAATAGCATACAATCTTCCTCTCCTGTTCTTTTATGCTGTTGACAACAATCCTCAGGTGGGTCTTCCACACCCAAAACCACACTGACTCAGTTCAGCTGGATGTTCCCACTTAAATCAATCATTAGTTAATCCACCACAAATGCAGAGCCCCATACCAAAGGCTTGATGTATTACCATCCCTCAGACAACTTGATTGTCTCAGACATTTTTAATTTTGGAAAAGTCTGGAATATCTTCCTACTGATACTAGTAATTATTCTAGATATCTTCTACCCAAGGACTCATAAAATAACTAATTTATAAACTTAGGGATCCTGCATAGTATCACCTTGCACCAAAGGATCTACTTTACGGCAAATTTCTGAAACAATGGGCCCATGACTATGAAGTTCACTATTCCTACACTGTTCTATACCACATGAAAGCCTGTGTTCTGATGAAAAGTGAGAATGGACTAAATGAGTAAATTTCCAGCTTGATTATCACAACCTCAGCACATATTCTCCAGGAAGTAGATTGTATGGGCATTTTGCCATAATGCTATATCCACGTTGACCAGAATATGTACAGGAATCAAAGGAATGACATATAATTCGACCCTATCACTATCATTCTTAGTTATCCTTTGGGGAATTTGAGCTTTCCATCCCTGATATTTTGAACTCTGGGGAATTAGAGATTCTAGTGTCTTGAGGTAAAGTGAGGAAAATTCTACCACAAGCAACACTATGAAGTTTCCACTCAACTTAATTCTATAACTGCTTCCTGTACATTTTGGACATCTCATGTCGCTGCTAAATTTGTGAGGAAGTGTCCTTAGCATACAATGGAGGCAATGCTGCTCTACATAATGAGAGTATAAGATACACATCTGGAAAGTAGACGTGTTCCCTGGGGACTTTTAGTGGTTTCCATTGTCAATGATATTAGTAAATGGGCAATTACAGCAATCATAGCTTGATAAGAACTAAAAATTCTTAATGAAGAATATAATGAAGATATAGACCATGTAACTGGACTATTGGATTATTTATAAATTTAAAGGAGATTACAATTATATTCGTCTATGAAATAAATTTCAGAATATTTCAAACATGAGAAAAGTATAATCTATTACTATTGGGAGGTGAAAACTTGAATTTTCTGGTATCTACATACCATCCCCTCTGTTGTTTCACGTAGAAAACTGTATTTTGCCAATTTTGCATAACACTGTAAAATGTCAATGAGTTAGATAACTTGTTTGTTAATCTCACCAACATTGCCATTCGGAGGTATGGGGAGGACAGCGTTTGCCTCCGTAGGGGCGAGTGGCCTATGAATAACCCATCAGCAGGGCACTTATGGCAATAGAATCATAAGCAATTTGTTTAAGAAGATCCACTGAATCATATAACTGTCCTTGCAGGCTGTGGCAGGTAGAATGAACAATAATAGAACTGTTTGAATTCTATGACTACAGTATTGTCCATCATAGGCCATGAGTTGAGGCCCTGGCTGATTGAGATTTATAAGTATCTATCTCTTATCTCTAGCACAGCCAGCAATCAAATCCTTAAGCATAACGTGCTTGATAACACTCTCAATATAATGGCAAAATTCCAGACTACAAACAGAACAATTCAAACATAAAGAAAGTTCTTGAAAATTATGAAAATCTGTAGAACAGCTGACAAAGCCTTACAAGATTGAAGGAAAATTGAGCTGTCCTCCAAGGCAGTCACTAAGGCCTAAAGTAGATGATAGAGAAACTCAGAGAGAACTGTTCTCACAAACTGGAAGTAACTGTGGAGAGAGGAAGGAGATTCAAATAGACAGTATCAAAACATACTCACTATAAGTGGTCCATTTTTGGAAGAACCATTTTGGAAATTTCTCTTTTCTAGAGCTTTCTCCCTTACTAAGCACTGTACATAAGTGAAAGCACTTCTTTAAAAGGCTAAAAAAACTCATGTGCAAATATTAAAAAATTCATCATACTTCTTACATGGAATGTAATCATTATGTACTGCAAGCACGTACTAATACAATTTTAAAAAATAAATATGAAAAATATCTAAAATTTTGAGCTTTGAGCTTTTCTGGGACTAATAACATGCAGTGTATACTCTTTTGTGATGCTAGGTAGTAGCAGCCAGCTGCATCTTCCAGTCAGCCATACAATTATTAAGATAAACAACTGATCCTCTACAGTCATAGTGTTCAGTAGATTAGACATGCTAAAAAGAGTAACAATATGTTTATTGGGATGTAATGCCATTATACTTTAAGGGGCATTTGTACCACATACAAAAGATAATAGCACAAGGTCTACCTCTGGGACTGTATAATCCTAATGGGCCAATGATTTTAGATGTGTCTGCTTCTAAAACTCAGGGAGATTGCCTTTTAGCAAAAGTCTAATTCTGCCATCTAATGGCAAGTCCTGGTAATTTGAATTAGAAAATAGGACTAAGTGCAACCCATTTGAGAGACAATTGCTGGCATGCTCTTAAGCTCTTGTGGAAACATTCATGTGGCTGGAGAACAACCAATTATGAATACATATTTTGTCATGAATGCCCCAAAGATAGTTGAATAAAAGTACTGTCAACTGCAGGGGATTTCGCTCAGTGGTTCCAGTGCCTGTCTCGCAAGTGCAAGGTCTTGAGTTCAATCCCTGGTACCAAAAAAAAAAGAAAGTACTGTCAACAAATTTCTTTCATAAGATGTAAATATTATACTCAAGAATATGTTAAGAGGGAGTGAATACCTCATATTTGTGAACCTCTAGGATCAATGAAAAAATATGCACTTCTACTTATAAATAGTCAGAATCTTATGGCACCCTTCCCACTAGAACATAGCAAACTGCTGGCTCCATTAATAGGAGTTCTTGTATTGAAAGATGGGACTTCATATGGAAATCTGGTGCTATTTTCCCAGAAGACAGTTGAAGAAGGCAAAGGTAAGCCTGCAGAATGGACAGCAGTGTACAGACTGTATGGCCACCAGTGTACATAGCAATATAAAAGAACTTAACTTTGCTTTAAACACATCCCTAATTGATATAAAATGCTATAAAAGGTATATATTTTTGTAGGTTCTTAGGCCATGGTTTGGCTAATGAATGAATACCTAAAGAATAGTATGTTAAATAGAATGCAATTGCAGAAAACCTGTGGAATTTCAGAAAGGAAATTAAAGTGGATCGTAAGATACCCACCAAAAGAACTTAATTAGAGGTTCAGAGAAGAACCAGATGTCAGTATGAATCCCTTGATCCATTATGTTCAGGTAGCCTCTTAGATAACCCAGATGAGCATGCATGGTAATTTCCAGCCATGAAACAATGAGTAGCACAAAACATTCTACTGATACCCACCAAATCCTCTACCATGGCAGAAGACTTTTCTGAATGTTAGCAAGAGAACGTGCCTCAGAAGTTGTCCTTGGGGAAAATCTCTCCAAGAACAAAGACTGACTCAAGGCTAACAGGTGGTTGACACATGGCCCCTGCCAAGATTTCTGAAGTATGCAAAAGGAATTTTGGCAAAAATAGACAAATTTCTTCAGAGCTTTGCTGATTTTTAAACAAGCATAGCTCACATATAGAGGTCTTGAAGTTGACATTTTATATTAGTTTGAAACCATAATCTAGATCTCACTGGGTCAAGGAACACATGATCTTTACACAACAATGTATCAAAAGGATCCTCTAAAACTGGTACAGGACTGACTTAATTTGAACCTTTGGAATGGAAAATTTTAAACATTTTTATTAAAAACATTAAATCATGAAGGGCTTCCTAGCTTAACTGGGTTAATGTGAGCCTCATCCTAAAAATGGTGAAAAAGGAAGTGATAAGTGTGGAAAAATTTTAGAGAGATTCTGAGCTTTGGAGTGTTTTTAGTTTGTTTGGTTTTTTTTCTTATCAGCCTCAGTAGTTCAAAACCTAAGATTACATCTGCATATTTTAGCTAAAGGGAACATTGCTGCTCAAAATGCTATTTATCCTTTTGAACTACAAGCAGTACAGTTCATATATTCCTAAATTGCCTCTGGGTTATTGAATATTGACTTTGCTTCATATGGGCAAACTAGAATTAATTGTGCCACCCCTCTGTGATAATCTCCTGCTGTGTTTCTCCGTTTCTCTTTCTCCCTGGGAATGGGCAAAGGAGAGGCTGTAGCAAGGTTTCTATTGCTACCTTACAAGCTTTCTTTCTTTATGAGACACAGCATTTTTTTAACTTTTGTCATTAACCTTTGTGTACCTGAAATTTGAGGTGCAACTGTTTTAAACAGCATTTAGTTGATAATGTCTTTTAGTCTGAGTGATCCATTTACATCTAATGTAATTACTGTTATAGTTGAATTTAAACTTCCTGTCTCACCATTTGTTCTGCATTTGTCATACCTGTTTTACATTGCATTTCCTCTCCTCTTTGTCTTTTTTTTTGATTAACCATTTTAAAAATAGTTCCAGTTTTTCCTTCTAATTAGGAGAGAATCTCTTCTTCTTGTGTTACCATATGCATCCTATAAATTAGGACTTTCTACCACTTTTTGGTCAAGTAAGGATCTTAGTATTTTAAAATTCTCTCCAGCATTTTGAGTTAGATCACCAGGATCCAGGAATGATCTGAAGGGAAAATTGGAGCTCATGGGGAAAATGAAGAGACAGACTTTAACGCAGAAAAAAGAAGTGGCAAACTGTACTTTCTCTCTGACTCCTAGCTTGTGGAATGAGAGAAGAGACTTGAGTCTACAGAGACACAATGAAGGTGGGTGACTCCAGAGGCCTCCAGGGAAAAACATACCAATAGAACAGAGCAGTGGTTGCTGTGAATTACAACAGCTGGTGAGTGACTCCAGTCCAAGTGTCTCCTGAAGAGGGTGCTTGGCCAGATGCCATTTTAGGGAGAAGCCAACTGAACCTGGGACTTAGAGCAGCCATGCGTTGGCTTCATTGCAGGGCTCCCAGTGACAGGGTGAGGCACAACTGTGGGAAACATCCAGTATCAGGGAGCTGAGGTCAGGCTGGCAAGAGACACCCAGAGTGTTGTAGGCTAAACAACACAAGCTCCAACACCACAAACAGAGGGTAGGATCACCCTGAACATCTGTGGAGTTAAAACCACCAGAATTGGCACCTTACCCTATTCTTACTACAGCACCTCACCCTAATCCTACAGCAAGCTTGCTATGATCATCCAGTATAAATCCAGTCTCTGTCTGCCTCCTTTGTCTAACAGCGACCCCAGAGACGGATACTGTACTGGACACTACTACAAAACTTCAGACCCCAGAAGATAATGACAGAAATTTTTTTCTTTGCTTTTTTTCCCTGATTTTTTTATGAGTATGAATATAGTGTTTAGTTTGTTTTTGTTTAGTACTTGTTTTTGTTTTTCCTTTTCTTTCCCTCTTGTCTTCTTCACCAGTTTCCAAAGCTTGAGTAATTTTCCTTTGTCCTTTAGCCTTGGTTCTCATTTCTTTCTCTTCTTTTATTTCTCTATTTTTTCCTCTTATCCTTTAAAGTTTCTCTTCTGAGGGTAAAATCACGTTAGTGAGTGGATGTTTACTGTATATAATTTTCTGATTTGTCTTTGATTTTGTTATAGAACTCTAAATCTTGTAACTATGATTAAAGGTGGCAAATTAACAGTTACCACTTTGTCATTTTCTAGACTGTACTTGATGCTATTATTTTTATTGATTGTACTGCTTTAGCCAAGGTGACATAGTTGTTGGGATCAATTGTTTTTCCTTGTATGCCCATACTGAGATTTTTGGGGGTGGTGGTGGTCATAAACAGTTCCATAGTCCAGTACCAAAGAACTGGGAGCTAGGCAAAATAGGCAGTAACTTCACATACCTAATAAATTGAAAAGACAGGATTTTGGGATAGACTCAAAAGCCAAAAGCCAGCTACAACTAGAAGACATTTCTGAAAAGTAGCATTTCCTGAAGAGTCTTCATGTAAGTAATAAAGTTTCCTACTATAAGCAATTTACAAGCATCAAGGCAGAAAACAAATAAAAAATAGAAAATGAGAAAATACAGAAGGAAGATGCAACCTCAGACCTCCAGCTTGTCCATGGCAAATCTAGGGGGCACTGAGGTGAAAGAAATCAAAAGCCATCCACCGGAAGTATCTGAAATGGTAGCAGCAGAAGTAACAAAGCAGATGAATGAGTCTCTAGAAAAAAATCAGAAATAATTCATAGATAACTAAAGAGATGACCATAATGAAGAACATGGTTAGTGAATCTAGAATAGATACAGATAAAAAAAATAGAGGAGCTTAAGAAAGTGATGGAAACCATGAACACCTAACACAGAAATGAACTGGATTCCGAAAAAAAGATTCAAATAGATATCACAGTGGAATCAACTAATGTGAGGACAGAATATCAGATCTAGAAGACAGGTTTGTGGTTAATGAAAACCAAATGAAAAACTTCTTAATAATAGCAAGGAACCATGAAAATAATCCAACAGATGGTAGATGATACAAAGAAGAATAACATAAAGATTGATCAGAATCAGTGAAAAATCAGAAGATAGTACAAAGGACATAAAAAAACCCTCCTCACAGAAGTAATGACAAAAATATTCTAAACTTGGAAAAAGAATTTGACACACATATAAATGAAGCATATAGAATTCCAAATAGCCATGATCACAAAAAACTACATCAAGTCCTATAACAGTCAAGATTCTGAAATTCAACACAAGAACAAAATATTAAAAGCAATTAGAGAAAAGAAACAAATCAACTATAAGAACACATGCCGAATAAGCCCGCTGCACACAGGCAGGTCTGTGCATGCCCTACTGAGGTCCTGAGTTGCGTGGAAGACACCGAATCACCCCGCTGCAGACAGGTAGCCACCTGATTCCACACTACAAAGACGCAGAGGACAACAGACCACCAGACCAAAGTACTGAGTCCCACTGTTCCTGGCCCAGAGGTAGGGGCTTCTGAGCCGTCGTCCCACTGTTCCTGGTCCAGAGGAAGGGGCTTCCCGGTCACCATCCCTCCCGCTGCTGCTCCCAGCCCAGAGGAAAGGGCTTTTGGGCCACCTTCTGTCCCGCTGCTCCTGGCCCAGAGGAAGGGGCTTCCAGGCCACCATCCCTCC
>NW_004624816.1:3701452-3713473 GCF_000247695.1 Heterocephalus glaber
GCTAGCTGGAGTCCTATATGCCTCACTTATCTGTATGTCAAGTTCTTTTCCCCTGCTTGGGAAATTTTCTGCCACTACTTCTGTGAACAGTTTTTTTTTATGTCATTTGAGCTCTCTCCTGTTTCTTTTTTAACTCCATTCAGTCTTATGTTATTCTTCTTTCCATCATCTAGCAGCTGCTGGATTGATTTCTCATGTTTCCTTATAATTTTGAAGCAATTTTTCTTTTCCTGGTCACTAATTACAATCTTATCTGAAATTTTATATCTGAAATTCTGTCCTCACATTGGCTCATTCTGCTGTGTAGACTTTCAGTGGAGTTTTTAATCCCCTAGAAATCTGTTTTTATCTGTTTTATGAATTCCATTTGTTTTCTATGTTGAGATTCCATCATGATTTCCATCATGTTCCTCAGCTCCTCTATTTTTTTTATCTTTGTCCTCTCTAGATTTATTAATCATGTCTTGCAGTACGGGCACAATCTCTGCTGTTATCTGAGAAATTAGTTCTGATTTCATTTTTTCCAGATCCTCTTTTGTTTCCATTTCAGGGAGTCTAGGTGGTTGAGTATCAGAGTGTCCATCTCATTTCCCTTTGGGGTTGCTGTGGTGATCTGGAGTTCTGGTTTTGAGATGTGTTTATGTGTCTTCTCATTTTGACGTGGGGGTGGGGCTGTGTGGTGGTGGTGCTGTTGACCCCCACGCAGCTCGCCTCCTCTGCTCTGGGAATGGTGGCCCAGAAGCCCCTTCCTCTGGGCTGAGAGAGGTGGAACGGTGGCCCAGAAACCCCTTGCTCTGGGCTGGGAGTGGTGGAACAGCCAAAATGAGTTATAATTTTATAACTTCTCCCAGCATAGAGTGTGCCATTATGTGAACCAAATATGATCCTGTCACCACATTTCACAATCCAAGAACAACCAAGAGGGCAATTTTTTTAATGTCACATTTATTTCCACAGTTGTTAATTTGCTGGCTTCTCTGCTTGGCAATTAGGATAGGCTGGGGTCTCAGCTGATTTTCATGTTCCCAGTTGCAGCCATAGACACTGGCATCTCTGCCCATGGAGACCCTTTCCTCTTCTTCAGTGATGATGTTCGCCTAATATCTTTCTTCTCTTTTTCAGGCAACTAAGCTGAGCTCTAGATGTCATAGTCACATGGATGGGAAAAAAAGAAATTTCTTCTCCTCCCTGCTAGGTAGCTTATGAGGCAGGTGGCACTGAAGGTAAAAGCAGTTCTTGTGATGATGCTTCTACCCTAGTGATCCCAGTCCAAAGTATCAAACACAAACTGAAGGAAGAGATCCATTAGCTGTAGATAATATCCTTTCTAAACAGTATCCACTTCAGGATCTTTGCTGTCTTACACTTGCTCACCACATTGTACTAATGAGAAAGACAGCTTTCTGGCTTAATATCCAAACCAAAACTGGGTTTTGAGTGATGATGAAGTTTTGTGAATGTGTGTTTTTTTATAAAGATGTCATCTTGTTGCTAAAATATTGGACTATTTTGTGTATTTTGTTTGCTTGTATGGGAAATATGATAAAATACATAGAGCCATTGTGCTAAGTCTCAGGGAGATGAAACCAATTTTCTCCACCACCTATAATTCAGACTCTGTCTTGAAAGGAAGTCCCAATAAGCCCTAAAGAGAGCCATTTAGAGGGTGAACATCTGAGATAGTCTACTTCTCCAGATAGAGTTAGGTGTTACATGATCCTAAGGAACAGGAAAGTTAAAAAGAGTTGGGGAAAAGACCTGTCACTTAAGCAGTGCCACTGAGGACCCTGACAATGGAATCCACTAGGAATGTATTGTATTTGAATTGATACTGAATTAAGTCCCCCAAATAATGTAAGTTTATAGAGGACTTTCCAGAAGGAAATTTGGCTTCACATTTATTAGTGTGTTTTTAAACTCTCCATCTTTCCATCTCTTTGTCCCATAACTGTTTCTCCTTAATTCCTGAACAGTCTTTCTCACACAGAACTACCCATATCTGATATACTCTGTGCAGGTCTTTGTCTTGATTACAGAGACTAAAAGAACCTAGTCTGACCCTTGCTTCACTTGTCACCCTCTCACTCCATTGCCTCTTGCCCTGGATGACACCTGCTTGATAGGGTGCTGCTCTATCATATTGGGATAAGTATTGATGAGGCTTGGGCTCCTGGCTGTAGTATGATAGGTAGTGTAGGCAAAGGTCACAGGAAAAACACCTGGCAGAAGCAGAGGAGTCCTTCTTTCTTGATGACAGAGTTAGGGTCCAGGGTAGTAAGCTGACTGGCCAGAGTGTTGTGTCTTAAGGTTGTGGAAATGGGTTCCTGATGGCCAGTCTCCAGTCTTGAACTGTGATCTCACCTTTGGGGTTGTAGAGAAATCTGGAGGTCTTGTACTTCTGTACCAAATAAGAGGAGGTTGTGCATGTATGAGGGAAAAAGATCTCACCCTTTGCACCCTGTCTCTGGTCACCACCATCTTAATGGATTTTATTAGCACACTCTACTAGGAGTTAGCACCACTGACTCTGGGTGTTGTAATTCCTTGGTGACCATGGGGCCCACAGGAAAAGCCCTTGCTGGGCATTAGGAGATCAAGTGTAATAACCTACCTGAATTTATGGTTTCATCGGGAGAATTCCTCCTGCTTATCTCATAGGAATAGTAAGATTAAGGAAAATTGTAGATTCAAAGGGACTTTGACCAATCAAAAGTGCTCTTCATGTTAAAGTTTATAATAATTACATTTAGAATTTATTTAAATAAGGTCACCTGTCAGTTGTTCCATGGTTTCAGCACTGAACAAGCCGAAGCACAATGACTGATCTCTGTAAAAGGCATGGTTCTATTTTTCAAGGGCCAATTCTCTGAGGTAGAGACAAATTCTGTTCAAAAAGGGATTTAGGGAGTTCACTTTTCCCACTTCTTGGTTCAGGCAGGACCATACCTGAAACATGTTGAACTAATGTTTGAAAAAATGTATACATCTTTAAAGCTCTCTAAAGCATGATGTTGCCATCTTTCTTGACTGTTTAGTTCCCTGTTTCTCTATTGTCACTCTTGGAAGTTATTCCAACTAAATCTAAGTCTAAATTAGATCTCGGGTATGGTAGCTTGATATTTTTTCTCATTGTCTTGTTCTGTGGAAAATAAACTGACATCTCTCAATGTTGGGATATTGGTATTTCAAACATTTTTGAATTTTATTTATAATTTTTCTAAGACCCTGATTATCTCTTTTTTCATAGCTTCTCAGTTCACCTTCAATCAAGAGTGGCGGGGACCAACTCTTGTTCTGTATCAGAGCATGTATTGGAAGTAGAGTCTTCTAAAGGGTCAGGTTCAGATCTAGTTGTATTCCTGGCCATTACACTCATTTCCAGATGCATGCTATCCCCTTTAGAAACTGTCAGAATAGAGACACTTACCCCATTTTGGCTGCAGAGGATATGAGTGTCACAGAACAGTTGCTCATCCCTAAGGTGGATACAGGAAGGAAGCTTGCTGTTACAGGGTGTGGAAATATCCCTCCAGTTTCCAAGCTCCCACCCCTCATTTGGAGTATAGAAAGTTAAACTAGGATGTGCCAGATTTATGTCAGGGAAGTGGTTGCAGAATGTGGCACAAGACATCTGTGAAGCATTAGTGAATTATCATCTCTGGAGTTCTGTTCAGCCAGGGCTAATTATTTAGTTATTTGGATATTTCAGTTTAAGTGCACTGCCACTGGAACCAGTTATGGTTTCTCACATCTTATCTCGCTTTTTTGTATGGAACATGGATATAATAAAACTGATTCTCCTCACTCACCCAAATCTGATCCTTCTCCCCCACCTTTCAGGATGAAAAGAAACAACAGCAGAAACTAAATCATAAATCCACATTTTTACAGTCTGCTGGCTAATCAGGCATATATTCCCAAGGCCCTGCAGTGACCTCTTTAGAAATCAAGTTTTCCTGGTTAAAGAACATCCTTCAAGCAGAGGTAACCCTGACTCTTTGTCCTTTTGCCCTTGAGGGATCAACAATGAGAAAAATTTTCTCTGTTCTCACAATGGATTCTGCAAGACCACATTTTCTTTTTCTGGAATGGAGGTTATTGACAAGACTTGGAGAAATATCAGAGGGACTGTTCTATGGGTTGTCTGTATTTAAATATCAGAAAGATTTGTGGTTTTATGAACTCTGCAGAGGCGCTAGAAAAACATACAGTGGTTCCAATACCAGAGCTAAAGAGCAGTCAGACTTTTAGATTTCTTTTGCCTTCTGCTCCCAAACCCACAGCTGAAGTATTAACCTTTCAATGAGGGGTGGAGATGCCAGAATTAAATCCTATTTCATTCGATAATAAGGAATCTCTCTTTTGGCTGTTGTATATATCCTTGATAATCAATGTATTATCTGTGAATCAGCAGCTTCGGCCTCATATGAGAGCCAGCCTCAGAACCTCAATCTAACCTTGATGGTGAGATTTTAGCCCCAGAGGACTTGGGTGGCCTCACCTCTATGGCCTATTGAATAAGAACCTACTTTTAAAAAGGGATCCACATAATCTGTACACATGGAAAAGTTTGAAAAACCATTATTTATAGACTCTTTCCTGGATGAGTCGAGGAAGAAGCTCCAAATATGGCTTTGATGTTGTATAACTCTAGGTTCCTGGATATTTTGGGTATTTTCCTAAAACACTAGAATTTCCATATGAGCCCTTGAGAACTATAACTTGACTTTGAATAATCATTCCACTCTCACCTCTCCATTATTGCATCCCTGCTGATCCCTTATAGCAGACCTAAGAAATTTCTATCTCCTGTGTTTCCTGTCTCTCTTCTACTGAAAGAACCATATCTGACTGAGAGCGGAGAGTGCCACCAAGCCCTCAACAGCCATTACTAGGATGATTGGGATCCTTCTATCCCTGTTCCAGTGCAATAGACTGAGTGCTTGTGTCTCCTCCAAATTCATAGGCTGAAAGCTAATCCACAATGCAATGGTATTTGGAAGAAGAGTTGTTAAGAAGTGCTTAGATCATGAAGACTCTAGGTTTCATGAATGAAACTAGTGCCCTTATAGAGGAGAACCTGGGAATTCCCTTGCCCCCTTTCCCATGTGAAAACACAGCAAAAAGCCAGGTGTTTGTGATCTAGAAAGTGGGCCTTCACTAGGCACAAAATCTGCCAGTGCCTTGATCTTGGACTTCCCAGCCTCTAGAATTGTGAGAGATAAATTATTGTTGTTTATAAGCTATCCAGTCTGTGATATTCTATTATAACAGTGTCAAGAAATAAGACACCAGGTAACTGGGCTGGAGAGAGAGAGACTCACAGTGATGGCGAACCTTTTAGATCTTTCAATGATAGCAAACAGCTGGCTGTGATATGCGTGCCATGGATTCGCCACCACTGGATGAGAGTGTTCTTGAAGGCTTTATAAAAAGGCAGTGTCCATCTTGATTGAAGGGGAACAAAGAGGACCTGGAGTACAGCTTTAAACCCAGAGAAGGTCCTAAGATGAGACTTTGAGATGAACTCTTCCTTATTCCTTCTCAAATTCCATCCTTTATCCGAATCTTGGAATTTTTTTTTTTTACCTCGAATCCGAGCATCTTCCTGCAACTGAAAAATGGTGAGAATTTAGTGACTCAGAAACTCAAGAGACTGGTCTCAGATTTCAGAATAGACCAGCTTTAGGCTTGGCAGATGTAGTGATGTCTTTGGGGAATATGGGCTTTTTGGGAATGGAAATGAATTATATATTTCTTGAAAGCAGAATTCGTATTGTCTTTGTATCTCTTAAACCAAAACACTGACAGTAATGCTCTGCATACAGTATATGCTCAATATACATTGCATAATGAAGTAATAAATACATAGGAGCAAGCTGACAACTCTTTTTTTGTATTAAATTCTTTTATTGGTACATTGTAGGTATACAACACAATTGCATTTCTCATTGGGAATTGTACCTTTACATAATGCATCTTGGTTCTTATTTTTTCCCCATTCCTAGCCCTCCCTTCACGCCCTCCACCCTTCCCTATTTACAAAGACTTTATTTCCATTTTTTCCATTTCTCATCATTTTTCCTTTCCCTTCTTTCCTTTCCCCTGCCCCTCCCCCTACCCCTACCCCTTTGGACCTTTTCTTCCTATTTTACGTTACCGATTATTCATTCTAATCATTGGTACATTTTAGGTATACAACATAATGACATTCATCATTGGAAATTTGCACCTTTACAAAGTCTCTCTTGGTTCTTATTTTTCACCCTTGCCCAGCCCTCCCTTCAACCCCTCCAGTCCTCTCTATTTACAAAGATTTTGTTCCTATTTTTCCATTTTCTCATATTAATCCTATTCCCTTCTATCCTTTCCCCTAGCCCTCCCACTTCCTTCCCCTTTGCCCCTTTTCTTCCTATTTCACATTACCTATTATACCTTTAGTCCTTATTTACACTTTCAGTTTCTCACACCAGAGAATCTATTTGGTATTTACACATGTGTGTCCTATTTATTTCACTTAAGAGTATCGCTTCAATGTGCATCCACTTAGCTATAAATGTCTCTAATTTCTTATTTTTTATGGCTGAGTAGTACTCCATTTTATAAAAAAACCACATTTTCTTTCTCCAGTCTCCAGTTGATGGGCATTTGGGCTGTTTCCAAGTTTTAGCTGTTACAAACTGCACTGCTATGAACATGGGTGCACATATATCACTGTGGTATGATTCTTTTAATTCTTTGGGGAAGATCCCCAGCAGTGGAATAGCGGGGTCAAATGGGACTTGCAGTCCTAGTTCTTTGAGGTATCTCCATACTGATTTCCACAGTGCTTGCACCAGTCTACACTCCCACCAGCAGTGGAGCAGGGTTCCTCTTTCCCCACAGCCCCACCAGCATTTGTTATTGGTTGATTTCATGATAGCAGCCATTCTTTCTGGAGTGAAGTGGAATCTCAGCATTGTTTTCATTTGCATCTCTCGAATGACCAGTGATGTTGAACATTTTTTCATTTTTTCATTTGCTATTTCTACTTCTTTTTCTGAGAAATGTCTGTTCATTTCAGATGCCCATTTTTTGATTGAGTCTTTAAATTTGAGAGGTCTGATCTTTTGAAGTTCTTTATAGATTCGAGATAGTAGACCTTTGTCTGAGGAAGAGCAGGTGAAGATTTTTTCCCACATTGTGGATTGTCTCTTCACTCTGCTGGTGGTTTCTCTTGCTGTGCAGAAGCTTTTTAATAAGAAGAGATCCCACTTGTTGATTGTTTGTGCTAGTTCACGGGCAACTGAGGTTTTGTTCATAAAATCTTTTCCTACATCGATGTCTTCAAGGGTTCTACCTAACCTCTGTTCCAACTGGTTCAGAGTTTCTATTTTAATATTTAGATCTTTAATCCATTTTGATTTTAGTTTAGTGCATGGTGAGAGATACAGGTCTAGTTTTAATCTTTGGCAAGTTGAAGCCCAATTTTCCCAGCACCATTTATTAAAGAGGCTATCTTTCCTCCAGTGAGGGTGTTTGGCTCCTTTATCGAAGATGAGATGGCTGAGTGTGTCTGGCATTGTTTCTGCATCTTCTAATCTGTTCCACTGGTCCTCAGGTCTGTTTCTTTGCCAGTACCATGCTGTTTTTATCACAGTAAGCTGACAACTCTTAAGAGTGGAAGAAACACACTTTTTTTACTTACATCCTTAACTACTTATAAAATGAACTCACTCTTTCATTCTGTCTGGACTCTCTGCTGTGACACTTTTTGGGTCCCTTTCACTTTCCTCACTGAATCTCCAGTGGTTCTTTCTAGGGGACCTTAAACTACTTGTGAAGGACATTTTAAAAATCCCTTATCACTCACTTCAGAGTAAATAGCTACTGTTTTAGAGCCGTCTAAGCTCATGTGAGCCAATGGCTGTGAGTCACTACATATAAGCTCCCCTTTTCCACTAGCTCAAATCCTGCCAGAAGAGACTGTGACCTAAGGAGACTGATGCTGTGGGTAAGGTGGAGGCATCCTGACCACAGAAGCAAAACTTGGGTGAAAATATCAAGTTTTGGAACTCGACCTAGTGCCCTCTTTACCTACAGACAAGTGGAGGCAAAGGCTGCTGTGATTTTCATGATTAAGTCTCAGATGCTCTAACAGAATACAATGACATAGCTGCTTGGACCATAGGGGCTCAGTTCTAAGGCCAAAAGTGATCTGAATGGTGAAAGAGAGAAAGTTTATTTCCAGTGCCTTCTCAATCTCTGATCATTATTCCTTCCCAGCTAGGAAGAGAGAGCTACTCTTCCCAAGACTACAAGAGGCTACTATTGTATTTAGATTCTAGTTTTAATGAAATTATATCTATATTCAGGGGAACAAAAGCTAAGAAATTGGTACAGAAGCTTCCTGTTTGTCCTTGTTTTATGATATTTATGCTGTCCTGTCCTAAATTATGTGCTTTTCTATTTTTATAGCCTATGTAAATAGTCTGTCATTAGTAATTGTGTATGGAGAGTGTCTATTGCTCTCCACTGTAACAGAAAGTAGAAAAAATGCAATGATGGGCTTAGTAGGACCTTGAGAAATTTAATATAATAACTCAGCATAACCAGGCACAGTGGTGAATGCCTGTATTTGTACTACACTGGGAGGCTGAGGCAAGAGGATTGCAAGTTTGAGCCTAGTCTGGGCAACTTAGTGACTTAGTAAGACCTTGTCTCAAAATAAAAGATAAAAAGGTTTAGAGATATTGCTCAGTGGGAAGGGGCTGGGTTCAATCCCCAATACCACAACAAACAAACCTCAGCATAGAGGAAGAGCAGAGGAAGAGAGCTGTTTCTGTTTACCCTCAAAGCCCTGGCCTCTAATTTGTACTTTCCTGCATTTAATAGACATACTCACCTAAGAATGAATTTTATGATATTACTTGTATACTCCCTTCAACTTGGTTACTTCTCAGCATTTCATATAACCACATTGCTGAGAGAAATTATGGTAAATGTAATTTTCTCTATAGATGATCATACTTCCTCAAGAGAATCATTAGGCTTCCTTTTCCTTTAATTGTCTGGACAGATAAGTCAGTGCTACTTTAAAGGTAGAAGTCACTAGGATAAATAAATAAATAAATAAAAGTAAGATTTTTGTTCAGTCATCATCTCAGTAGGAAATATAAATGGGATCCAGGAAGTTGATGAGGCTAGGAAATTTAGAGAATCAAAGTTTAATCTTACCTCCTTTTGTATATCCTTAAAAGCTGACAGAACCTGTCAGAAGACAAAAATATAAAAAGTTAATACGATAGATTATCACTTTACCAAGCAGATTTTTAAATATAAGAATATAGTTACTCGACCTAGCCATTAGGCTATGGAGTGTGGCTTTCTATCTCTAGCAATAAACTCTCATTGACTTCCACTCTACGCATATCTCTTGGTTGCCATTTCTCCATATGGTAAATTAGTGAAATACAATAAGGCATTTAAGGAGGGCTGAGCTTTGACAGAATGTCTAATGAAACCTACCATTTTAATTAATTTCTGTTTAATTGGTTCTTGTTCTGAAGCTATGCAGTTATTAAAATAAACATATAGTTATATTTAAGTTATAATATCCTGGAGGAGAAGACTGAATGTTGGTAAGAATATGGAGCAGGTGAAACATTCATTTGTTACTGAAGGGGATACGAAATCATATAGTCAGTCACTTTGGAAGAAGTTCTGGCAGTTTCTCATAAGACTGAATAAGAATATATATACTTACCTAGACATGGATAGATAAAATAACAGTTGGAACTCTGGATTAGCTCATTTGAAGAAAAGGGCAATAACTTCAAGATAGAAAACTATATCTTATTTGGTGGAAATATGATATGTAGATATTCAGGAGTTTCAATTTGTGTATAAAAATGCATGTGAATGGGGTAGACTGTAGCAATTATCAATTTATAGCTTTTCAGCAACCCTTTGTTTACAAAGGGTTCCCAACATATGGGAATATGCCAATATACCCCCTTGGTTATATTTTACGGTTTATCCTGTTGGTTATTATCTGACATGATGATCTTTGACCTTTATGCAAGCAACTCCCTCTTAAGCTAATACAGTAATGTAGGAACATGAGATAGTAATGCTATCTAGTAATGTAAAGCACTGTAATTAAGATTACTTTCTTCTAGAAAACTTATAAAAAGTGTTACTGAAAGAGAATAAAAATTTGGTCTCAGTACTCATTTAATATAATATTGTTCAGTAGGGGCCTGAAGGAGAGGCTGTGGAGAATTTCAACTATTTTAGATAAATAGAAACCCACAGTCATTGACTTAATGAGCTGTCTTTTCCTGCTTGGTTCCATGTGGTAAATTTACTATACATGCAAAACTAATTTATTATCCTTTAGTTATCATTTCTAGCCAAGAGTTTAAATGTGTAAAACATACAACTAGAATATCAACATTGGGATGTTGAAGTAGCTGATATCTGTGAGAAGTCCCCTTAGAAATTCTGAGTAAATGTCTGTGTTGTGTGAAAGTTTAGAATGGTTTGCTTTGGCTATCTGATGGGGGTTACTTGCTTCTGCACTCATTCACATACAAACTCAACATTTCCCTGCTTGAAAATTGACTGCCTTGATTGTCATTTTAAGATGTCTGGGAAATGAAGGACATTTTGTCAAAGTGAACAAGTCATCAACTTTAATAGAAGAAACTATTCACACATTCATTGAATTTAAGTCTATTTTAAATCAATTTTTAAAATTAAATTTAAAAGCAGGGCTTAATATAATGTAGATTCTGAGCTTTACTGCTCACGGCATCAGTTCACTTAGAATATTGAGGCAATATGTTTCTACTGAGCCTATTCACATATTAAACTCATAATTTTCAAGAACCCAAATACTCTCTTCAGGATTCAACTAAGTCATTTATTATGAAACATATAACTCAATCATCTTCCATGAAGGAAGACAATTTTTTTGTTTGTTTGCTTTTTGAAACAAGGTCTCCCTATGTTGTTCAGGCTGGTCTTGAACACACTATATAGCCCAAGCTGGTCTCAAACTCTTGGCGAGCCTCCCACCTCAGCCTCCTGAGTGCTAGGATTACAGGAGTGCACCACTAGGCTGGGCAGGAAGACAACTTTTAATTGGATCTATTTAAACCAATTTAAATGATTTAATCTAATCCTCAAGGCAAAAGTTCCTTGAAGAAGAATAAAGACACAGTCTTTTTCCTGAACCCAAGAGGGACGATTCTTTGCATCCAAAGTATACATTAATGTTGTACTCTTTCTTTCTCACACTTTTGTAGTAAAAAGTGGCCAGTATCCCCAGAGTGATAATCAATTTTACTGCTGCATAGAGAAGTTATACTTCTTGTTCTACACATACCTTTACTTTGAAGATTTTTTCCCCAAGAGTTCCATCTACTTGTTCTGGAGAGTGTGGAGGGGAGAGAAAATAAAATAGAATTGAGGTGCACCTGCAACGTTCTCCTCCAGGCTGAGTCACCACCACAAACAGAGACGATAAATAATTGACTGAAAATGGCTTAGAAATGCATAAACAGCCGGGGACTTAGCTCAGGGGTTTCTGCTGCCTGCCTTGCAAGCACAAGGACCTGAGTTTGATCCCCGGTACCAAAAAAAAAAAAAAAAAAGAAAAAGAAAAAGAAAGGAATGCATAAATGTATCAGCCTTCACTATGAGGATCAGAGCACCACTTTGTCACACTGAATTGGTGACAAAGACCAAACCTGTGCTTTCAAGTCTGTGGCAGTCACTAAAAACTGAGGGATTAAACACTCTTAAAACCAGACTTCAAGCAAACAAGATTCATGACAGCTTCAAGTAGATGGGTGTCAGGAGAGCTGCAGAGATACACAGACAGGAGTAGTTCTGAAGGCTTGGGACTGATGGGAAGGAGGACAGCAATCTCACTATCAACTAGCAAACTGCTCAAAGGGAGAGAAAGAAATCTGCTCTTCTCTTAAAGCCCATCTCCCTTCCATATCACACCATTCTCTCTCTCTCTCTCTCTCT
>NW_004624816.1:3729116-3740660 GCF_000247695.1 Heterocephalus glaber
TCTATGTAAATAGGGAAGGGTGGAGGGGTGAAAGGTGCACAGGTAATGGGGAAAAAATAAGAACCAAGATACATCATGTACAGGTACAAGCACTCAATGATAAATGTAAACGTATTGTATACCTAAAATGTACCAATAAAATAATTTAAGGAAAAAAAATCTTTGCCTATCCCAAGATCACAAAGAATTTTTATAAGGCTTTCTTATTAGAATTTTTATTATTTTAGGTTTTTACCTTTAGTTCTATTGTGCATTTTGCATTAATTTTTGAAGTGGTATGACACATAGATTTAATGTATTTTTTCTCAGTTACTGATATGTAGTATTCCAGCACACTTTGTTGGAAAGACAACTTCTTTATTGATTGGCTATTTAAGTTTGTTGAAAAAATGACCGTAAAAAGCATTGATGAGTTTATTTCTAGACCCTTTCTCTGTTCCATTAATATACTTTCTTATCTCCATACCAGCACCACATGTTTTTTATAGCTTTATAGTAACTGTTAAAGTCAGGCAGTGTAAGTTCTTTTACTTTGTTCTTCTGTTTCAAATTGTGTTGGCTATTCTAAATGATTTATATTTTTATATGAATTTTAGAATCTGCTTGCCAATTTCTACAGAAAGTATTGCTGGAATTTTTATTAGGATTGTGTTGAATTTATAGATTAAATTGGGATCATACTATCATTTCAATATTGGGTTTTCCTATACATTACCATGCTGTGTCTGGATCTTTCAGAATTTTTCTGACTGGCATGGTGATACACACCTGTAATCCTAGCACTTGGGAGGCTGAGGCAGAAGAATTGCTGTGAGTTTGAGGCCAGCCTGAGGTACATAGTGAGATCTTGTATCAAAAAACACACAAAATTTTTTTCTAAGAAGTAAATTTCATAACTTTTGGTGTACATATCTTGCACATATTTAGTCAGAGTTATTTATACCTAGTATTTAATATTTTTGTTACTAGTGCAGATGGTATTTTTCTCATTTAATTTTAACTTTTATTTGTTCCTATAGTATTTAGAAATCTAGTTTGTATGCTGATTTTCTATTCTGAAACCGTGCGAAACTTATACATATTGCTTCAAATAGTTTTTCTTTTTTAAAAATAATTCCATGTAGATGTTTGAATACATAGTTTTAATTTTTCCTTTCCAGTCCAGATACCTTTTGTCTCTTCCTCTGGCCTAATGGCACTGGCCAGAACCTATGAATGCTGAAGTGTTATGAGCACATTTCTTTCCTTGTCCCAGATCATAAAGGGACTGTGTTCGGTCGTTTTCTATAAAGTATGCTGTTAGTTACAGCTGTTTAAGTTTCTTTATATTCCTAGTTTTCTGAAATTCTTTTTATTGGGAATGTATTTTAGATTTTGTGAAATGCTTTTTCTGTACTTATTAACATTTAAGATTTTTCTTCTTTAGTCTGTTATATGGTGAATATTAACTTTTGAACATTAAACTAATCTTGGGGCACTGTTATAAATCCATTCTTAATAAATTAATCTAAACTTAAAATAAATTCAGCTTAATTATATTATTCTCCATGTATTATTAAATTTGTTTGTTAATATTTTATTGAAATATTTTGTATCTATGTTCATGAGCAGTGTTCTTTGATTTTTGGTATTATAATAACCCCAGCATTACATTAATCAGTAGGTATTACTTCCTCTTAATATTTTGGGAGAATTTGTTTATTAGTCATTATTTAAATGTAGAATTCATCAGTGATGCCATCTAGGCTTAAGTTTTTCTTTATGGAAAATGTTTTAAATTATAAATTAGTTTTCTTTAATTGAATTCTTCAGTAGAGCTATTCAGGTTATCTGTATTCTCTCTTAAAATATTTTTTTTCATATGTGTTTTGATACATAATAAATATATTCATCATGGAGTATTGGGTATATACATGCTGCAGCTTGATGTTTTTTACTTCCTTTGCCTCTCCCTTCCCTCCAAGGTTTAGTAATTTGCATCTTTCAAGAAATGCATTTACTTATTGTCTATTTTCTGACCTTCTTAAAATTTTTTCAAAATTTCCTTATTATCTTTTTCATATTTATACAATTTGTAGTAAAGTTTCCTTTCTCATTTTTAATACTAGAAATATTCTTATTCTCTCTCTTTCTGGCTCTCTCTCTCTCTCACACATACACACAACACAACACACTCTGGCTGTTGATTTATTAATTCTATTCATCTTGAAGAGCAGATTTTGGTTTCATTGATTTTCCTTTGTTTATCTTCTATTTCAGTGATAGCCACTATATTTCTAATTATATTTTCTTTTGCTAATTTTGGGTTTCATTTGGCCTGTTTATGGCTTACGGTGGTAGCTAAAGTCATTGATTTTCAGACTTTTCTTTTCTTATGTAGATATTAATACAATAAAAATTTTCTGTATACCACAAATTTTGAAATATTATGTTTTCATTTCTATCTAGTTGGAAATAATTTCCCCTTTTTTGATTTCTTCTTTTATCTTTGGATTATTGAGATGTATGTTAGTTTCCACATTTGGGAAAATTTCCAGATATCTTTTTGCCATTGATTTCTATCATTGCATTATAGTGAGACAAAATACTTTTATGATTAAATTTTTAAAAATTTATTGAGACTTGGTTTATAGTCAAGAATGTGTTCTCTTTTGGAATTTTTCATATGCACTTGAAGAGAATATATATTATGTTGCCATTGTATAGATCATTGGGTGATTTTCAGTCAGATCAAGTTGATCCATAATGTTTTTCAAGTCTTCTGTAACTTACTAATTTTCGGTCTATTTCTATCAGTTCTTGAAAGAGGATGCTCAAATCTTCAACTATAATTGTGAATTTGTCTATTTTTCCATAGTTTTCTCAGTTCTTGTGTTATGTGTTTTGTTAGCTGCACAGATGGGCTATTTATGAATTGGCCCTTTTATCATTATGAAATGACTTTTAACTCTGGTAAAATTTTTTTCCTCAAAAATTACTTTGTCTGATATTGATATGGCCATTTTCACTTTATTTCAATTAGTGATAGCATGGTATATCACTTTTCTTTTGATGTATTTGTTATTTTATAAAGATTCTTAGGAGGCAGCATATAGTTAGGTCTTGTTTAAAAAACAACAACCAAGTCTGGCTATATCTGCCCTTCATTGAAACATTTAGTTTAGATTTAATGTTAATATATTTTGTGTTTACCTCTCTGACCTTTCTCTTTGTTTTCTATTTGTTCCAGCTATTCTTTGTTCCCTTATTTACTTTTTATTATGTCTTTTGTAGATCATTTTTCATGATCCTATTTGATCTTCTTTGATGTTTTACTAATGTAACTCTTTTTATATTACTTTGAGGATAGCTTTATGGTTTATAGTTTACACTTTTTCTTTAGGGTCCACCCTCAAGTAATATTGTACAAGTCTGTGTACAGTGTAGGAATCATGCAGCAACATATTTCCATTTATCCCTTGATATCCTGTGTGATTTTGTCGTCAAGGATACAAATCCTAAAATACATTGTAATTTTTGCAGTAAGTAGTCAATTATCCTTAAAAGATTTTAAGAGAATTAAAAAGCCTCTTATAATTACCCATGTAAATATCATTTCTAATGCTCTTCATTTCTTTGTGTAGATCAAGATCTTTACCTGGTTTCAATTTTCTTCTCCCTGAAGGACTCTAACATTTATTGCATTGTACATCTCCTTATAGTGATTTTTTTCACCTTTTGTGTGCCTTAAAAATTTTATAAAGTTTCATTTTATTAAATATAAATAGTTAAATCATCCCACCTTTCTTTTAAGTTTTATTTAGACATTGATTCACATTTTAGTAGAATGAATGCTTCAGAAGTGACAATGACTTGAGTGTCCAGCAATCAAGAGAGGTTACTTGACCCCCAAAATTGATCCATTGAGTATGAAAAAAAATTAACTCTGTAGGCCTAGGTTTCTCAAACCCTGCACACTTCAAAGACTAGTCTTCAGGATTGGTCCCTCAATGGCTTTAGGAGATAATTTCTTGATCTTGGGAATATTTTTCCCTGATAAGAGCATTTTTGTATACTTGAGGCATTGGGCCATGATATACCTACCAGATAACTTCATGGTGTCTTTGCTGTCTTTGCTCTGGAGGGAACTTGAGTAGCTGAGGTCTGTCATACCAACAGGCCTATGTCACTGACCCAGATAAAAATTCTGGCCTACTTGCTTAGGTGAGCTTCCCTGGTTGGCAACACTTTGTACATGTATTGTCATGCATCATTGCTGGGTGAATCAAGCATACCCCTGTGTGACTCTACTGGGAAAGGGTGCCTGAAAGTTTGCCTGTGCCTTTTCCCTTTGTTGTTTTCAATCTGTGTCCTTTTTCTGCAATGAACACTAACCATAATTATGACAGATTCTCTGTCATGGAGCATTTTTAGTAAATCATTAAGTCTGATGGTGTTCTTGAGGACCCCTGATAAATCCCAAATCCTTTTGGCTTAAAACTGGAAAAGTTGAGTTTTTGGTCTTACTGCCTGTCATTTCTGGATGGGGTTGAGGGAAGAGCTCTGTTCTGCATTGTCCTCACTCAGGGAGTTGTGCTGAGGGTGCTTTCTTCTTCATACTTCAGCAGTTGTTGGGATTGAAATATAGAAACCTAGTGAAGACAGCATTGTTTTATAAACCCTTAGCTTGATCTGACACACACTACATTCACTTTCCATTGGCTCAAACAAGGCATACAGCCATACTAAAACTGCAGCACTGGTGAATAGCATTACTGACAACCACATCATGTGGAAGCTCCTTAAGTCCTGGCTTGAAACTTTCACCATTTAGATAGGTGAAAAGGAGAATAGATGGAAGCCAGCTCATAGGAGAAAATGAGGTTCAAAAAAAGAAGAGATGAGTAGGAGGTATCTTCTGTGGAGAGGGTGGAGGGTGTCAAGCACAAGAAAATGACTAGAGATCAAAAGGTTGATGTTAACATCATTTAATTTTGCAAACATTTATTAAGCACCTGCTGTGTTTTAAGCACTAGAATTAAAATGAGGAGTTATGGTAACTGGAGGATAACAATTCCTGCCCTTGAGAAGCTGTTTTGTAATTTAGCAGTAATGTTTGAGTAAACATTGTAATTTAAGTGACTACGTAGTCAGGGATGGAGGCCAACAGGGTACTGGTTGTTACAACAAAACAGTGGTAGAAAGGATACATAAATAATATAGAAAGGAGGAGCCTGTCTTGTCCAAACACCCTAATATTAAAACCCATGCATGTTTAACTTAAATATTTTGATGTCTATAGCTCAGAGCATTGACTGTTCTAATCTCTCTCCTATATCAGTCAACAAATATTCTCTAAATCTAGAATATTCTCCTAATTGGCTTCTGAACAATTTGAGACTGAGCCTAACAAGAGTTTGTGTATGTAATTGGCAATGGCAGGTCAGGCTGGAGCTTACTAAAAAAGCCCAAGGGCTTCCCCCTCCTTTTCTGCATTTTTGTTACTTTTGTTAAGAGGAAGCTGAAGACAAGGTGGGCATTTGGCCAGTTTCTTTGGAAGTCTCTAGGTGAGGGAGAATGGAGCACAGGTTGTTCTTGCACTCTGTAATTCTTCCTGGGCTCAGACTTCGGGGAGCTACTTCCACATACTTCCTTAAACTAAGCTTTCTTAGATCTGTTGAGGAGGCAGAAGTTTCTGATGCCTGAAGAGACAAGTGCTGATTTGCAGTAACAAGATCCCAAGATGCCTGGTCAGAATCTCACTCCTCAGTCATCTTGCGCTCTGGCTAATAATAATGCTCAACGGGACCATAGTTGTTTCTCCTTAGGACAATATTTTGGTGTCATTGTTGTTGGATAGAATGCCAAAGAGAAAAGGGAACCACAGCCAAAGGAGGCAGAGGACTGGTAAGGCTTATAGCCTTCAGGGCATTGAGGCAGACTTAGCTCTCTCACTAGGGAGAGGCTCAAATGAGCACTGTACCCTCAGAATAATTGTCCCCGTCTGAGGCTCTAGAGCTCAACTACCTGTAGCTACAAACAACAGAAACCAACAGAAAAAGATTTTAACAGTAGGATCAACTCCAAATATTCAGAATTGTATTAAAGACTTTTTCGCAAATTAGTCCTAACAACGATGGTACTATAATTTCCTTAGTTCTATGATACACATTTTTCATATTTTAGTATTTCTGAAATTCAGATGCATCTTACAATTGATGTATGCATTTAATATGGCTTGTTCAACTTCTTAAAAGAAGGAAAAAACCCTAACAATTATTACTTCACTTTCCATCTGATGGCAACTTAGACAGAGGGAAATAATAATAACACAGGCTGTGCAATGTGCTAAAATGTTATATGTACATTTCCCTAAATCCTCAGAGCCCACCTGTGACAGGGAACAATTATCACAGCCGTTTTCTAGGGCAGGAAACAAGGAAAGAAAAGAAATATTCTCAAGGTTGCAAGGAGAACAAGGAGCAGAGTTGGGATTCAAATGCTGATTGATTGCAGCATCCATGTCCCAGACACTGCATGTTCACATCGTTTCTCTCTCTTTTTCTTTTTTGGTACCGAGGATTGAATTTAAGACCTTGTGCTTACGAGGCAGGTGTTGGAACCACTGAGCTAAATCCCCGACCCTCTTTCTCTCTTATTAACCTGTTTTCTTTGTCTGTAATATTTCTCTCTCATGTGTCTCCTTAATGCTTGTCTATCTAGATAAAGCTAATTTAAATACCTTTCCTATAAATATTTCCCTGACCATCAGACAGAATAAATTTTTCTCCTCTGAACTCCCACAACAATTGTCACACTGGTAGAAAATGACTATACTGTGTTATGGTGGTCAATCAATGTAACTTTCCTCCTCAGTACAAGTGAATGTCTTAAAGGTAGAACCTCTCTCTCTCTGGAGGTTGGAAAACAATCACTGTTGGCTGAGCTGTTTAAATAAATGTGTTTCTCCAACTTGACTGAGATAGAGAGCTCTACAGACTAAAATACGATTCATTGAGCACACATTGCTAACAATATTAGCTCAGAGCTTTATATCCTTTATAAATGTTGTGAGAAGAAATAAGATCATCAAAGTGAAACAATTAGAACAGCATATAGTACATGGTAGGAACTCAATCATGTTGGTTTTAAAAATTGCTATCATTACTTAAATGTTACCAAATTTACTGAAGTGTTTACTATGATTGTCTGTAGCAGACACCTCTGCCCAGTATTACCAGGCTGTAGTGGCACAAGCTTCTTGCCCCTCCATAATTCAGCTGTGTTACATTGGAAGTAACAGAGCTTGGCTGAGTTCACTCCCAGTCAAGGTCAACTAACTCAAACTAAATTCCTCCCCACTGAATTAACTATTTGTTCTCTTCAGCAAAGACACGCTTGTGCCCTCATTCTACAGTCCTGCCTACTTGATGCTAGTTATCAGCAGGTGTCCCAGGCCTGCCCAGCATCCCCGCCTTCCCATGCTTGTAATGAATAAACACTCAATATCTTGGGAGTCCTTTGTCTTTGCTGTGCAGAGCAGCTTAGATCAGCCTGACTCAGTTTCCCTCAAATCGTGCCTGTGTGTTTTTTCTATTTCCCACTTTCCTATCTCACAGACATTGTACTGGCTTGCAGGAGATGAGGACCACTGTAGGAGCCTCTGCTAATGCCCCTTTCCCTTTCCCTATAATTGTCCCTCTTCTCTAAATGAGGAAAGTGATTAATACAAGGCTGTCAAAATTCTGCTTTGGAGAAACTTGGAAAAAAAAAAGAACTTGCCATTCTGGAACTATGCCACAAAGAGGCAGTAGTGTCTTAGTCATAAGGTCTGAAGCAGCTGGTATATTCACTCCCACTTTTTCCCAGACTTATAACCTTGAGTTTAAGATATATCATTCACTAAGTTACAACAGTTACCCAATATTGTATTAAATATATACAGTATTTGGAATCGATATTATTAGGTAATATCTTAGTGACTTTCTTCAACTCTGAGACAGAATACCCTACCCCCACAACTTAAAGAAGAAAAGGTTTATCTTGGCTCACAGTTTGTAGAGGTTTCAGTCTATAGTCAGGTGGTTCCAAGGAAGGGCAGAATGGCACATGGGCCAGAGAGAAGCAGCTTATGGCATGAGAGATAAACCCTTCCAGGCCACACCCCCAGTGACCCACTTCCTCTAACCAGGCTTTACATCCCAACATCACATTTAACTATAAACTTATCAGTGAACTAATCCACTGATGGCTATCATGCCATGATGCAATCGCCTCCCTAAAGCCACCTCCCCAAAGCTCCCCAGAGCACATGAGGGTTTTGGAGGACATCTGGATATAAACCATAACAGGTAATAATTTAAATGTTAAAAAGAAGGCAAGGTATAATTTTGTATTTTTTCCCTTAATCTTTAACTTATTACCATTTGTCTTAGGGTGCATTAAAAGAAGAAAAAGTATATAAAGAATGAGGAATAGGAGAAAAAGTAATCTGTGTGCTTTATGCTCAACTTTCAGATTTGCTCAGCCAAATTCTACATCTTCTAAGGCTTCCTAATCTGTCTATAGCTTTTGGTAGTCTCCATCCTGTTTACATATATGTCAGGTAAAAGTAGCTTCATAACTTGCCAGATTTGATTAATCTAATAACGGGAACTGTCCTGATTTTGTTTTCTGTAACTTACAGTCTGTTTTATTTCTCAACAATGCCAGGAATCCCCTGAACTTATACAGCCTTTAAGTTCAAGTTGTCCAAATCAAAAGAAGACATTTCTCTTAGTTCTGTCAATTAGTAAAATATCACCTTCTTTGATTTCCCAAGGTCAGATTAAATAAACCTCAAATTATTATATACATGTATGCATGGATGGGTAATAGATATTGGTAGATAGTAACAATAGATGGATGGTATTTCACTTACACTGTGTGTATGTATATGTGCATTGCATGAAGCACAGAGCATGCAAAATACTTTTAATGTAAATAAATTTGAGAATAAATCCAGGGTCTTCACTATCTTTCAATTTCTAACTGTGAGGCTTTGAAAAAATTACTTAATTTCTTTGAACCTTGGAACATGAATATGAGTATGTATGCATCTACAAAATGACTATTAGAAGGGATCATTTTATCTACACTCTTCTAGTTTCAAAATGGTTGGATTCACATTATTAACATAAGAATTTTCTAATGCAAACTTCAGAAAATATTCTATTTATGTCCACTAATTAAAATTTGAAGTGAAAAAATATCATGTTTCCTCAACAGATGCCAAAAAGCATTAAAATGCAACACTTAAAATTTATTCCTTTTAAACATCAATTCATTATGAAGGTCTTGGCAAACTGGAAATAACAGGAAGCTCTCTTAACATGATAGAGTCACTGTAAAACCTAGAGTAAATTTTTGCTTAAAGAATACATTTTAAAAGTTTTATATTCAATTAAAATAAGACAAGGATGGCTTTTTTGACTTCTATAATTAATCCTAGTATCAAACATCTCAATTGATGTGATAAGATAGGAAGAAAGAGAATTGAAAATTTAATAACTGAAAAGAAACAAAAAATAGCCAGTTATTATTTGAAGATGATGTGCTTGTATATATAGAAAATTCTATAAAATGTACAGGTAAATCCGAAAGTATTCAAATTCATCATATATACTTTACTCTTCTGAAAAATGTATAAAGTGTGTATAGTCATAAAATAGACCAGTATATAACAATTAAATGAAATACTGTTAATTAAATGAATGCACTATTTCTACCTTTGTCAACAGGGATAAAATTTTAAAACATGTTGAATAAAAAAAGAAAACTATAATTTCATCAAACTTTTGAAACTAAGAGGCCTTTGGCAAGAAAAAGTTTATTGAGCTGTACAGATGCTCCACAAACAAGGTGAAGGTGAAAGGTGAAGGACTGGTCCTGGGGCAATTGTCACAGGCAGCAGCAGCATGGCCACATAGCAGTTGGGAAACTGCCCACTATACCTACATGGATAGAGTGTTTTACAATAATAATTCGGGGAGAAGAAGCACAAGTCATTTACACTGACCCTACACTGCCTATGGTTAAGAGGGGCAGAAGAACAAGAAGTGAGCAAAGTCCTGGAATAAGAGGAATATTTTCTACTGCTTAGATGGGTTCCAGAAACAGAATGAAACATGGCCTTAATGGCTGATCTTCAGCACACAAGAAAGGAATGTGAAGGAGTTCTCCCCCACTTTTTTCCTTGTTGATTTAGCTTGTAGCTGAGTGCAAAAATGGCCTTCTCTTATCTCTCTCCTCCCTCCATCTTCTGGCTTGTAACTTAATTTACATCTCAGAATTCTCTTATCAAGAATGTTACACACAGTGATAGACATTTATTTAAAGTTTCAAAAAATAAATATATATGTAATAAAAATATAAGCATACATGGGGAAGTATATTAAATTTTTATGACTTAACATTTATTATCTCCTGGTTCTGTAGGTGGGAAGCTCAAGTACAGACAGCTCATCTGGGTCCTCTGCTTAAAGACTTTCCTGGCTGAACTCATGGTGTCAGCAGCACTGCACTCTTTTTTGCATTTCCAGGAATAAGCCACTTCCAACTGAAGTGAATTTTGTTTCTTTGGGTTGTAGGACTGAGGTTCCTGCTTTTTCATTCTCTGCCAGTTGGGTCTGCTCTTGCTTCTAGTGTTGTAGAATTTCAGGGACAAGAGAGATCAAATGCAAATCAGGAGGATTTATTTAAGGTGAACACTGGCTTCAGTGGACTTGTGTCCCAAGGCTGAGCAACTGAACAAAGAAAAGTTCTAGGTTTTATACATTTAGTCAAAAGGGGGGGGGTCTTTCTAGTGACGCAGCAAGTGAGTTTACTAGTACAGGACAGGGGCATACAGGTTATTAAGTTAGCCTTGTAAGAAGACAGTGTCTTATGAATCATGGCAAAAGAGTGTCATAAACTTTGTTTTCAGGACATAGTTGTTTACAGAGCATATAGTTCCTCAGGGGTTACAAAACTTCATTTACAGGAATATGAAAAAGGTAGGGGGGACCTGAGTGGGGAGCTGCTAGACTGCTTTCAGCTAGAACTGATTTTCTTTTAAGTTCTGCTTTACTACAGCTGCCTGCACTACTGCTTGCCCTGTCTGTGTGTCACTCTCTGAGTAAGGATGGGTCAAGTCTTCTCATGCTTTGATTCTCTGACTCCACTTCTGACACATCTGTCTCACATTTAGGGGGAGAAAGTTCTCTGCTTTCAAGAATTCATATGATTAGATAAGACCACTCTGGATTGTCCAGGATAATCTCTATTGTAAGATCTGTGATCTAATGTCATCTGCAAAGGCCCTTTGCCACGTGAGGTAGCATAGTCACAGGTTTCAGGGATTAAAATGTGGACATTAAGAAGGCCATTCTGCCTTACTACAAGAGGCTATATCCTGACTGTAAGATATTGGTTATCTATGGGGAAGGAAGGATTAACAAACAGTATAAAGAAAACTTCAAATCCATAATTTTCTGTTTTTGAAAAATTATCAGAAGCAAATATGGCAAAAGTATAATAATTTAAAAA
>NW_004624816.1:3786491-3813451 GCF_000247695.1 Heterocephalus glaber
TGGCTGCTATCAAGAAATTAACCAATAACAAATGTTGGTGGGGTTGTGCGGAGAAAGGAAAGCTTCGCATTGTTGGTGGGAGTGCAGATTGTTGCAACCACTGTGGAAATCAATATGGAGATACCATAGAAAAGTAGGATTGGAGGTCCCATTTGACCCGCTATTCCTCTACTAGGAGTCTTCCCAAAAGAATTAAGAGTATCATACCACAGCGATATATGTGCACCGATGTTTATAATGGCACAGTTGGTAATAGCGAAAGCTTAGAAACAGCCCAAGTGCCCATCAGCTGGAGACTGGATAAAGAAAATGTTTTTGTTTTTGTTTTATTATAAAATGGAATACGACTTAGCCATAAAGAATGAAAAATTAGAGACATGTATAGCAAAATGGATGCACACTGAGGCGACACTCTTAAGTGAAATGAATAGGACACACATTTGTAAATAACAAATAGTTTTTCTGGTGTGAGAAACTGAAAGTGTAAATAAGGATTAAAATGAATAATTGAGAATGTGTAATTGGAAAAAAAAGGTCCAAAGGGGTAGGGGAAATGGGAGGGGTAGGAGAAAGGAAAGAAGGGAAAGGAAAAAATGTGAGAGAAGGAAAAAATGGAAACAAAGCCTATACAAATAGGGAGGGCAGGGGAACGGGGAAACACTAAGAACCAAGATGCATCATATAAAGGTACAAGTTCCGAATGATGAATGTGAATGTATTGTATACCTAAAACATACCAATAAAAGAATTTAAGAAAAGAAAAGGATATTCCACCTTGTTATTTAATAAAAAGTACGTCCTCTTTGTGAAGTTTATTTTAGAACTTAAGTAATTTGGTGTAGGGATGGACTTAGTTTCCACATGTTTAACATAATGTTGATCTCTTAGTAACTCAGGCAAAAAGGCTGAGCAGATCACAAAAATACTTAAGACACTATGTTTCTTCACGGGTCAAAGAAAGAAAGCAGGAAAGCCCTGTTGGTGTTGTCCTCTGTCAACACTAGTGGTGAGGAGAAATGACTATGACAAGAATATTAACATTTTTATTCTCACACATTTTTTCCCTGGGGATACACTTGTTAAAATATTCTGTCTTTGGATTGCATATTTCTTGTGATTTTTGTGCTGCATCTGTAGAAATATAGTTTTCTTCTCCCTCAGAAAAGCACAATATGACCAGAGATGAGAGGGTCACCTTTGGGAGGATGAATGAATTACAGGCAGGTTCTGAGCTTGTTTTTTTTATGTTTTACTTTACATTTTTATGCTACATAAAATTAACATTGAGTAGGAGTTCTATCAAGTTTATATAGACACTTGACAATGAGATGAATCAAGTTGATGTAACTGAGAGGTGGAATTCCTGGACTACTACATCAGATACCTTTGGTCTTGAAGCAACAGCTGCAATATAAGATTCTACACTAAAAAATGCCTAGCATGCATATGCAGCATGTGGGTGCAAAAATTTCTCAGTATAGTGCTAATTGCAAGATTTGATGCGTTGTAAGACTGAATTATCATCAATAGAATGGTTCAATAACACAGTAAGTCTGTAAGTCATGTAGACATAAAGATGAAGAAGCTAAATGTTGCATAGTCATGAAAAATTCCCCAAAGTGTACAATTAAATGGCAACATTAGCTGAAGCATACATGTGTATTTTATATACATGTAGGCAGTGCCTCTGAGCATATTTGCTAGATCTTTGTATCTGGGTAAATGGGTGTGGTGTCTAATGATGTAGTACCTGATGGTGTTATAATTTCTTGTACAACGAAATACTAATAAAAAGCAAGTTTTTCTTCTTTTTGCTCATTTGACTATCCTAATAGTCAATGGTGTATTTACAAACATATTTTATACACAATTGGAAAGATGAGCAAGAAATAATCACTTCTCAGCTTCCATGATAAACCCTAGGGATTCATCTCCTTTATATTTGGGGAAAATGTTGGCTTTATGCCTAGGGACCACATTTTTTTCTCACTGTGTTCCAGTGGTACTCTCATTAGCAGAATGGGATTTCTCCTTCAATTGTTTAAGGTGATTGCTTCAACCCAAAATTTCCAAAGATGATACATAAGAAAGTCCCTTGTTGCGCTAAGAAAAAGTTCTGTTTAGTTAGTGACCCCAAATCTAAGCTTCTTGCATGACTCTTGGGACTACCTGGCATTGTGTCAGCTGCTTCTTAGGCTCCCTGACTGAGTCCACCAACCCACTAGCTCTGTGTGCCCAGCTACCTTCCTCTGATTCGATGTACTGGAGGATCTTTTCTTCAGATAATGCTAACAGAAAGTGATTAGCCTTTGAGGAATTTAAGTGGCCAAGTGATTATGTAGTCCATGCTGAGAAGATGGAAGAAATCACTAAAAAAAGGAATGCTTCAAGATGATTCACAGGCAAATATTAGAAAAATGTTTTGAAGATTTGTCTACAGGGGCTTTTGGAGGCTAGGTAAACATACTTACTTGTTCTCATCCAACTTTCTAGACTGTAGGGTGTCTATTTCCCAGAGTTGAGCTGTTGCACTACATCCTTGCTAATTGGGAATCCCTTGAGCTAAGAAGTGTTCAAGCTTGACTTTGAGCTCTGGGCTACAAGTCAAGAGGACCATATGACTTCCATAAATTCTCTTGTTTCTTCTTACCAGCTCCTTGGGCTACATTTCTCCTCTCTTTCCCTTCTGCATGATTTTCTAAGGCATTGTATTTCAAATCCTCTCATCTCTAATCCCTTTTGGTATCCTGGAGCTCTTCAGTAATGCTACCTTCTCTACAGAATACATAGGTTATGTTTGTTCCCTAAGACATTCTAGTGAGCTACTCAGTTGCGCTTCTCTTTCTCTTCTTTTGGGGTTTTAATAATCTAGAAAAAAAAATAAAAAATTGAATTTGTAAGGCTTTTATTTTATGTAACTTTAACAATTAAATTCTCACAATGTTACAAAGTGTACTTTGTTATCCCCACAAAGATGGGAAATTTGAAATTAAAAGATGAAATAATTTTTCAAAGCTTACATAGCTGGAAAACAACAGATCTGGGGAAATGGCCACACATATGTGTCTCCAAGGAGCTCTACTCTACCTCTGATGATTCTCCTTGCCCTTTGGAATACAGCCTGTATTTCATCAAGTACTGAAATGGTTGGGGGAGCTGAGATTACCACTTGAACAGGTAAGAACATAAAGTACAAATTTCTTAACTTTATAGAGTAAAATCTCCTCTATACCCTGAACTGTCAAGATTTGCTTTTTTTGGCAATTAAAAAGAAAACCTTCAAAATTTGTATCAGATAAATTTTAGATGTGTTTTGTTTAATTTAATTTTATGAGTTGTCAGTATTGTATATAAGTTATACAAGACCTTTAAGAACTGTATACTTTGCAACAAAAAGTATATTTAGTGGGTCTTGTTTTCGTAAATGGAAATCTTGCTGCTGATTTCATATTCATTAATAAGGTCTAGGAATAAAGACTATACAATATATAGTACATTTAACTTGGTAAACATCTAATTCCTTCAAGGAAGTTGGAATTATTGTTAGAATAATTATGTGCATTGCTGGCAAGTGCATACCGTGATTTTCAGTAACAAGGCAATAACAAAAAACAAAAAATCAATAGAATACTTTATACCCGCACACAGCCACAAATCATGGCACTGTAAAATTCCCCTTGGATCTGTGTGTGGAGCAATTGCACAATCATTTATTAAGTGTCTAGTTCAATATTTTATTCTATAAAACTATATTTTAAAATAATATTAATTGAAACATTTGCCCATTTAAAATCATTAATAGACACAAGCAGTTCAATAATGTGAGATGTATTTTCCATTTCTGTGCTTGACCTTCATTGTCTCTTTTGGGCTATGTTGACTGTGAAAGTAAGACCCTAAAGCTGGAAATGAAGGATCCCAGAGCACACACATCCTGGCTGGCACTGAGGGCCTCAAACACAACTCGGTGAACATTCATCACAGCTGAACATTAAAGCAATTGGTCCAGCTGTTTTTTAATGAGTCTGTTTTTAATGAACAGGATTTGAAGTCTTTGGAACAGGGAGTACTTCTTTTTCCTAAAGATGGTTTTTCATTTCTAAAGAACTCAGGACATGATTCTTTTCACACTGCCTTATGGGCAGCCTCTCTGTGTAGCCCACAATCCTTGGGCAAATTCAACTGCTGTACAGTGGTCTGGATGGGAGGAAGCAGGCTTTATTATTTGGTGCTCTTGTGACATGCTGGAACTGGGAACACTGTACAGATGATCTCAGTTGATGTGCGGTATAGATAGCTAGTCCTCAGGCCTGTGGAGTATTGTTCAAATCTTTGTCAGTTGATTGTACAATAGGGATTAGGGATTTCTATGTATGTAAATCTAGAGAAGTTTCCCTGCATTCTAATTTATGTGATAATGTTTGTTTCCAAGCAAAAACAAACAAACAAAAAACCCTCCCTTAATGTACTGCAGAGCAAATGGTGTGTCTAATAGAGCAAGCACACAAGCCATTGAGCAAAATCAGAACATATTTAGAAAATAAGTGCAATTTATCTTTGGTGCTTCTCACTTTAATACTTTTCCTCTTATGCCAAGCACTTCTTACACATTAAAAAACATCAAGTTAGCACTGACTGTTCAGAAGACTGTGTTTGTCTTTCAAGAACTCTCTCTCTCTCTCATCATAATGCCAGGGATATTAGGCATCCCTCTCCCTCTCCCCTCCCTCCCTCCCCCACTCTCATTCATGTATGTTTTCCACTATCACACTGTGAGAGCAACTTCTATGAACTAGTTCGTTGTGCATGGTGCCCTTTGACTCCAAAGTGAACAGGTGAACAGTTCTCAAGGAGCTTTTCTTTGGGGAAAGAACCCATCAATTTTCCCCACACAATGGTGTTAATATTTGAAAACAAACTTTTTGTATATCTTTCTGGAACTGATCATTTTAAAATATGAAGTATTAATTGCATAAATAACTGATGGTGATATTTCAGGCACTAGCCACAGTCACAATGAAAGTTTTCATTTTATTTTTAAGATCTTTTTCTGAGACTCTCTAAATAACCTTAAGGAAGAAACTTGTGAAGTCAAGTGACTAGCAGTGATTTTTATTACATTGACAATTTATTTTATTTTATTATTATTTTTTTATACCAGGGATTGAACTCAGGTCCTTGCACTTACCAGGCAGGCATGGTGCCACTGAGCTACATCCCTGGCTCTATACACTGACCATTTCAATGCATGGTTTGCTTTGATCCAAAATGGAATTTTCTATAGGTCATAAAATCTCTGTAGTTGGTAGTGCTATGTTTGGAGTTAGCCAAAAGAAAGGGGTTTTTTTGAGCCTGTGTTGGCTCTGAAATCACATGGCATAAGCTTCATTCTTGGCTACTATGAAACTATGCCTGGGTTCCCTTTTACATTGTCTTGCTGTGGGTGTGATGGGGCAATCTCAGGATGATCAATAGGAACCCCTATGTCTAAAGATTCAAAGAGGAAGAATTTATGCAATTGTCTCCTCTGTCCTGGTTCCTTACATAATGTCTAGGTATTGCCTGTAATTTATCATTTATAATTCTAGTGCCAAATCTATTATAATGTCACATTTCAACGTGATTTCCTACTTTTTCCTTAGAGCATTATTCTCATTGTTGACTCTATAAGCTGAGAAGTTTTACTGCTCTCTGGATCTGAAAGTAGTCATGCAACCCAGTGTCCTAACAACCGAGAATTCAGGTAATTGAGTTTTGCTCCTTTTTAGCATGGAGGATCAGCTATTCAGTCAACTAACAATAGAAGGGCTTCCTTAATCTTCATAGATGCAATTTTGAATTAGAACAGAAAGAAAGTAAGGGTATTGCACAACTATCCTGAGACTCTCATGAAATCTAGTGTGTCTGGGCAAGGTAGAAAATGAATGTACAAATTACAAAGTACAAGAAGAAAGTTCATGTAGCCATGTGGAGCCTTGACACTGGCTTATGGCTTAACACAGCAGTGGTGACTACGTATACGATTGGATATGTGGGCTTTCGATGGGCCTGGTGATTCTATCTAGAGCATTATCCTCTAACATTGATGAGCCTCTTATGACCTCTTATAGGCATAGAATTGCCCACAAAAGCCCACCCTAACTATGGCTGTGCATTGTGATCTAGGCCACCATTTTTAAAATTTATTATTATTATGTGCATATATTTTAAAATTAAATGAGAATATGATGCCAGTAAATAAAGTGGGAAAATGTAAAGCAAGAAAAATCTGCAACCTACTTCCACATTCTAATTCCTTGATGCCATGTTGCTTTCCTGTCCTTTAATGACTCCTTGCACTTCACCTGGACTCTCATTCCCATGATAATACATTTTTTTAAATCAGTATGAATGCCTTGATAATTTGTTGGACTATTGAGGCCCCTTCACACATACATGCACAACCAATGATTGCATTTAAACTCCTTGAAAACTGGTAGCAAGGAACTGTCCTAACTTCTTGTACGTGATCTAACACCCATAACTTTCCCTCCTTTGTAGAATAGTAATCTAGCTCCTTTGTAAATCCTTTTGATATAGATTCAATCTGCTGTCCGTTTCTCAAGTAATTTCTTCTCATAAGAAACTTTGCTCAAAGGAATCACTCTCAGCACCATGAACATACTCTAGCTGAAAAAATTACGATAAAAATAATAACATGGGTGTTTTAGAATAGCAATGGTAAAGTAAGTTCATGGCTGGAGGTTAGCTTTTAAATATCTGAACATAGAATCTGAGGTAATGATGACAAGATATTCATGAAAACTAAGATCTACGTGTTGGGGTACCTATGGGGCGCACTAAAGGTCTTTTGATGGATTTTGTTTCTTGTATTTCAGAGAGAACACTATAGGACAATGAAAAACTATAGTTCTATCAGTGAATTTGTTCTTCTTGGACTGTCTACTGACCCCTACATCGAGGCCATACTCTTTGTGTTGTTCCTTCTGATTTACTTCCTTACTCTTACTGGGAATTTCTTAATGCTGCTGGTGATCACAGCTGATTCTCATCTGCACACACCCATGTACTTCTTCTTAAAACAACTGTCCTTCCTAGACCTCTGCCACGCATCTGTTACAGCACCCAAGATGCTGGAGAATCTACTCTCTGAAAGAAAAACCATCTTTGTAGAGAGCTGTTTGGCTCAGGCCTTTTTTGTGTTTGTCACTGGTGGCACTGAGGCCTGTCTGCTGGCTGTGATGGCCTATGACCGCTATGTTGCCATCAGCTTCCCTCTGCTCTATGGCCACGTGATGAATAACCAGCTCTGTGTAGGGCTAGTATGGGTCTCCTGGGGCCTGGCCTTTGTTGATGCTCTCATTAATATCCTCCCAGCTGTGAATTTAGACTTCTGTGAGGACAAAACTATTCCCCACTTCAGCTGTGAGCTGTCTTCCCTCTTTCCTTTGTCTTGCTCTGACACCTCTACCAACTTCACACTCCTGCTCTGCTCTTCTGTCTTTCATTTCTTTGGAACCCTTGTTATGATCGTTTCTTCTTACTGCCATATTGTCTCCACGGTCGTGAAGGTCAGCTCTACCATGGGCAGAAGCAAGGCCTTCTCCACCTGCTCCTCCCACCTCACTTCAGTGATCTTGTTCTATGGTTCAGGTTTCATCAGCTATCTCTTACCAACTTCGGGTTCCCCTCTGGAAATTATCTTCTCTTTGCAATATAGTATGATCACTCCCATGCTGAATCCCCTCATCTATAGCCTGAAGAACAAGGAGGTGAAGGCAGCAGTGAGAAGAATGCTCAGAAAAATACTTTTATCCTCTCATGTGGCAGACACAAAATCATGATGAAATGGACACAGAACTGTTATGCTACAAGGTCAGGTACTGGACTTTGAGGAAAGTTTCTTGATTGCCTCTGATGAGGGAGGCCACCAGGAGCGTGAGGGCTTTTAGTTTTGGGAAAATGATTGTAAAGAGGACAGAAAACTCTAAGTATGACTGAGGTTCACTTTTATTCAGAGAAGGAGAAGTGAACCAACTAACCCTCTTTTCCAGGGAATCATTTACTGAAATACTTGTTACTCACATGTGTGAATATGTATTACTATAGGTTGCTCATTATTTCTTCACACTTCTGATAATTATGTCCCAAATTCCTAGGAAAAGTAATTCTCTCAGATTCATATGGTGATCAAGGCGAATGATCTCCTAACCCAGGATAGGCTGACCATTCTATTCCTTTCTCTTGGCAGTGTACACTGGGGCAACTAGTGAAACCAAGATCTGAGTCAAGTTATTCAGACACTTACTGTAGGAAATTAAAATATTGGGCAGAAACAAACAACGAGAAGTAACCATTTGGAATAGACTCAATCTGATTGTATTCCTACAACCCTGTTCTCCACACAATGATCTTTTTGAGGGTTTTTAATTTACTTTTCACAGGCCCACCCCAGTGATGTGTGCCTGTGCTGCAGCACTGAGGCGTCAGTACATAGGAAAGAGCCCTCCTGGACTAAACCTGACAAGTGTTTGGAAGCGCTGTTAATATAGTAACTGTAGGCCTGTGCCTGTGAGGGGCAAGGCTGAAACCAGGGAATCTTCTAGCAGTCTTGTTGTGGAAGTTGGATATATTAATAGGGGACCCAGATCCCTCCTTCCTTCATCTTAGTTACATTGTATATTTAAATAAAAAGAGTAACAATAGAAAATCTGTTACACCTCTTAACTTGTGCCAAGAAGTGTGCTTAGTTCTTGTGGTAAGAAGGTGTCATCTGTCTCATCGCTTGGATCCAAGAATATGCTCTACAGTAGGTTCCCAACGGACATTGTCACAGTTGTGCTGCTATGTGCTTACTGTACAGTGTGATGCTATACTACAGTACAGCACAGTTGGGGACTTATGTATTTTTGAGTGTGTGCTTGGTTTTTTTATACTTTACATTATGTATTTGTGTCAAAGGTGTATAAGATTCATTTTGTCAGATTAGGATTGAAACGGATTTAGGTTCTTCCAGAATGGAACTCATTTTGTAAGTTGGGACTCACTGTATCGTATTGCAAAGTTAATTGGGCAGATGTAAGTGAGGCTCTAAAAGAGAAGAGTAGTCTGAATTGTCCACATAGGCCCAACCCAATCATATGAACCCTTAAAAGCAGTGAACCTTCTCTAGCTCTAGGCAGGAAAGAGAAAGCAGAAGGAAAGGTCAGAGGAAATTTAAGCATGAGGAGTTCAAGCCACCCGTATCATCCTTCGCTTTTATGATAGAGGCAGCTCTGAGTCAGAGATTATGGACCAACTCTAGAAGCTTAGAAAAACACCACCCAACAGGCAGCAATGAAATAAGGAACCTTATTTTATGGAATTGATTGAGTCTTGCCTACAACCTGAAAGAACCTGGAAGTGGTTCTCTCCCCAGATCTTCCAGATGATGCCTGTTGACGCTTTGATTTTGGCTTATGTAACCCAGAGCAGTGAAAATAGTTGCACCAGGGTAGACTTCTGATCTATGGAACCACGAGATGACATAAGTGTTATTTTAAGATGCTAAAGATGCAGTAATTTGTTACAATACAAAACTACTATAGTACCTTACCTTTCATTGTCCTAGTTAATCATCTCAACAAGTATGTGAGATAAATTCTTTTGTTAGTTTTTCTTTACTGGTGAGGAAATGAGACACAGGGTATTTGTATGTCTGTTCAGAGAGAGCCATAGTAAGGAAACAGATTTGGAAGTCAAGGCAAGTAGTCAGAGCTGAGATATGCTCTCAGTTTCTGAACTTCCCCCTCCATTAAGTTTACAAAGCTCCCACATCCTTTCCACAATTATCTACTATCAGATTCAGTTGCTTACAACCAAAGAATGGGTACTGATACTGAAACAGGTGTCAAAGCTGATTTGCTGGCAAGGGAACTTCAAAATTAAAAAGTGTTTAGATTAGAAATCACTATGCTGCTCTTCCTCTTCAATTTTGCATTTGATTTGAAGGGACATCTCTCCGGGAAATGTTATTGTGCAAAGATGTACAAAATGAAACAAGGCATCTATTTTTACTGCTCAGAGTATGTCATTGTCACTATTCTATTATGATGTATAATTGCCTGTGAACACTGTGATAATCCTGTGAACAATGGAAAGTTACAAAAATTAAGTAAGGTCAAGAGAATGAGGAAGACCAAGACTAAGGGCCTCTGTTCTCAAGACAATTATGTCATTTCTCAGGTTTCTACCTTAAGGTGCAGAATAAATTTCTGGGCTTTCTTTATCTATCTGCTGCGGGAAAAAAATCTGCCCTTCTACCCATGTGGAGCCAAGACTACGCAGAACTAACTCAAGAGATGGGTTCAGTGACCTGCTGTGCTGCCTCACTAGTTGAACTCACTGTCACACCAGGTTGCCTGTGGAAGGATTAGACACTAAACTAATAAGGGAATGGTATCTTTCCAACATCAGCATAATGGCCTTGTGGAAAATTTGGAGGATCTGGGGAAGCATGAACCTCCAAGCCTCTCTAAAACTACTGCATCTCTTGTCTCCCTACTGGGAGAAAACTATTAACCCCTCTCACATTGTATATTCCTCAAGATTATTCAATTAAGGTCCAGGAGTTAAAAGGAACATAACACTTGAGGTGAAATCAGAATCAGGGAATTATACCTAATAGAAATAGATTAACTGATATATGCAACAGGCTAGGAAATATTCCTGGGAATAGATGTTTTCTTAACTAAGAGAATAAATTTTGATTGTCCTGTTTGTTTCTTAAAAATAATTTTGCATATTTGTATTCATTTATACAGACAGAATTTTATCTAAGTACTTGAATGGATTTTATTATACAACATACTTCTTGGTGCTTGTTTTTATTTTACTTTCACTCTTTGCATGTCTTCTCTTTATATGTAGTCCATATTTACAAATGGAGCAGCGATCTTTCTTAGTTTTCTCTGGGTTTATATATGCATGTCTAAATGCTGTACGTGTATGTACCTATAAATACATATAAAGGAGCTTTTCAACTCTTTAAAAAATCTAGATCATATAGGACACATTTTATTTATTTTATTACTATACATTTGTCATACATAATGATCACATTCATTCTGCGTGATTTATACCTATACATAATATGTCTGAATTATTCTTTTTTCCTCATTCCTTTCCCCTCCTTTCTACCCTTCTCCTCCACCCCATTTATAAAAGCTTTGATTCCATTTTCCCCTTCTATTCTCTTTTTAAAATCCCTTTTCCCTTCCTTCCCTTTCCCATCTCCACTCCTTTGTTCCTCTTTCCATTTGAACATGTTCTTCCTATTTCCTGATATCTAGTCTGCATTTTACTACTTATTTACCCTTTGGTTCCTCACACAAGAGAAACAATCCAATATTTAAACTTGTGTGTCTGATTTACTTCACTGAAAAGTATGGTTTTGAGGTGCATCCATTTACCTAAAAATGGCTCAAGCTTATCCATTTTATGGCAGGTTGTATTCCATTGTATATAAATACCACATCTTCTTTATTCATTCATCTGTTGATGGGCCTATGGGCTGTTTTCAAGATTTAGCTATTATGAATTGTGCAGCTATAAACATGGGTATGTATGTATCACCATAGTGATGCTTTTAACGCTTTGAGGAAGATACCTAGTAGAGGCACAGATGGGTCAAATGGAACCTCTAGTTTTAGTTTTTTGAGGGATCTCCACACTGATTTTCATATTAGTTGTACCAATTTACATTCCCACCAACAATGTAGAAGGGTTCCTTTTCCCCCAGGGCCTTGCCAGCATTTGCTATTATTTAATTTATTGATAACTATTTTTTCTGGGGTGAGATGGAATCTCAGCATTGTTTTAATTTGGATTTCTCAAATGACCAGTGATATCGAACATTTTTATATATTTTTATTTGCTGTTTGTACTTTTTCATCTGAGAAGTGTCTATTTATTTCAAGTGCCCATTTTTGGACTGAGTCTTTAAGTTTGGGGGATCTTATTTGTTAAGTTCTTTATATACTCTAGATGTTTGATAAGACACATTTTCACCTTTGCTTTTCTCATTCATTAGTAATGTATAGGACTTGGATGCACACCTGTAATCCCAGCACTCAGAAGGCTGAGACAGGAGGATTGCTGTTGGTCTGAGGCCAGCCTTGATTACATAGTGAGCTCATTGTCACCTTGAACTACATAACAAGACCCTATCTCAACAACAGCAACAACAACAACAACAATGACAAATGTATAGAACTTACTAAAAGTCAAATGGCATAACTCTAACTTACTTTTATCCTTTTGACAATAAATTCCATCTTGTGTGTGTTTCTCAAAACATTTCCTTGCATTTAGACTCATTTTGATTCCATTTTCAAGCCAACAAAAGCAATGCTGCAATAAATATTTTGGGTGGATAGCATTAAATTGTAATGTCATTATTTCTCTGGGACTGATTCCCAGACGTAGGATTGTGAAGGGTATGTATATTTAAGTTTCTATGTGTGCTGCAAATTGTTTTCCAGGTATACTGTAACACTTCACCTCTTTACCAGCAAAAGAAAAAGCACTCTGTCACAAACACACACAAACACACACACTCAGTTTTTGCATAGATTTTACGTTTATTGCAACTTACACTCCTCTGACCACTATGAAAGGCAGAATCTGGTAAATGTTAGCTTAATATAAGCCCATTTTTCTTTCACTTGCCATTTTCATCCACGTTAAAGTACTTTACATTTCAAATAAACCATTGTCTGTATTGTAGGCAGCAGTGTTTTTTAAACTGTTATTTGTTCATCTTTGTTTAATGTATCTCTGTCCTTGAAAAAGTTTTTTTTTGTATATTCACATATAGTTTATTTTCTTCAAACTTTAAGTCTCTTCAATCATCTTATTAAAGATGATTTCTAAAAAAAAAAAGATGATTTCTATTTCACATCAAATGGGCAAGTGAAATGAATAGACACTTCACAGAAGCATAAATTGGCTACTAGATATATAAAGAAATGCTCAACCTCACTGACTATTAGAGAAATACAAATTAAAACAACACTGACATTCTATCTTGCTCCACAAAGAATGGCAATCATCAAGAAATCAAATAAAAACAAATGCTAGAGAAGCTGTGAGGGAAAAAGGAACCCTTCTCCATTGTTGATGGGAATGTAAACTAGAAATACAACTGCTGGAGCAATCGGTATGGAGATTTTTCAAAAAACTAAAAACAGAAATTTCATTTGACCCAGATATTCCTCTTGCAGATATCTTCCTGAAAGAATTAAAGACATCATTTTACAGTGATACAGCATACCCATGTTTATAGTAGAACATTTCATAATAGCTAAATCTTAGAGGCAGCCTATATGTCTATCAACAGTTGAATGAATAAAAGAAACATGGTATTCACACACAGTGAGTACTACTCCACCATAAAGAAGATAAACGAGCTATTTGTGGGAAAACAGGGGCACCTTCAGACCATACTATTAAGTAAAATAAATCAGATGCACAAACTTGAATATCACATAGTTTCTCTTATATGAGAAACACAACTTATAAATAAAGAGCAAAATAAAAGAAGTAGGGAGATCTTTCTGAAATGGGTAGAGGATCAAGAGATAGAGGAAAGTGAGAGGAGAGAAAAAAGGGATGAAAAAAGTAATTAAGGTGTGTTATATACATTACCTATTTCATACAAGGAATACAAACGTACTGCAAAATACGCAAATAAAATAAAAATAGTTATGTCTTCTTAGATTTTAATTTTTAAAATCTTTACATATGAGTCTATAGTCATTTGAAATGTGTGTTTGTACTAGGTGTGAGATAGATGTTTCACTGCATTATGTTACATTTCAAATGATATCAAACTAAGAACTTGTTTGGGGATAATATACATTTTTATGATATGAAGACATCCCAATATATCACAATAAGAATATGGTTTTCAATTTATTTACATCCTGTATTCATCCCTAAATAAAATTCCATAGGTTACCATTTTAAAGACTCTGTACCACTCTTTTTAAATATGCCCATAAGGTTTTTTTCCTGGCTTTGTTTGAGGTATAACTAACAATTAAAAATTACATATGTTAAAAAAATTACTTACGTTTAAGATGTACAACTTGATTATTTGGCATATAGATACATTGTGAAATAATCACTACAATTAAGCCAATTAACATAACTATCAATTTATATCTGTGTATGTGTGTGTTAGGAACACTTAGGATCTCCCTCTCAGCATATGTCAGATATATAGCACAATATTGTTAATTGTATTCACCAGTTAGTTGAATAGATCTCCAGGACTTATCATCTTGTATATCTAAAACTTTACACCTCTTATTAACATCTCCCATTTACCCCTCTCTGCACTTGCTAACAATCACCACTCTACTCTCTGCTTCTATTGATTTGGCGATTTTAGATTTCGCACACATGTGAGATCATACAGTACCCATCTTCTTGTGTCTGGCTTAATTTCCTTAATATTATGTCCTCTAGTTTTTTTCATATTGTCCCAAATGACAGGATTTCCTCTTTTTAAAGACTGAATAATATTTCATTGTGTACACACAATACACTCACATGATAGAGGACACATTTTCAATATCCACTCACATGTTGGAGGACAGATATTTCCATATCTTTACTACTGTGAATAATGCTGCAGTGAACATGGGGAGACACAGATGTCTATTTGAGATCCTGGTTTCATTTTCTTTGGATATATTCCTGGAAGTAGAATTGATAGATCATAAAGTAGTTTCAAATTTAGTCTTCTAATGAACCTCCATAGAGTTTTTCTTAATAGCTGTATTAATTTATGTTTCTACCAACAGTGTACTAGGGCTCCCTTCTCTCCATATCCTTGTTAACACTTGTTAATTTTCTTTGTCTCTTAATAATAGCCATTGCAACAATCATGGGAGAGTTTTTTAAGTTCTTACCATTATTGTAAATAGGATGTCCCTTTGTGTTTGCTAACTGACTTTGCCCAAAGGAAAAGTGAACTTTCATCTCTCCACTGAATAAGATAATTTTACAATTTAAGAGCAATGACCCTCAAAGTTGGGCTTCTTTCCTGTCACAGAAACTGGTAACACAAGGTGCTACCTTTCCTGATGAATGTATTTAAAAGAGATGGTTCCCCACTCCCTATAGAAGACATTTGTAGGTTGTAAAGCTGGCAAGAGCCATTTAAGTAATTTGCATCTCAAAGGGGCAGAGAAAGGGTTTACAATCCAAGTTTACAAGTTCCTGGAATAACACTGTAAGAAAAGGAAAGTTAAGTGAAAACCTTGCTTAAAGAGAAGTCAAGCTGATGGAACCATTAAGGCAATCTTGTCACTAGAGTTGTCCTGATATTAAGCCATCCTTACATTTTGGCATTAATCCTTGTGTGGTCATACAGATTTATCCTTTGATACATTGCTGTGGTTCTCTAGCATTATGGCTCAGATCTGAAATGCCTTCCCCAAAACTCAAATGTGAAGACCTGGCCCCCAGTGCAGCAGTATTCACAGGTGAGCCTTTCAGGAACTGGGTCATGAGGGCTAGAACTCACTAGTGGACTAATTGATTCATGGATTAATACTTTTATAATTAGGAAGTGCAGCCTCACTGAAATCGGGACACTTTCTGCAAGGGTGTATTTCGTCCCTGGCCCCTCCTGAGTTGTTCTCTCAGCTTCCTGGCTGCCATTGGTCATGATGATCTGCCTCACCACAGGCCAAGAGACAATGGCACCAGCAGAACCCAGACTGAGACTTCTGAAATTTTGAGGCAAAATAAATCTTTCTTCCTTTAAGTGTTTTTTCTTGAGTATCTTCTCAGAATGATGAAAGGCTAACACAGCTAGCTAACAGTTTATTTTGAATTGATATTTATAATAGATATTATTCCTTTTTGAAATTTTTTCTGGTTATCTTTTCATATTTTGTATTAATAGCATGCTTTATATCTGGCAGAGATTTGTTGTTTTCAGCAAATATATAGTTGTTTATCCAAATACACATATGTGCAAAATAAGTTTTAACCAATCTTTTCTGCAGCTGCATGGCTATGTCATTAAATCAGAATAATGAATTTGTAATATGAAAATTCAAGAAGCTGATGTAAGAAATAAAGAGAGAGAAACTAGCCACGAGTGAAAGAAACCATCCCGTGCTCTCCTGGTCTAAGCAGATACCACTTTAAATCCCTTCCCTCTGCTATGCTTTTACACCTGTGGCAGGTGCATAATCATGGGTCAGTAAGTGAAAGTAAGCACAGTGTAAGCACAACTACACCCTATAATTCCCAATCATTGCTGCCCTGCTTTTGATAAACAACACACAACTCCTTGTACATCCTCAAGCCTGGTCCCGGTGGATAGCCACAACTCCTTTGTATTGAAGTCTCCTCCTGAAAGTCCCATTGTGAGTTTTCCCTACCAAAGCCCCTCTTTCTTTATACTCATGACCCTATAAAGACCCTGTAGACTGTACAAGAGTTGCTGATCTGGTCTCTAATGCAAAGAGCTGTCCTTCTCAGGTTTGTTCTGAAATAATCCTGTCCTGTTGAGCTTATACTCCTGCTTCTTTTCTTTTTGTCCTAACAGCAAGGACAGGGTTTATTTAAGATAAAGACCTGAGAGGTGCTGCTGGCTCCAAAATGCCAGAACAGCAACTTTCTTATAGAGTAAAGGGCTTGTATGGAGTAGCTGGGGTAGCAGGAAATGAGGAAGCTGAAAACTAACTATGCTGGGTTCAGATCATCTGCCTTTGTCCACGATCAGTGATCCATTCCTTGTTTGTGTAAATTTCCCTGTTCTTCTGGAATTGAGGGCCTCTTGGTCTAGAAGGGTCTGTTCTCTAAACAGGAACCAGGCAGTTAATTAAGGGTACTGATATTTTTACAAGGCTGAAACAATGTGGGGAAGAGTCAGAACTCATGGGAAGATGTCCTTTGGGCTTTTCCTTAGAGCTGGTATGCTGGATATTTTGGACAATAGAACCATCATATCAACCCTTGACTCCAACCTCCAGAGTTTTACATGAGAAAAACAAAATTCTGTATTGTTTAGGCTAGTATTATTTTGGTCTCAGGTAGATGTAAATAAACCTTATCCTAAAGAAAACCGAATTTTATCTGGGTGTGGAGGTATCCCAGGCTCTGTCTGAGAGTTCTAACAGCTGAAATAAAGAAGGTAACCCACGCCTTTTGTAGCAGGTTTGCAGATACCTGTCACAGAAAAAGAATTTTCAAGACATGTCAGTACGGGGCAAGAAAAGAGTTCAGTAGACGGACATTTTAGGACACACTCAAGAATGGAGTGTGGATGCTGAGAGAAATGAGGCACGTTGTGAACTGGTGATGGGTATATTTATGGGGGTGTCTTCAAAATGAGTGGTCTAGGATGTGTATTCCTATTGTCTGACACGGAGCAATGCAAATCATCTACACGTATTTGAAGCTGAGATATGCGACACTGCTGCTTCCTTGGAGGTGGAGGAAGTTGGACTTACAGGTGAAAGTGACAAATCAGAGCCCAGACTTGCAGACTTATTTTCTTTAGGTTCCTTAGGAATCTTTTTGGAGTGAATTTCCTGGAAGATAAAAAGTCTTGAGTAACATTTGTGTCTTGAAGCCGGAGTTAAGTACAATTTTAAAATCCCAATTTCCTTCCCTACTTTTTACCTAGATTTGCTTTCTGCCATCTACCTCAGAGGCACATGTCTGTAGTCTCAGCACTCTGGGAGGCAGAGGCAGGATGATGAAGAATTTGACCCCAGTCTGGGTAACTCAACATTTTAAAAATTAAATTTATTGGAACATTTTAGGTATACAGTATAATTACATTCATCATCGGGATCTTGTACCTTTACGTGATGTATCTTGGTTCTTGTTTTTTCTCTATTACCTTGCCCTTCCTTCATCCCCTCCATCCTTCCCTATTTACAAAGACTTTGTTTCCATTTTTCCTTTTCTCGTGTTTTTTTTCTTCTCCCTTCTTTCATTTCCACTACCCCTCCCCCTTCCCCTACCCCTTTAGACCTTTTCTTCCTATTTCAATTTTTAATTATTTATTTCAATCCTTATGTGCACTTTTACTTTTTCACACCAGAGAAACTATTCAGTATTTACACATTTGTCCTATTTGTTTCACTTAGAATATCAACTCAACGTGCATCCATTTAGCTATAAATGTCACTATTTTCTCATTATTTATGGCTGAGTAGTACTCCATTTCATAAAAAAAACCACATCCTTGTCCAGTCTCCAGTTAATGGGCACTTGGGCTGTTTCCAAGCTTTAGCTATTACAAACTGTGCCACTATAAACATGGGTACACGTATATCGCTGTGGTATGATACTTTTAATTCTTTTGGGAAGATACCCAGCAGAGGACTAGTTGGGTCAAATGGGACTTCTAATCCTACTTTTTTAGGTATCTCCATACTGATTTCCACAGTGGTTGCACCAGTCTACACTCCCACCAACAATGGAGAAGGGTTCCTTTCTCGCCACAACCCAGTCAGCATTTGTTGTTGGTTGATTTCTTGAGAGCAGCCATTCTTCCTGGGGTGAGGTGGAATCTCAGTGTTGTTTTCATCTGCATCTCTTGAATGATGAGTGATGCTGAACATTTTTTCATATGTTTATTTGCTGCTTTTATTTCTTTGTCTGAGAAATGTCTCTTCATTTCAGAGGCCCATTTTCAGATTGGCTCTTTTTATTCGTGGTGTCTAATTTTTTTAAGTTCTTTATATATTTTAGATAGTATACCTTTGCCTGAGGAGCAGCTGGTAAAGATTATTTCCCAACTTGTAGGTTGTCTCTTAGCTCTGTTGGTGGTTTCTCTTGCAGTGCAGAAGCTTTTTAATAAGATGGTGAGATCCCAATTTTTGATTCTTTGTACTAGGTCCCGTGCTACTGAGGTTTTATTCATAAAGTCTTTTCCTATGCCGATGTCTTCAAGAGTTCTAACTTATCTTCCAGCAAATTTAGTATTTCTGTTTTAATAGTTAGATCTTTAATAAACTTCAATTTTACTTTAGTGCATGGTGATAGATATGGGTTTAGTTTTAATCTTTGGCAGGTTGAAACCTCGTTTTTCCAACACCATTTATTAAAGAGGCTGGCCATCTTTCTTCCTGTGAGGTTGTTTGTCTCCTCTGTCTAGGATGATGTGATGGAGTGTGTCTGCAATTGTTTCTGTATCTTCTAATCTATTCTACTGATCCTTGGGTCTGTATCTTTTCCAGTACCATCCTGGTTTTAATCACAGTGGCTTTGTAGTATAGTTTCAAGTTGGGGCCTGTGATACCCCCTGACATATTTGTTACCTAGAATTGCTTTTGCTATTCTAAGTCTCTTCTGGTTCCAAATGAATTTTTGGATTCTTTTCTCTAGTTCTATGAAATATACTGTTGGGATTTCAATCAGGATTGCATTGAATCTGTACAGAAGTTTTGGAATATGGCCATTTTCACTATATTGGGTCTTCCTACCCAGGAACAAAGGATATCTTTCCATTTTCTGATTCCTCTTCAATCTCTTTTTTCAGACTGCTGCAGTGTTCAATGCAGAGGTCTTTTACTACCTTCATTATATTGATTCTTAGATATTTCATTTTTTGGGTGCTATTGTGAAAAGAATTATTTCCCTAATTTCTCTCTCAGGGAGTCTGTTATTTGTGTACAAGAAGGCTATTGATTTTTGAGTGTTGACCTTGTATCCAGCTATTCTACTGAATCTTTCAATGAAGTCTAGAAGTCTTTTGGCAGAGTTTTTTGGGTCTTCTATGTAGAGTATTGTAGCATCAGCAAATAATGACAGCTTAACTTCTTCCTTTCCTTTATTTATTCCTTTTATTTCTTTCTCTTGTCTAATTGCTGTGGCTAATGTTTCCAGAACTATATTGAACAGGAGTGGTGATAGTGGACATCCTTGTCTTGTTCCTGATTTTAGCGTGAAGGTTTTCTATTTTTGACCATTTAATATGATGTTGGCTGTTGGTTTTTCATAGATAGCCTTAACCAGGTTGAGATAAAGATGTTCTATTCCAATTTTCTGTAGGGTATATTTTATCATGAATGTGTGTTGGATTTTGTTGAATGCTTTTTCTGCATCTATTGAGATGATCATATGGTTTTTGTCCTTGACTCTGTTAATATAGTATATTACATTTATTGATTTACATGTGATGAACCATCCCTGCATCCTTTGTATAAATCTGAATTGATTAGGGTATATCATCTTCTTGATGACCCTTTGTATTCTGTTTGTCACTATCTTGTTGAGGATTTTTGCACCTACTTTCATGAGGGAGATTGGCCTGTAGTTCTCTTTTTTGGTTGGGTCTTTCTCTGCTTTTGGAATCAAAGTAACACTTGCTTCCAGAAATGTGTTTTGAAGCATTGCTTCCCTTTCAATTTTATTCAAGAGTTTATAGAGTAGTGACAATAGTTCTTCTCTTCTCTAAGTGTCTTGTAGAATTCAGCAGTGAACCCATCAGGATCTGGTCTTTCCTTTGTCGGTAAATTTTTACTTGTGTTTTCAATTTCAGTGATTGTAATTTGGGTGTTCAAAATTTTTATATCTTCTTTGTTCAACTTTGGTAATTCATATGTATCTGGGAATCTGTCCATTTCTTCTGGGTTTTCCATTTTATTAGAGTGCAGGTTTTCGAAGTAGGTATTGATGATCCTCTGGATTTCTGCTGGATCCGTTGTGACTTCACCTTTTTTTCCCTAATTGTATGGATTTGAGCCTTTTCCTTCCTTTTTTTTTAATAAGTTTGGCTAAGGGTTTATCAATTTTAATTATCCTTTCAAAAAACCAACTCTTTCCTTCATTGATTGCTTGTATCATTTTCTTAGTCTCCATCATCTTGATTTCTGCTCTGACTTTATTTCCTCCTTTATATGAGCTTTCCATTTGTCTTGCTATTCTTTTTCTAGGAGCTTGAGGTTCAACATTAGCTTTTTTTTTTTTTTTTGAGCTCTCTCTGTTTTCCTAGTATTGGCATTCACTGGTATTAATTTCCCTCATAGAACTACTTTCATTGTGCCAATATAATCATATTGTATTGGCATTACCATTTAATTGTAGAAACTGTCTAATTACCTCTTTAATTTCCTGTGACCCATTGGTTGTTCAGGAGAGTTTTGTTCAATTTCCATGTGTTTTGGAGGGTCTTGTGGATTCTTATGCTATTGATGTCCAATTTTATTGCACTATAGTCTGATAAGAAACAGGGGATTACTTCAGTTTCTTTGCATTTTCTTATGCATGTCCTATGAGCTAGCATTTGGTCTATTTTGGAGAATGACCTGTGTGCAGCCAACAACAATGTATATTATAATTTTGTGGGGTGGAACACTCTGTAGACATCTAATAAGTCCATTTGTTCAAATGTTTGGTCCAGTTCTATTATTTCGTTGTTGATTTTCTGTCTAGATGATCTGCCTATTTGTGACATTGGAGTATTGAGGTCCCCCACTACAACTGTACTAGTGCGTATTTGATTTTTCATGTCCATTAATATTTGTTTTATATAGTTGGGAGCACTAGTATTTGGTGCATATATGTTTATGATTGTCATCTCTTCTTGGATTATTCCCTTTACAAGGATGTAGTGATCTTCTTTTTCCCTCTTAATTAGTTTTGCTTTTAAATCTACTTTGTCTGAAAATAAAATAGCTACCTCTGCTTTTTTCCAGGTTCCTGTTGCATGGAGAGTTGTTTTCCATCCTTTTACTTTCAGTGTATGAATTTCTTTTTGAACTAGGTGTGTTTCTTGTATACAGAATATTGTTGCCCTTTGCTTTTAATCCATTCTGCCAGTCTATTTCTTTTGATTGGTGAGTTGAGGCCATTAATATTGGTGGTTATAATTGACATGTATTGACTCATCCTTGTCATGATATTTTACTGTTGTTGACTCTTTTATTTTTCCCCTTCCCTTTAATTTCTTCTTTTGTCTGATGTCTTAACTCTCTTGGTCCTTGTGGAGTTGTGACCCTCATTGTTTTTTTCTAGGATATTGTTTAGAATTGTTTGGAGTGCTGGTTTGGTACTCATGAAGTTTCTCAGGTGTTCTTTGTCACAGAAGTGTCTAATTTCCCCATCAATTTTGAAAGATAATTTTGCAGAATACAACAGTCTGGGTTGGCAATTATTATTTTTCTTTTTTTTACGGCTTGAAATACTTCACTCCAGGCTCTCCTTGACTTCAGGGTTTGTGTTGAAAAGTCTGCCATGATTCTGATGGGCATTCCTTTGTAGGGCGATTTGTTTCTTTTCTCTAACTGCTTGTAGGATTTTGTTCTTCTGTTGGGTTTCTGGGATCTTGACTGTTATGTCTCTAGGTGTAGATTTGTTTTGATTATGGCTAGTTGGAGTCCTATATGCCTCACTTATCTGTATGTCAAATTCTTTCACCCTGTTTGGGAAGATTTCTGTCATTAATTCTGTGAACACTCTTTTTATGTTATTTGCACTTTTTCCTGCTTTTTCGTTGACTCCTATCCATCTCATGTTATTCTTCTTTGAATCACCTAGAAGCTGCTGGATGTATTTTTCACGGTCCCTTATTGGTTTTAAGAAATCTCTCTTTTCATGGTCACTAACTGCAATACTGTTTTCTATATCTGATATTCTATCTTCACATTGATTCATTCTGGTTCAAATACTTTCAGTGCAGTTTTTAATCTCCTGGATATCTATTTGAATCTTATTCATGGATTCCATTTCTTTCCTTTGTTGGACATTCATAGTTCCAATTTCTTTCATATTCTGGACCTTCATTGCTTTCATCATTGTCCTGAGCTCATCTATTTTTTTTAAAATTTCTTTCTGTTCTAGAGTCTCTAATCATGTCTTTCATTCTGCTCACCATCTCTGTAGTTATCTGGGAAATTATTTCTGTTTTGAATTTTTCTAGAGCCTCATTCATCTCTTTTGTTACTTCCCATGCTATTAGTTCAGGGTGTCCAGGTGGTTGATTATCAGATTTTTGCACTTAGTTGCCCCCCAAATTTGTCTGTGGTGAGCTGGAAGTCTGTGTTTGGACCTTGTGTGGGTGTCTTCTCATTTCAGTTTTTTGTTATTGGTGCTTTTTTTGGGCTTATTTTCTGGGCTGGTACTTCAATATTGCTTATTGTGAGTATCTTTATTGCTCATATTTAGAACCCTTATGGAATGATTGCTTCTCAGAGGTGTCTTCCAGGTATAGCTGATCTTTAGGCTTTGAGTCCTAATGACTCTTAGGCAATCTCATTTTCAGTATACCAGGGAGGACAACTGATTAGATCAGTCATGACACCTTAGTTCAATCCCTACAATCAGCATCAACAATAGCATCAAACACAGCCTAGAAAGTGACAGTTTGTGGTAGCTATTAATCTGTCACCTTTAACAGCATGAGCTAGATCAAAATTGAGAACTAGCCCAAAATATGTTTGTACTAAGTACATCCTTCAATATAGCAAATTTACCCTTAAGGATGAGGATGGAGGAGGAGTTGGGGAGGGAGGCATAGAGAGATAGAAGGAGAGAGAAAGGTTAGAAGTGAAGTTAGAGGACAGAGGAAGATCACACAGTATGGAAAACTGTTGAAGACCATAGGAAAAGACAGTGAAGGAACAAAGACAAGAACAGAATAAACTAATAGCAGTAGGGAAGCTAGAACCTGTATTCACCTTCCTATAAAAATAATGACAATTGAGAGAAGGAAAGAGAGAGAGAAAAAATCTGAAATAGGACAGGAACAAGAACAAAAAGGGAGAAAAATGAAGAACAAGAAGGGAGAGAGAGGAAAAAGGAGAAAGAAGGGGGACCTCCTTCACCGTATGTCTCTGCTGTTGCAATAGCCAATGTGGGCAGCAGTGTGCAGGTCTAAGTTGATCAGTCTCAGCAAGCCAGTTGTAGTCCACTGAGACTCAGGCTGATTTCTTGCTACAATGACCAAGCTGAACTCTCAGACCTCTTGCAGGATTGAACTCTGCAGGGTTCTATTGCAGGTTTCAGCTGTCCTTCCCCTAAGCCACTCTGGGTTCCTATGGGAGGTGCTGATCCCACCAACTTACCAACCATGGTGGTCCAATGAATCTCTATTGCAGAGATTTTCTTCACTTTCACAATGGGTTTCAATTTTCCTCAAGGAGCCTCAGAGAGGCCCTCTCTCTGTTATTCACTTCTGCTCTATCTTCTGGAGTTCATAATCATGGCCTTTATGGCCCCAGGAGCCTCTGTAGTATGGATCCGAATATCAGCCTGGCCTGCATAGCAGACCCAGGCACAGCCCGCTGGGCGATGGTGCTGGGTGTTGGGGTCAGTGCTGGGCCAGGTCCTGGCGGGTGGTCCTCCAGTAATTAGTCTTCATAATATCTGGTATAGCAAGACCTCCCACTTTATTCTTCAAGAGTAACTTGGAATCTTTTTGGCCCATTTCCTTATATATAAATTTTCAAAATGGCTTTTCAAATTCAGAAATAAGAATTCTGAAATTTTAATATAAATTACATTGACTATATAAATCAACTTAGGATATGAACAATTAACATGTTTACAACAATCAATTTACCAATCCATCCACATTGTATTGCTCTTCCTTTTGTTAGGCCTTGTTCAATGTTTCTCAATAGGTTATTATTGTATATTGATATATATTAATTAGTATATGCAGTGGTGTACCTCATTATTGGTCTTTCAATTTAGCTTCTATAATTATTAATATCCACTCTCCTTATTCTTTTATATAGTGTGTACCTAGATCACATGCATATATTTTTTAATTAAAAAATTTTATTAGTACTTATTTGTATTTATGTTTGCATTAATCTTAGGGAGAAAATCCCAGGTAGGAGAGATTAGGAAAAATGAAATAAGCTTGTTATGCTGACTTCCTATTGATAACTTATTTTTTCTTTTCTACTTCTTCATGCTTAAATGCAGGCACACTGGCCATTTTATGCCAGTGAGTATAACCAGTCAGGTGAATAGAGGGCTCTGAATGTCTCCATCCTTAGTGCTAACTATATCTTGTTCCCTTTCTTTTGTAGACTCCTTTATTGTACACCTTTGTGAAAATCCCCATAAAAATCAACAACTTGGCCAGAGGGTCTGTTTTGTTCCAAAGTTTGTCTGTCTTGGCCCTGAGATTTCCTCAGCTAGAGCCGAGGTACCTCTAATACATCAAATCCTTCTCAAACCTCAGCGTTTGTGGAAATTTGTTTACTTTGAAGGTCAAATACTAGAATTTAAATGAAATCCGGTATTCCTAAGATCAAAACCCTTTCTCCTTTAGAGATGACTACTCTATTTCCCAAGCAAAATCACATAGCTTTTGCTTACCTTAAGGCACATTTCTGTTGCCTAAGCATCCTTTGTAGCACTGTGTTTGCTTCCTGGTTCTTCAGACTATAGACGAGTAGGTTTAGCAAGGGTTGGATCACACTGGAGTGGATGGAAACCATTTGCTCTAACACTGAGCCTGATGTGGGGCTCAGGTACCTGAAAAACGTTGTCCCATGGAACAAGAGAACAATAGTGAAGTGAGAAGAGCATGTGGAAAAGGATTTGCCTTGGCCCTCTGAAGAGTGGATGTTCATTCAGTATGGCAGAAATAATTCTGGAGTGAGAGAAGAGGATCAGGGGAAGTATCAGTTGCTCCCCCCCGCAAAATTTTCATTGATAATGGAATCTGTGAAGGACAGAGGGAAGAGCAGAGGCAGCTCACAGCTGATGTGGGAGATAACATTGGAACTAGAGAAGTATAACTTGTGGATGAAGAAGCAATTTACCAAGGAAATCAGAAATCCCATTGTCCAAGCTATACTTATAACAGTGCAGAGAGCTCTATTCATGACCATGGTGTAGACCAGAGGGTGGCAGATGGCAGCATAGCAATCATAGGCCAAGGAAGAAAGCAGACAGGCTTCTGTTTCCCCAGAGAGAGTGAAAAAGAAACTTTGAGTGATGCATCCCCACTCTGAGATGGCTTTTTTGAGAGAGAAAATTTTGTAGCATCTTGTAACTGAAGAGAGGCTGAGGGCTAGGAAGGATAAATGTCCAAGGAAGAAGTATATGGGTTGGCAGAAGTAAGATTCAGTTCTGATCACCAAGATTATCACCAGATTCCCCATCAAAGTCAGAAGATAAAGCACTAGGAACAGCACAAAGAGTATGGTCTGATTCTCAAGATCACTGGAAAGTCCCAGAAGGACAAACTCAGTAATAAGATTGACATTTGAAATTTTGTCCCTCAGTTGAAATGAATAGTTCTCCCAAGATATATCCTGTACAGGTACAAATCCCCATTGATAAATGTGATCATAATGTATGGCTAAAATGTACTGATAAACTTAATGAATTTTTAAAAAAAGAAATGGGGCCAGGGATTTAGCTCACTGGTGCCGCTGCCTGCTTCACAAGCACAAAGTCCGGACTTTGGAGTCACACGGAACATGCCGAATCACCCCGCGGCAGACAGGCAGGTCTGCCCACGCCCTACCGAGGTCCTGAGTCACAAGGAACATGCCGAATCAGCCCACTGCAGACAGGCAGGTCTGTGCACACCCTACCGAGGTCCTGAGTAGCGCGGAAGATGGCGAATCACCCTGCTGCAGACAGGCAGCCACCTGGTTCCACACTACAAAGACGCAGAGGACATCAGACTACCAGACCAAGGTACTGAGTCCCACTGCTCCCGGCCCAGAGGTAGGGGCTTCCAGGCCACCATCCCTCCCGCTGCTCCCAGCCCATAGGAAAGGGCTTTTGGGTCACCATCCTTACCACTGCTCCCTGCCCCTGTCCCACCTCACCCAGCTCAGAGGAGGTAATCCCTGCAGGCCTTAACTGCCCCCCACCCCAGTCGAAATGAGAAAACATGTAAATAAGTCTCAAAACCAGACTTCCAGATCACCTACAGCAACCCCAAAGGGAAATGAGATGGAACACTCTGA
>NW_004624816.1:3865612-3877200 GCF_000247695.1 Heterocephalus glaber
AAGCAGCAAATAAACATATGAAAAAATGTTCAACATCACTGGTCATTTGAGAGATGCAGATGAAAAAAACACTGAGATTCCACCTCACCCCAGAAAGAGTGGCTGCTATCAAGAAATCAACCAATAATAAATGCTGGCAGGGGTTTGGGGAGAAAGAAACCCTTCTCCATTGTTGGTGGGAGTGCAGACTTGTGCAACCACTGTGAAAATCAGTATGGATTCAAAATCATTTGACCCAGCTATTCCCCTGCTGGGTATCTTCCCAAAAGAATTAAAAGTATCATACCACAGTGATATATGTGCACCCATGTTTATAGAGGCACAGTTTGTAATAGCTAAAGCTTGGAAACAGCCCAATTGCCCATCAACTGGAAACTGGATAAAGATGTGGTTTTTTAATAAAATGGAGTACTACTCATCCACAAAGAATGAGAAACTAGTGACATTTATAGCTCAATGGATGCATATTGAGGCCATATTCTTAAGTGAAATAAATAGGGCACACGTGTAAATACCAAATAGTTTCTCTAGTGTGAGAAAATGAAAGTGTAAATAAGGATTAAAATGAATAACTGATCATTTGAAATAGGAAAGAAAGTTCCAAAGGGGTAGGGAAGGTGGAAGGGGAATGAGAAAGGAAAGAAGGGAAAGGAAAAATTATGAGAAAAGAAAAAAAATGGAAACAAAGTCTATGTAAATAGGGAAGGGTGGAGGGGGTGAGGGTTGCATAGATAATGGGGAAAAAATAAGAACCAAGATACATCACGTACAGGTACAAGCACCCAATGACAAATGTAAATGTACTGTATCCCTAAAATGTACCAATAAAAGAACTTAAGAATAATAAAAAAAAGAAATACATGCTTTTCTAACATTCAATTCTAAACTGGTCCAGCCTCTACCAATTACTGAGTTCCAAGCCACTCCCACATTCTGAGGTATTTGTATAGGAGCAACTCCTTTCTTGGTGCTGCTTTCATGTGTTAGTCCATTTTCTATTGGTCTAATGAAATACATAAGTTGGGTAATTTATACAAAATAGAAATTTATTTGGCTTATGGTCCTAAAGGCTGGGAAGTCCAAGAGCATGGCACCAGGGGGCTTCCTTCTCATGGCCTCATCTAATCCAAATTACCTCCCAAAGGACTTGTCTACAAATATCACTAACCTATAAATTTGGGGATTAAGTTTCCAATCCATAAACATTTGGGATATACGTTCAAACCATAGTTAACATCCTAGCCTCTCAGCCATTGTCTTTCTCTCAAATGATCTTGTCCACCTCCTCGGCCATGAACATCCCTAAGTCATACTCTGTTCCTACTTACTACCGACAACTGCAGCCCCTCCATAACCCCCAGTTCAAGCACTCCCTTTGCCCCCTATACCACCAGCTCATTCCATTCCAACCAGTTCTGGAACCCAAATAAATTTTGTTTTATTTAGAAATAAATTTTATTTTCATTCTTTCTATTGTCCGTCATACTACTAAAGTCTTTCCCTTTGTTATCCAGCTTCAATCTGTGTATTTTATCATTTGTTGAATTATTCCAATGTATTACTGATTTTCATTGTATCTCTTATCCCTCACTTCTACCCAATAAAGTAATGACATTCACTGTATAGTTAAGAGAACTGAGGCTAATACAGGTGAATCTTCCCAAAATTAAATAAATAAATAATGGTAGGCCTAGAATTTTAAATATCTCAGCCATTTTTTTCTTGACAGTAAACTGGAAATAAAAATAATTCACTTCCTTGAGTTATGAAGATCACATACCCAGTTTACTCTATAAACTATAAAGTGCCTTACAAATGTCAGCTATATTTAGTTATCAATGACTACAGAGCCTTTCCTTTTCCCCTTTAGAGAAGTCTTAACCCAAGATTTCCTTTAGCCCTGTTCTTTCCTTTATAGCTGTGGACATAGAGGAAACAACTGTCTTCACTGCCCTGCTGGAAGAAAATTCATCTCTGACACAAGCTTCAAAACTTTGGATCCAATAAAAGGCAATACCATAAATTGTGGTTAGGTTCTAATTTCCAACTGATTGCATGATTTCATTATGGCTGAATGGACATTTATAAGCTAGACTGTAATTTATTATAATCAACTAATAAAAGAACTTGAATAATACTTTCCTAAATTGGTGTACACTTGACTTATACCCTCTTATATAAGTTGAACAAGAATTCAGAAATGAAGGAGCCAAGCTGAAATACAAAAGACAATATCTCAGGTGGGCATGGTGGTGTATGGCTGTAATCCCAGCACTAAGGAGGCAGAGGCAGGAGGATCACCATGGTTTGAGGCCAGCCTGAACTACATAACGAGATCTTGTGTCAAAAAAAAAAAAAAAGACAGTATCTCTTAAGATATTTTCAAATTTTATATGGAACTTGGGACCCTGAATGTATGAGACCTTTCCTTCATGTCCATGAAGAACATTCATATGTCTAAAGGAAGTCTATATTCCACAAATTAGAATTCAACTGTGGGCCCAATTCATTCCATTGTGTTATCAGAGCTTCATCAACAAGACAGCCCAGGACCAACAAGTTTTCTTCTAATGATGTAATTTAAAATACTATGTAGCTGAGGCAGGAGGATCACCATGAGTTTGAGGTCAGCCTCGGCTATAAACAAGACCTTGTCTCAAAAAACAAAACAAAACAAACAAATACTAGCTATATCACTTCCTTGTAAACCTAAAAATAGTAACTATCACCTTGCATAGCAAGTAAAAAATCCTTGACCTTTTTTTTTTTTTTATCATTTTGCCCCATTTCATTTCTTCTCTACTCTAGGCAGATACACTTCCATCTGTGAGATTTTCATTACATAGCACGTCCATTTCTGCCTTCCAATGCAATCTGGGGTGTTCTTCTTACATTTTACCTCCAAAGTTGATCCTGAAACTCTTGTACTAGAAAGTTTTAAAGGAAAGATATGCCTAATGTTCTCATATAATTATCCCACTTTGTAATATTGCATAGAAGTTTGGACTTTCATGAAAGGCAAGTACCAAACTGGAGACATGAACACCCGATTAAAAATCAAAGTAGGGCTCAATTTTCTATTTTGCCTCTTTGCTCACTTATTGCCTCTGAACTCATGCAGAGATAATGTCTATACTTAATAAAGAGATATACATCAAAGCATAATGTAATGGTATTTTACATTTACTCCCTGGGATGTTTAAGACAATGTCCCGGCATAAAGTAGATGCTTATTAACTATTTATGACCTACTATTTTGTCATTGAGTCAAAGCCTACTTTATCTCTTTTCTTTTCTATTTTAAGATATTCTCTCATACTGGTTTGTTTTCCAAATAAGAAAGACTAGGTTGTTATAATATTTAGTAATACCAGATTTATGCAGTTATGAGTGTTTATTAAACTCTTGTTTCCTTTTCTACTAAGCACAATTTATTTTCCAGCCATCCTATAGTTAGGTGGCACCATGTGACCATGCACATGCATTCTGGCTAACGGTATATGGTAAAAATTACTTCCAGGATTGGCTCCTACCATTGTGGACAATTTAGCCACAGATCTCTTTCCCTATTTATAGATGCCCTATAGATGGAACTGCAGTCTTCTAAGGCCATGGGATCCTCTCGATGGAAGGAGCCTAGTTCTTCCACGAATGCAAGGAACAGATATCTCCACCCAAGCCCAGTCAATCCAAAATACTCTGTGACTTGAATGACATAAACCTTTGTGGAGTTAAACTACTGAAATACTGGTATTGTTACCCAGCCCTAATTAACACATTGTATTTATCACCAGTGATAGCATAAGTGAAAAGAACCTTACATTTAGTTCCAAAAGCTAGGATATGAATCCTGGCTCTACCATTCCTCCCCACATATCCCATGATCTGCTCCTAGAATATGTTCTATGCCTTCTTCAACTGTTTGTGTAGCTCATTCTCCTCCTTCTCATTATGGAGCCTATTCTTCTACCTCAGAATTTCTGTGACACCTTCTCTGACATCCCTCATACACACAGGCACTTCTCTGCTCCAAGTGTAGAGCATATTTCTCTGTTTCAACATCTATTACATTTCATTGCAAATATTTGTTGACATGCGCTTCCAGAGTTCTTTCTTTGATTCCCATCTGTTACTTACAATGTATGTCATAAAGCAGGAGAGAACTACATATTAAAGAAATGATTGTCACATAAAACCTTAAGCGAGACATTTTTTAGACTATAACATAATATTTTACACAATTATTGTGAGGATGAAAAAATGAATGTGATTTATCAGTTATAAACAGATTCTAACAGTGATATGTTTATTCTGTTTCTTAGGCCCTTCTGATCTTTTCCGGTCAAATCTGTCGTAATGCTTCAAGGAAGAATTGTGCAGTAGGAATTTAAGGCAAGCCGCATTTGTAATTTAGGAATTTATAGTAGAAACATTAACAAAGCTAAAAATAGGTGAAATTAATTTCAATAATATATTTAACCCAATGTATCCCATATATCACTCATGAGCTATTTCACATTTTTTAAAAAATCAAGTCTTTAAACCTAACATGCACACTTACAACACAACTCTAGTCATACCAGTCCCATTTCAAGAGCTCAGATGCCCCGCGTGACTGGTGGGCAACACAGCCGAAGGCCTAGTTCATACTGCACCATCTTGGTGAAGTCAACTGAACGAAGGATCCCCCACTCAGAACGGACTCCTCAAGGCTCTCTCAGGCCCTTTATCCTGACGATCTTGAAACCTGTAGGGTCAGCTCCTTGAGGAATTCCAGACTTGTCCTGAAAAATCGCACTCGCAACCTTGTTCCGGCCTCCAACGCGCAGTTTTTAAATTAGAGCTAATTACTGAAGCGATTGCGGAGGCTCCGTGGATGGCTCGGAGGCCAGGATGGAAAAGAGTCCACCGGGGGAAAGCTCGGCGAGCGACCAGTAAGGCGGTGACGCCGGGTTCCGCCGCCCGGTGCCGCAGCATTTCAGCGCAGCTTGCTTGGTCCCGGTGCCCCGGCCCCGCCCCGCCCCGCCCCGCGCCCCACGCCCCACGCCCCACGCCCCACGCCCCACCGAGCTCCGGAAGTGGGCGGGGTTTCCTGTGCCCGTCCCGCCCCGCCCGCGCCCGCCACTCGCTGGGCTGCCGGCGGCCCGGGAACGCCAGCTGACGGCGGAGGGGAGGGGCAGGCGGCGCCGGGGAGGGAGGTACCGGGCCGCGGGCCAGACCGACCCGGGGTGAGTGGGGCCCGGTCGGAGGGTGCTGCGGCCGGAGGGGGAGAAGCCTGGCTTCTGGGGGGCGGCTGGGGGGGCTCGGCCACCCAAGGGGGCGGGAGAGGAACGCGGAGGCCTCCGGCCGCTGCTTTTCCCCGGGGGCCCAGTGACGTTCCGTGCCATCCGCTCGCCCTGTCGCTAGTTCCCCTCGTCGCTGTCAGGCCCGCGGGCTCCCGCCGCTGTCAGTCGCACGCAGGTTACCCCGCCACGGAACCCTTTCTCTTCACTTGTTCAAGCCCCAGCTTGAGGGAAACCTGTTTTCTGACCTCACTTTCCCCGATCCAGTTCTGCCTTGCTCGGATTCTCTGAAATCTGACCCTCTCCAGGGACACAGTGAAGAGACGGAGGGAAGAAGCAACCTTACTCCTCAGCAGGCTCTGGTCCCGCCCAAGCCCCACCTGCGGCTGGGGCCAGGATTTTCTGACAGCCGGCTGGGTTCATCCCTGTGCCCTTGGACCACTCTTTTTGATAACAGGGCCCTGTTTGCTGTCCAGCAGCACTCGTTACAAAAACTTCTCTCTGCAGATGCCTTGCCACCCACTTATGTGAGGAAAGGAGGGGAACGAGAGCCAAGTACCCAGGCGCTGGCAGGCATGGGATTATTCTGGAATCAGGAGAAACCAAGTTAGGGCTGCTCCTTAACAGCCCTGGTGCTGGTTCTGCCATAAACATCTTAGGAAATACAGTCTGGGGACAGGTACCCACCCCTTCCTTTGCTAGACTTTTGCCAGCACTTCCCCAGGTTTTCTGTCGGGGTCTGCAGAGACTCACACCTGGCTCAGTGGGCTCAGCAGAAAGAGGATTCCCATCAATGGATCTTCTACTAGAAGAAACGAAGAAATGGGTTTGAGACAGGTGTCCAGATACTTAGCTAGAAGTAAACCCTTGGGAGTGAATTTGCCAAGAGAATGAGTAAGACTTAGGATGACGAAGGAAATTGGTGTCTTATGTGTAAAAAGTGAAAATGCAGAAACTGAAATTCGGAACACAAAGCTTAAGTGGAAGTTTCATTTTATTGCTTTGTCGGGAATTTTCCTTTCTCATGAGAAGACTCTAAAACAAAAACCTTAGCTGGGAATCAGCCTAGGATGCTCCCATAAGGCCCCAAGCCATCTTTGGACCTCTGAGATGATAGGGGAGTTTGTTTTTCCTGTACACTGGGCTTAGGATTCCCACTTGTTTCTTTTATTGAAGAAAAATAGGCAAGGAAATAACTGCATTGACATCTTTCATTACCTATCCTGTCTTCTGGGTCCTTGAGAACATTAGTAAATGGAAATGTTTGAAACAGGATTTTAACCAAGGTTCTCACCTGTTCTTTGGAGCTTTTTACTGGCTCTTACTACATGGGTAGTGAATAAGAATCACAAACTAGAAAGGGATTCTGCAGTCTTACAATTGACTATTTCTCAACTGGGATTTATCCTGTTCTTAAAATGTGTGAAGCAAAGAAGGGCCCACCACCTGTTCTTATTCACTGTAGTATTATTCAGAATTTTAAAAATCTAACCTGAATCTGTTCTCTTACAATCAAGACCCACCCCTTAATCTACACAGAGATAGAGAACACCTCTCTTTTTATTCATTGGTAGTTCCATTCATCAGCCTATTATTTCTTTGCTAGGAATTGAACCCAGAGCCTTTGCACTGAGTAGATTCCCAGCCCTGTTTATTTATTTATTTTTGAAACCAAGTCTTGCTAAATCACTAAATTGCCCAATTTGGCCTTAAACTTGCAATCTTCCTGCCTCCTCCTCCCAGAGTGCTGCGATTATAGGTGTGTGCCATCAGACTTGGCCTTATCCCTTTCTTCACCTTAATTTCTCTTCTAATGAACACACACTGACCTCTCCATACCCTTCTTTAAAATTGAATGTGTTTTTCTAATGAGACAAGACTAGGACTTGCCAAACAAATGGGTTTATTCTTGTATCTTAAATCTCAGGGCTGTCATGTTCATGTTAGCAGCCCCAGTCCACATTTTTTCCATTATTTTTTACTTTTCTCAATTAAACTTCAGCTTTTCACTGACCAACAATTTCTTTTATCTTTTAGGGTTTTGTCAGTCTTACACCTGCTTCCCAAGCTATCAGTCTATCATATTTAGTACAGGAGAGTGACAGGTCATGTGTCTCTCTGTTGAAGCTTATCCTAAGTGAAACACCATTTGGTTCAGCCTCAGAAAGAGGTGTGTGTTCATAATGTGTACATACTCCCTTGGCTGGGACTTCTACCTTTGGAATTATATCATTCTAAACTAATTGATGAGGATGTGATAGCAGAAAATCTTATGTGTGATTATACCTATCTTTGTTGATTGCAGGTCTATGTATGTTCCAGTATGTTTCCAGATTGCTTATGCTTCTCTACTTTTAGTGGTTGAGACAAAATAGATAGCTTATGAATTTCCAAGATTGCTCTTTTTTATATGATGTTCTTCTAGCCCTCAGGGATAATCTGTTTATATCATGAGGTCCCCAAAATGACATTGCTGTGTAACACATGCCAATTTCTTTGTTCCTCCAAGAAGCATGGCTTAGGCTCAGTTAATTGGAAAACATCAAGCTATTAAAATTCATCTTATATTAAGCTTCTCTTATCCAGTTTCATCTTTAATCTCTGGGGATGTTCTCCATAACTTTCTCAGGAGTATCACCTCTTTTTATTTTCATGGCCATAGCTGATACTGATTTATTCCAGGTCACGATTTGGGCTTTCAGAAAAAATGCTTTCAAAACAGAAAGCAGCCCTGGGGACAGGATGGGAGTCAATGAATATACAACTGGATGGGACAGAGCCCCAGGTACAAAGGGGAAGCCAGGAGGAAGGGCCACGGAGAACAGCACCGGGGCCACTGGAGCACCTCTGCTGTGGCCTTGAAGAGGAGCCACAGTCCCTTCAGGAGAAGGGTGAGAACCAACAGAGCACGTGGGAAGCAGAATGCATAGAGTAGTCCCATTATTTCTGTTCAAACAATAGAGTTAAAAATTCCCACATTGCCATGGACTGAACAGCATACCCAATCCCAGGACTGAGCCAGTCATTCTTCCTGAACCCTGCTCTCAGATGCAGAATGAGTCCTGGATTCTCCAAGCCATATAACTGAGCTTCTCCTGTTTTTGCATAATCACTCCCTCTGCGTGCAAGTGCATAATTAGTAGTAGTGAATGTGGGAGATGAAGGAAGTGATCGTGACACTGATTACTGGCAGAGAATAGACCCAGTAAGGTGCACTTTATTAGTGAAAATTACATTTAAGTAATATAAATTCCAGCCACAGCTAGTCTTAACTAAAAGCCACCCAATACTCTTACAGAACATTTTGAGTGAAGGACTCTTCACCTACATTTATGCATTTGAATTTTACCAGTGGGCTAGATATAGGCAAAGATGAGACTCTTAAGCTCCTTTAAAATGGGCCCAGGTGCTTGCTGGCAAAGGGTGGATTAGTCCATCTCTAATGGTTCCTCTCTCCCCTCACCAGCTCAGTCTACTCCCTGGGTTCCTGCAATTCCCCAGGAGGGGAGCACCGGAGACTGGGAGATGGCAGCTGCACTTCTTGCAGCCGGATCACAGGTGGGCTGTGCTTCCCTTGGCCTCTCCCAAGGTCTCATCACAATTGCCTTTTAAAGCTTTGGCATCATCCCATTGATTTGTTAGTTCACATGAACACTGATGGTATGTTCGTCTTCTAACTGAACATATTCTATCCTGTTCCAAGAGGACTATGAGACCCTTGCAATATTAAATGGAGGCATAACCAAAGGAAAAAAAAAAAAGAATCTTTGAGGTTAAGGTTTGTAAAGGATGGCTGTGATATATGCAGGTGGTTTTAAAAACAATAAATTAGCTTCCTTTAAGAAATAAATCTGGCTGGGCTGGGGATGCAGCTCAGTGATAGAGCACTTGCCTATCATACACAAGGCCCTGGGTTCAATCCCCAGTACCACCAAAAAATAAATAAATAATAATAATAATAAATAAGAGAGAGAGAAAAGATCTTAAAAGACTAGAAAGTGAACATGATTGGATAGATAATGGGGCATTTGGGGAAAAGAAGGAAAGAAAGGTATAAGCAGGAGTAGTGCCCAAGAAGTAAAAGAGGTCTAGATTCAGAAGGCATCATGAAAGCCATTGAAAGTAATAATAACATTGGTAGCAGCTATCCTCCCTGAGTGCTTACCATGTGAGCTGTTTTCCAAGTGCCTTATGTATATTAACTAATTTAATTCTGGGAACAACTCAAACATCCTATTTTATAAAAATAAAATAGAGCAGAGAGAGATTAAGGCATTTGTATAAGGTTACATTGTTAGTAAGTGGCAAAACTAAGAGTTATTTGGCTCCAAATTCAGGCCTAACTACCAACCTGTGCTGCCTAAAATGATAAAGATATAGCATGATAGGGGAGGCAAAAAAGAATGTTTTATTTATAACATATTTTGTTGACAGAAAAGGAAAAACCAAGTGGAGGTACAGAATTTCTGCGATAAAAAGAATAAGGCAAGCAAGATGAGACTGATGAATTTGTGGCACCTCCATTTTCTCATAATCCCACTAGGGAAGCTCCTCTACTTACATTACCTTCATTCACTCCTTGAGCATCTACCTTTATTCCTCTCTTCAATACCTCTTTACCAAAACCGTGTGCCTTACCCAGGGATCTCTGGGCAATTATTTTCCTAGATCTTCTCTTACCCTTTCTGCTCTACTACCATGGCTTTTTATAACTTTTATGCCACAATCACATTTTCTGTAAGGAACGGCTGCTGACAGATGATTCTATATTTTGTTTCAGGGCCTGGTAACCATCAAGGATGTATCATTGTGCTTCTCCCAGGAGGAGTGGCGGAGCCTAGACCCCTCTCAGACAGACTTTTATGGAGAATATGTCATGCAGGAAAACTGTGGAATAGTGGTCTCTCTGAGTAAGTACTGTATGCTCTTCCTAGCTATTAAAAGATTGCACCCTGGGAGGATAGAGCTATCTGCTTCAGGGATGTTGAGCAGTGTCTTCTAGGGGTCTTTTTCTGGCAGGCATCTGTCTTAAACTTTCACCAAATAAAGAACACCAAGACTAATCCTAAGAGAATGAATAATGAAGGATCATCTTAAGAAAACAATAGCAAATAATGGTGAATTCAGGAGTAAAAAGTTTGGTGCTCTTCTTGGTTGGAAATTGGGAAGTTCTTACAAAGCAGAGAGGGGGACATCTGGAACTCTGCCCTTGGAAATTTGGGAACCATCTAGTTAGTGGAAGATGAGCATGTAAGGGTTAGGATAGTTGTAAGACTGAAATAAAGTTATGACCAGAAAGGAGAGTTGGGCTGGGAGGATTTGATGGAAGAAAACAGACCCATAGGGAAAGAATGTGATTTTCTAGTACAAAGGAAAAGGACTTAACATAAGTGGCAGAGTGTGGAGAAGAGGCTTGAGTGTGGACTTCTTTTACCTGGAGTCACAAGCAGTAATCTAGAGAACTACTTTTTTGTTGTTGTTGTTGTTAATTAATTTTATTGGTACATTTTATTGGTACATTTTAGGTATACAGTTCGTTTACATTTATCATTGGGTGCTTGTACCTGTACATGATGTATCTTAGTTCCTATTTTTTTTCCCCATTACCTCTGTGCCCTTCACCCCCTCCGCCCTTCCCTATTTACATAGATTTCATTTCCATTTTTTTTTCTTTACTCATAGTTTTTCCTTTCCCTCTTTTCCTTTTCCCTTCCCCTCCCTTCACTCTTTCATCTTTGGACCTTTGTTCCTATTTCAAATTATCAATTATTCATTTTAATCATTTTAACTCTTGTTTACACTGTCAGTTTCTCACACTAGAGAAACTAGTCAGTATTTACATGTGTGTCCTATTTATTTCACTTAAGAGTATGGCCTCGATATGCATCCATTTAGCTAAAAATAACTCTAGTTTTTCGTTCTCTATGGCTGAGTAGTACTCCATTTTATAAGAAAAACCACATTTTCTTTATCCAGTTTCCAGTTGATGAGCACTTGGGCTGCTTCCAAGCTTTAGCTACTACAAGCTGTGAACATGGGTGCACATATATCACTGTGGTGATTCTTTTAATTCTTTGGGGAAGATACCCAGCAGGGGAATACCTGGGTCAAATGGGAACTCTAGTCCTACTTTTTTGAGGTATCTCTGTACTGACTTCCACGGTGGTTGCACCAGTCTGCACTCCCACCAACAATGGAGAAGGGTTCCTTTTTCCCCACAACCCCGCCAGCATTTGTTATTGGTTGATTTCTTGATAGCAGCCATTCCTTCTGGGGTGAGGTGGAATCTCAGTGTTGTTTTCATCT
>NW_004624816.1:3879235-3893586 GCF_000247695.1 Heterocephalus glaber
TCAAACCAAAACTAATTGAGAAAGACAAAGATGGTCACTACATCCTTGTGAAGGGAACAGTCCAAGAGGAAGAGATGACAATCCTAAGTATATATGCACCCAATACAAATGCCCCCAACTATACAAAACATACATTAATAGACATGAAAAACCAAATAAACACTAACACAATTGTAGTGGGAGACCTCAGTACCCCACTATCACAAATAGATCATCTAGGGAATTGCTTTTTACATAAATATAGACTAACTGTTGAACTAACTGATAGCTCCATTTTCCTTTCCCGTGACAGGATTTCCAATCCCTAAGCTGGACATGCTTTCTCAGCTAGGAGGAGGAGAAGAACAATGGGTTCCGGGCCCCCAGGACTTGGAGGAGAGGGACATCCTGAGGGTCACATACATAGGTGAGAACCTAGGATAGAGTTTTAGCCACTACCTTCTCCATTCTTGGGGTGTCATCATTACATGTCCTTCGAGTGGAAAGGTTTAGAGATTTTTTTTTGCTTCAAAAGCAAGGCAAGGTAGCAGAAGGATTATTAAGAGGTCAGGCTCTAGAGTCAAATTTTGTGAATTTGAATTCAAGAGCCACACCTGTGTGAGACCTCAGAAAAGTAGTTAATTTCTTTTTGGTTTCTTCATCTGTAATTGTGAGAATTAAATGTGTTGACATGTTAGAATGGTGAGACAGTGCTAAGCATATAGCACTCAATAAATGTTATTGTTGTTATAGTTCAGCCTCCCACTCACTTTGCAAATGCCTTTCACAGTACCTGTACCATTGCTGACATGTGATAATCCAGCCAGTGATGATTAAACACATTCTTTCCCTTCTCCATGTATTCCTAGGTGGGAAGGTAATGATTAGTAATAATAAATAGTAATAAGTAATGTGAATAAATAATCATAGCATATGCTATTTATTAAGTAAATATATGTAGATACCGTGCTACCTAATACAGAGTGAGGGGGGAGGGAGAGAGAGAGAGAGATTATTCCTGTTTTGAAAAGAAATGAAAGCTTAGAATGAAAAGCTTAGTCTGAAATGAAGAAATGAAAGCTTAGTTCACTAGAATAGCTGAGATTAAAACTTGCCTAATCTGGCTCCTGAGCCTGAGCCTTAAAAACCTCTATGTCTCTTGCACTATCTTGTACATTAGAATGTGTTCTCTGAGTTCTTCTGGGGTGAGGCTTGGCATCATATATCCTTATCAGTGACTTGGGTCCTGAGGTACTCTATTGTAATGTCCTTTTTGGGGTTTTCCCTTCTCCACAGGAGATGGAAGTGAACAAGAGGGGGACACCCCTGAACTAGAAGCAGAACCTCCAAGAATGTTATCCAGTGTGTCTGAAGATATTGTTCCCTGGAACCCAGAGCAGAATGAAAACTGGGATTCCACACCCAGGAACTCCAGAGGAATGCTGCTGGGCCCAGCTTTTCTTCAGGAAGATAGCTTCCCAAACCTTCTGTGTAATACAGAGATGGATTCCCTGTTAAGACCCCATACATGCCCCCAGTGTGGGAAACAGTTTGTGTGGGGCTCCCACCTTGCCAGGCATCAGCAAACACATACCGGAGAGAGGCCCTACAGCTGCCTCAAGTGTGAGAAAAGTTTTGGGCGAAGACATCACCTAATCAGGCACCAGAAAACCCACTTACATGACAAGCCCAGTAGGTGCTCTGAGTGTGGCAAGAATTTCCGATGCAACTCCCATTTGGCCAGCCACCAGAGAGTGCATGCAGAAAGCAAATCCTGCAAGGGCCAAGAGATTGGAGAGAATTCTGGGGCTAGGAAACGGCAGCATGCAGCACCGGTGCCAAAGTGCCATGTGTGCACTGAATGTGGGAAGAGCTTTGGCCGAAGGCACCACCTTGTGAGACACTGGCTGACCCACACTGGGGAGAAGCCCTTCCAGTGTCCTCGCTGTGAAAAGAGCTTTGGCCGAAAACATCACCTGGACAGGCATCTGCTGACCCACCAGGGACAAAGTCCCCGGAGCAGCTGGGACAGAGGGACATCTGTCTTCTGAAATATGTTTCTGCTACAGCTATAATCAAGTTTATCAGCCAGTGCTAGCGGTCACTGCCAGGGCTGCCCCTCTCCGTGCACTGCAATGGCCAGAATAGTGAACCCTCATCCTGTCCCTAAAGAGATGATGTTCCAGCATTGGGAAGAGCATTACTCAGCAGTTCTGTGAGATAACACATATAAACGATGTTCTTTGAGCACAATTTTGAGAAACGGTGTATATTACGTGGGCTGATATTCAGCCTGAGCCCATTTACAAGGGTACCGTGTTATTGGTAGTTATAGCTGGGGTCACTTCTAAGTGGTTGGCATCTATGCTGTACCCATTGTTAAATATTTTGCGTATCAACCTTGCATACTAATTATATTCTCTCTATATATGTGTATAAAGAGAAGACCATTTTAGCATATTAAAGGCTCTGATTACTTTGGCAGTAATCTAGCTTCTATTAATATAATGTTTCCTAAATTTATTTGACCTCAGCATCCTATTTCACATCCCACAGAACTGGTGACTCCATGAAACACACTCTGGTGAACACTGGGTTACAAAGTACTGGGGAAACAGCAAAGAGATAGTGATCAGGCACGCAAACACCCCTTTGTATTCCTAGGAAAGCCAGGGGGGTCAGATGTTATTCCTGTGTGGGTCTGTCACCCTTACCTCATCATTCATATATATATATATATATATAATATATATATCTACACTCTCACCCCTACCTGCTGAAAAATATAATGACCTTTTCACCCCCTTATTCCTACCCCATTAGTCTACACATACTTATATCCAGCTGAGAGTCATGCTACAGTGCTAAAAGATGAACCTATGCCCCCAGTAATCCAGGCCCACACAGAAGAAAAAAATATTCCCTTGAACAAACCCTGTCCTCTTGACTGTGTTGTCTATGTGTATATGTGTGCAGGGTCCTTGAAGAGAGCATGCTAAGTGCAAATTTACCTGGTAGGTTTTCTAGGGGCTATGTTCTGGGTATGAGGGTAGTGGGGCTGTATGAGGTTTTTAATTTCAAGGTAGGAAATAATCTGAGTGATGAAGGAAGCATGAGTGGAAAGGGTTCAATGATATGTAAGTTGTATACAAAATTTTCCTCAGTATCTGTGAGATCAAAACATTGTAGATTTATATGTCTATATCTGAATCTCTGGGCTGCACATTGTTTTTATTTGGGAAGAGAAAGAGAATTCGTCAGTGAGATGAGCTGTTTCTTGTTGATTTCAAGCAAGGTGGACATATGTATATGGTTTGTATTGAGTGGGGGGATTTTGTCTTAAATGCTTGAAAATTAGCAAGGGCATCATAGTGTTTGCAAGTTGTCATCATCACTCTTATTTGACTTTGATCACCTCATCAAGGGAGAAGTTATTCTGGAAGATATCATTCTCCCAGAGACAGAACTTCAGGGGAAAAGCCTGCTTAGATTTTCAGCAGATGACCTTTCTGGTTGGTTTTCCTCTGAATCCTGGGAAAGTGTCCACACTTTTTAAAGAAGCTCCTAACTCTAAGGTGTCCACAATAAGACATATAAGAATTCCAGCATATGTTCATGAATTGGTCATTGTTTCTCTGTATTGATGACTGTGTTAATGCCAATCTTATAATTTGAAAATTATCTTGGATGTATAAGCAGTTTGGGGTTAGAGAAAAAGTGAAGCAAAGAGGATGAAAGTGGGATATTTTCACTTTAATGCTTAGATCCTGGTTTTTCTCTAAGACGCTTATTTCTCAACCATAATTGGTAGAATTAGCCGGAGAGGCAAGAGGAAGTAAGCTGCAACAATCTACTTTCATAAGTGTTACATCTGCTTAGGAAAAGCTGGGTGAATCACAGCTCCTCCGGGTCCTGGGCTCAAAAGAAATTGAAAATAGGGTCATTTTGCTGACATGGCTTCTTAAGACTATGTGATTTGGGTGGGCCAACTTTCCTTCTATTATTGAAAGCAGCCTTCCTTCTTTGCCTGGAATGTAATTCTCTTATGTTCCTACAAACAAAGCAAAATGATCAGCCCTTTGTAGGCAGGCCCTATCTGGGTCCTCAGAGATGGGAGCATTTTAGGATCAGTATTTAAAAATGCCCAAGAAAAATAGGAAAATATTGTGCTCCGGTGTTAAAGTTGAACTGTGCCTTTTTTTTTTTTACCCTCCCACTTTAATATAAATATTTAATACAAATCAGCTCTATATAAAGCTCTCTAGTGCAACCTATTTTGGATCCCATACATGTTTGTGAATCTGATGGGAACCAGAAACCCATGGCTGAGTAAAACAGACATTTTCGATGGAATCAGTAAACGGGTCAAAGGGATCTACCCTGATTCAATGTGGTTATAAATGTGTATCAAGAATTACAAGGCAAGGGTCACTAAGTATTTTAAGGACTAACATCCAAAAGGCATCAGAGTATGAATATACAGTATAGTGTTTAACGACTAGAAGGATATTGCTTACATTCTATGTTTTTTAAGAAAGATCTGATATGTCCATCTTTAAGAAAGATCTGACAAGCCCATCTAACAAACTTTGTTTTAAGAACACATGGGAAGCGATATCCCATATTGTCAGATGATTTTAATGACTACATGTTAACCTCCAAATTCTTATCTGTTTTAGTAATTGTAGGGATAGAAAGTGAACCCTTCTAAGTGTAGGTGCAATTATAATACCCAGCTAAAAAGCATCGTGGAGTCTAAGGGCCTTCTGCAGAAGGGGCAATCCTTTGGGTCACTTCTGGTGTACCATTGTCTTCCCTACCTCGGTCCAACACCAATCTCTTGGACAAAAAAATAAATAAATAGAACAAGTAAAAGCTATCCAATGAGTGACTAGATCTGAATCAGTCTCACACTTCTATTGTTCACCAAACTCTCTCATGCCACATGGTCACTTATTTCCTTTAAATAAAAAAATATGCCTGTGTTCTCTCTGGTCAAAGCTTAAAATAGGGAAGTCCATCTTCAAGAAGCTCTCACAGTTTTCCATTTGTGATGCTACGTTCTTTTCCAGATATCCTCCCCTTACTGCCTACTTATAAAAAGAATACTTGCTAACCCTAACTGAGCTTTTCCTTGAGGTTATTTACATTTTAGGCCTTAGCTTCAATTTTGGAAAGAACTATTTTTCCCTTGTTACAGAAATGTTATGCCATCGGAAGAGCTAAAGAGGTGATTATTTGGATGCAATAATTTCCTATTGCAATCCAATCACTGTTTCTTACTTCCATCAAGTACAAAGTAAGCCCTGATTCAGACCCACAGGGGCTAGAGACAGGTTCCTTCCATCACTAGATGGGCTCACTAAAGGTGGTTGAGCAGGGATGAGCAATGACAGAAAAGTAAAATCTGTTCCCTTAGATCCTTTGGCCTGAGCTGGTAAAATTTCCCGCTATCCCTTTGTGTAATACCAGACCATTGTTCTCAAAGTGTAATTTTGGACCAGCAGCAAATTCTCATACCTCACTTCAGACCTACTGAGTCAGAAACTGGAAGTAGAGCCTAACAATCAGTCTTTTAATATGCCCTCCAGTATATGATATTAGCTAAAGTTTGAGAACACTGGCTAGGGAATTCAAACTCCGTTTCAAGCAGTGGTACCTCACCCTCTTCAAATGGATCTTCACAGTCCTGTTGTTACCTTCACTGCAGTAGGCGTTAGTCTGTTCCACTTAGTTCCAAAGCTTTCCTTCACCCTTAACTCAGTGAAAGAATTGCCATCACTTACAAATTTCAGAAACTGTGGGAAGCCACTACAAAGCTCCAATAATTGATTGAAGCAAGGGCTTTCAATATGAACACTGGGGACACTTGGGTCCAGAAATCTGAAACAACAGAAAGAAGAGGCCAGCTCAAAGATAGTCCAACTTAAACTAAAAGACTGGCATTCAAGAAAATGGTCTTCCTTTGCTGGCTATCTCGTCCTTTCACTCAGCTTTCTAATAAGTTCCCCTGGAGGCCGATGGGGTGAGCATTCAGCAGAAAGGTAGATATTAAATCTTATTGGGTTAAGCCCTTAAGAACCACGGTTTTCCAACCTCAAAATTGAATTAGTGACCAGTAAGGGGCAATGCAAGGGATTCCTAACTCTGATTTGGTGTACCCAACAGGCAAGCACCAGAACTATCAGAGCGTGCCCAGAGAACAAGTGGGAAATAGGTTTATTTTGTAAGATGTGACGCAAGCAAAATTCAAACCCATACTGTTTCTTAGGTAGAGGTAACCAATTTAACTGTGGTGCCAAAAGAATGCGTTCCTGCTTCGAAAATTCTGTGTTGTTCTGGTTATGGAAAAGGATCTGTCTTGTAGTCCCTGGCCCAGCTACCTCCTCCAGTTCCTCTCCTAGACATGATGAAGACACACTGAAATGACAGCTAAATGCCTACCCACAGAGGCTAGACAGAGCTGCAGCTTTCTTTAACTCCAGATCTCTGGTTATTTTTCTGTCACCACTGCCTGTTTTGTTGCCTTCAGGGCTTCATATGTGATAGGTCTCCCACTGCCTTGTGAGACCTAACTAACTCCATTTTAAAGTTTGACTCCATCTTAAATATAAGACAGTAAAGTGGCCTTGACATAAATTCCACTTCACTGAAGTCAACTATTCCCCTAGTCTCCTTTGTGCCCATAAACTAATGATAAAATGTCCTTGCTGTGGGACAACAGATTAAAAAAGAGACACAGCTCCTAACTCAATCCTCTGTCTGCCCAGAAAACAGATGCTCCCGGGCCCATTATCTATAGAACATTCTGTCAATGTGCTGATTGTTCCTTTTTCCCACAAACTCTACATGTAGCCACCCCTCAACCCCCCATGCTTGCTAAATATCAACCAATCATGTAACTGCTAAATGGAACATTCCCAAACCTTGCTGTAGCCACAATAAAAACCCTGCTGATTTGGAATTCGGGGCTCTCAATCCTGACCCGCTGAGTCGGTGACGGTTGAGTGCCCCTGCTCGAGCTTGAATAAACGACCCTCGTGTGTTTACATCGGAATCGGCTCCTTGGTGGTCTTTGGGGACTTCGCGATCTGGGCACAACAGCCTCAGCAGCTATTATGTATAGTAGCTGCCCTCTTCCTATGGTGCCTTGCCCCCTCCCCTGTGTGACATCATGCCAAGATGGTTGCTCCCACCAAAGAATAAACCCTTCTTCCCAGCATGCCCCTGGTCCCGCCTAGAAAGTCACCTAATACTCGCTCACCTCCTACCACCTAGTGACATCACCGGCTCCTCCATTCCCTAGTCACTACCTCACTCAACTCCACCTCAGCCCCTACAAACCCCACCCCAGTCCCTATAAAAGACTCTCCCTGCCCCGGCCATATTGCTTTTGTCTCTCCTTTGTTCAGAGACAGCCCGGCAGATCTGTTCCCCTAATAAAGGCTTGTTGTGGCCTGGTCTGGTCTTGGTTTTTGGCCCTTTTACCTGACAATATGTTTGCTTATTCTTTTGTGTTTACTCACTTAACCCCAGCCACTTTGAAGACTACTTGGATGAGTCTGGTCTTTTCTATTACCAAAAAAGTAGAGAAGGCAAGGGAACTGGGAAGAGGGAAAGGAGAAACAGCCTCCCCAATTGTTCCTTCAATTGAAATCATGATATCCTATCTACCCTCCTATTCCTCTCTCACCCTGATTGAAGTCCTGGTTTTACCACCCCTCAGTCTTCAGTTCCTGTTTTCCAAATTCTTCAGCTTGCTTGTGTGTAAGTCTTTTCAATATGATGCCCCTCTATCAATTTCCCAAACAACCTCTGTTCCTTCCCAGGTGCTTATGTTTTGGCTATAGTGATTGTTAGCCCACCCAAATGGCTATATCATATCAGAGATCCCCAAGATAATGGGAGAGATCTGTTATTTGGAAACCACTGACAAATGGAGATGTTTACATGTTCTAAAACACGGGTTAAATGTCTGAGAACATTGCTCCCCTCACTGTGAAATCTCTGCAACAATAAAAAGCTCGGTGCAGAAATGGAGTCTGAATTTCTGACCTTTACTTACTGTCTTAGTTATTTATTTATTTATTTTTTTGGTACTTACACTAGTGAGGCAGGTGGCAGAACCATTGAGCTAAATCCCTGGCCCTATGTCTTAGTTACTTTTATCTTTGCTAGGACAAAATACCTGACACTCAAAGTTAAAGGAGGAAATGTTTGTTTTGGCTTATAGTTTGTAGAGTCCATAATCATAATTCAGTCCATAATCAGCTGGCTCCAAGACAGGGTAGATGAGGCATTGCAGAGGAAAAACAGTTCATGGCAGGCAGAAGACAGCAAAAGCAAGCAAGAGAGTGACCGAAAACAAGCCTCTTTCTGGCTTTATATTGTATCCAAACTACCTGCCCTTAGGATAGGTAGCACTCACACTCTTAATCCTAGCACCTTTAATCTTAGCATTGCACTATGAATCAATCCTAGCATCACACAGTCTACATCCAGCCACCTCTACAAATCCCCACCTATGACTGCATGAGACTTTGGGAAGACATCTAGACACAAGCTGTAATACCTCCATAAGTAAAGATGGTTTGTGGAGTTCATGAGCAAATGGTTAGGCCCCACTGAAATTCTAGAATTACAGAGTGCAATGAATTAGCAATTAAAAGTATTTCCAAGTTGTACATTTTTAAAACATTCACATTTTAGAGATTGAACTGGTGAGATGAATTAATGCTTGCATGCAGTACTATAAACCACCTTATAAAGGAAAGACCACCTTGACAATTATGCAGAAATTTCTACCTTAATTTTCAACAAGTTATAATTTAAATGGTTCTGAAAATAAATATAAGGATATGATAAGAATCTCACTTTAATCTATCCCCTACAATCCCCATTGCTTTCCCTGCACAATAGAGAACCACTTGGGTGTTTTTGAAACTTCTTTTCACTAAACATATCTTGGGAAGTTTTTCATAATAATTTCCCTTTCCATAACTGCATTCTATTTCACTGGAGGGAAGCTTCATAATGATAAAAACAGCATGGTACCGGCACAAAAACAAATACATGAATCAATGGCATAGAATACAGGATGCGGAAACAACCCCAGGCACATTTAGCTAGATGATCTTTGACAGAGGGACCAAAAAAATGCACTGGAGGAAAGGTAGCCTCTCAGTTCCTTCTTCAAGGTCACAGATACCCATACCATATTTTTCTAATGAAAATATGTACTTTAGAATAATAGTAGCTGGCTGTGCATCTCAGTATCTGCATTGGGGGAATACAGGAAGCAATTTTTGTGTTCAACTACTTGTTACAATGTTGCAGAATTCAAGAGACAGAAAAGACCAGTGGGATTCGGGAGAACTTTATTTCAGGCTTTAGGTGAACACCAGCTCAGTGGACTAATGTCCAAAGGAAGAGCAATGAAAAGTTTTACTTTTTATACATTTGATTGAAGGTTGGTGGTCTTTTTAGTGACATAGCAAGAGGACTTACAGAAACAAGACAAGGACAATCGTTTTGTAACAGCCTTGAAAGAGGACAGAGCCAGGGCTGGGGATTTAGCTCAGTGGTTCCGCTGACTACCTTGCAAGTGCAGGGTCCCGAGTCCGATCCCTGGTACCAAAAAAACAAACAAAAGAGGACAGAGCCTTATTAATCATATGAGAATAGAGTGCATGAATTTTGTTTACAGGACATAGATGTCAATTTTATCTGTACCAGAACAAGGAGTTACAGCTACAGGGGCAGGGTGGGAGGGTGACCCAAGGCAAGGGGACTGCCCAAGTCTCAGAAGAACTTGTTTTTCTTTAAGTTCTGCTTCATGCATGTGTGTCAAAGTATAAACAGGCAAGTTTTACCCCCATTGTGTACCATGTTATATTTTTGTATGTGCATAATTTTTTTTCTAAATGTATTCTTTTTGATTTTTCTTGTGGAATTAGCCCAATTCAGTAAAATGTCTCATGAAAATCTGCTTTTACAACTTTAGGAGGAGGTTGAAAATGAGTCATCAGGTGACTTGGATACCAATGATGACTTGGATCATGTAAGCTAAAGAAGTTAGCAAGATGTGACCGATGGAGAAGTACAGAATGAAGACCTTGATTTAGATGAGGAAGAAAACAGTAATGTAAATAAATATTTGACTAGTCAAAATGCTACAAAATGATCATGTATACCTGAACAATCCAACATTAGAACTAGGTCAGAAAATGTTATTAGGTTCTTGCCATGGGTGAAACCTACTGGACAAATAGCAACACTGTAATTCAATTGTTTGTAATGCATGATATGCTACAAGATGTTTTGAAATATAGTAATAATGAAATACAAGTAAAACATTCTATATGCATCAATAGTAATACTCAAAATATATTTATCATGACATCTTACACTTTGAACTAAAAGAAGGATTTTATCATTCTAATTATCAGAATCTAAAGGATTTATGGAGAAGTGACAGATGTGGTATTGAAAACAATAATGACACTCAAGGCCTTTATTTTCCTTCAAATTTGCCTACATTTTGATAACAAAGACCTACCAAGAAAAGAAAAACAATTTGGCTGCTACTTGCTCATTTTTTTGAAAGCTTTGTTTCAAACTGTGAAGAATTTATACACTGTTCAAATACATGACAACTGATGAACAACTTGCATCATTTCATGGTTGTTGCAGCTTTTGGCAATATATGCCAAGTAAGTCTTCCAAATATGGTATAAAAATATATACCTTGGTAGATGCAAAGACATTTTATACCTTGAATTTAAAATTTATCCTGGAACTCAGCCACCATATCTTTATTCATAGAGTAATAAACCATATGACTTTGTGAACAGACTTGTTACACCTATTTCAAAATGCAACCCAAATGCCATATTTGACAATTGGTTCACTTGTTACCCATTGATGTTACATTTGTTAAAAGAGCACCAGTAGACCATCACAGGAACTATTCACAAGAACAAAGTGGAGATTCCTGAAATAATGTTGCAAGCTCACAACAGAGAAATGTATAATGCAAACTCTGGATTTGAGAGAAACATAACATTGGCATCCTACATGGGGAAGAAAAACAAAGTAGTTGTACCATGATGATAAGATTGATAGTGAAGCCAGGAGTCATGGTGCACACCTATAGTCCAAACCCTCAGGAAGCTGAGGCATGAGGATCTTGTGAGTTCAAGGCTAGCCTGGACTGCATGGTAAGACCCTGTCTCAAAAACAAACAAATAAACAAACAATGACTGATAGTGAATCCCGAACACAAATCAAGCCAGAAATGGTCACACTACAACCAAACAAAAGGCAGAGTAGATGCTGTTGATGAGTTACGCAGCAACTATGATGTCACTTGAAACAAAAAGCATTGGCCACTGGTTGTATTTTACTTGATCTTAAACATGTCAAGCATAGTTTCATAGTTTATAAAGAAAATAAGAAGCACAAAATATCACAGAAATTTTTTAGAGAATTGAGAATAGAATTGATAAATGAGCAATTACAAAAAAGGAAGAACAGCATGTAAATGCCCAAAGAACTCAAAAGAATTAGGGAGCTGACCAGTGAACAGACAGGTGAAACATCACAAGAATCTACGAAAACAGGAAGACCAGCAAGATGTCAAGTATGTTCTACCAAGAAGGCAAGAAAACAAAACACACATGCGTTCCATGTAAGTGATACCTGTGTATGGAACATGTTCTTCTCATGTGTGAAAAGAGCCATAGGTGTGATAATTGAAGTAAAGATTACTTCTGTGATAGAGTTATATTTGTATTTTCATTGTAGTTCACATAGGAATTTATTTCTGCTGTTACTTTTTAGGTTTAGTAAGCTAACAAACAGTTAATGTAGAAAATGTTGAAGCTAACAAACAGTTGATGTAGAAAATGTTGATGTTTATTCTAAACACTCTTTATATATTTGACATTTTATTTTATTGTTATTTCATTTTCCTCTCTTGCCAAAAGAGGAAGACAAGAGAAGTGACAAGCATGACCTGCTAAACAGGAAAGGAAAGCTAAGCACATGTGCTGTCAGTGTAAGCAAGACTTCTGTATGGAACATGCTGTTGTGATGTGTGAAGACTGTGTTGAGTGTGACAGTTGAAGCCAAAATTATTTCTGTGGTAGAATTATGTTTGTATTTTCATTGTAGCTTACAAGGAAATTATTTCTGCTGTTATACTTTAGATCTTATAAGCAGGTAAACAGTTGATGTTAAAAATGTTGATGTTTATTGTAAATACTCATTACATATTAAAAATTTAACATTTTATTTAATTGATATTTTATTTTCCTGTTAAGTATACATTGTTTAATACAACAAAACTCATAAAATTAAAATTAATAATTCATCAATAAAAATACTCCTAAAAAATAAACATGGGTGTTATATACCCACTATAATGCGCCTTTCAAAAAATTTGTTATGTTACTAAATGGTGCTGGGAAAACTGGCTATCCACATGCTGAAGGTTAAATCTAGACCCATATGTCTCACCATGTACAAAATGGATCAACAATCTAAATGTTAAAACAGAAAGACACTCTGCTGGAGGACAAAATAAGTAAAACTCTTAAAGACATAGGAATAGACAAGGACTTTCAGAAAAGAATAACAATTGCACAAGAAATAACATGGAGAATCAGCAAATGTGATCATATTAAATTAAAAATAGCAAAGGAATAGCAAAGGAAAAAACCAACAGAGAGAAGAGATAATCTACAGAATAGGAAAAAATTTTTTGCCAGGTATTCTTCAGTCAGAGGACTAAAATACAAAATACGTAAAGAATTAGATGCCCCAAAATAAAAGACCCAATTAAATCATGGACAACTGAGATGAATAGACATTTCTCATAAGAAGTACAAATGACTAGTAAACACATTAAAATGTTCAATATCTCTGGCCACTACAGAAATGAAAATTAAAATAACACTGAGATTTTATCTTACTCCGGGAAGAGTGGCTATTATCAAGAAATGAAATAATAACCAATCTGGTGAGGATATAGGGGAAAAGGAATACTCCTACACTATTGTTGGGAATGTAAATGAGCACAACCATTATGGAAATCAGCATGGAGATTCTTCAAAAACTAATACTAGAAATTTCATTTGACCCACGTATTCTTCCCCTTCTAGATATTTTCCTCAAAGAGTTAAAGACATCATATTATAGTGATACATGTATATCTATGTTTATAGCAGCACAATTAATAATAGCTAAATCTTAGAAGTAGTCTATCTGTTTACCAACAGATGAATGAATAAAGGAAGTGGAGTACTACTCTGCAATAAACAAGGATAAACATGAGTCATTTATATGGATATGGATGCACCCTGAGGCGATAATGTTAGGTGAAATAAAACACACCCCCCCCACAATCTTAAATATCAAATGATTTCTCTTATATGAGAAACTCAAAATATAAATAAAGAGTTAAATAAAACATAATAGGAAACAAAGATATAGATCTTTTATAAAAGGGAAAGGGACCAATATATAGAACAAGGAGAAGAGAGGAGAGGAAGGGGATGTACCAAAAAACTCAGACAGACATGTTATATACATGTACCAACTCCCCAAGATAAATGTAACCATTAGTACTGCAAATACATGCTAATAAAAATAAAAAATTTAAAAGTAAATCACTGTGCCTTACAGGTTATAAAAGGTAATCATTATTACCAAGCTTAAAAAAAAATGAAGGCCATTTGTATTTCCATTAACTGGTTGTTAACCAGTCATTCAATATGAAATGCTAGAGGGTATCTAAGATTTGTTAAAACTCTGAAATCTAACAACTATCCAATCAATATTGCACTGGGCGGTATAGGTAAAACAAAAGCAAAGAACTAGGGTTAGGATATTCAATTTGCTCTGACTAAAATACCACAGTATTCAAATTGAAAGTAAGCACAGCATAGTGGAGATGAAGTTTTATCTATTTCAGCATTCCTAGTAGAGGACCCAGCATCTTATATTGATGACTGAACACTAGAGTTAAGATTAGCCATTCTGAGGAGTTCTTTTGACAGAGTACCCAGCTAGCATTAGGATCTGGATAATCTAGAGAGCTTGCCATTGAGTTAAAGTGATTTTTTTATATTTCATGAACATGCCCTAGAATTTATCATGAAAAACTGAAATGACCATTAGCTATATAAGATCAGCATCTAGGGCCGGGGATTTAGCTCAGTGGTTTAGCCGCCTGCTGCACAAGCGCAAGGACCCGAGTTCAATCTCCGGTACCCCCCCCCCAAAAATTAAGTTTTTAAAAAACTGCTGAATTGTAGTACAGTCTCTATATATTCTAGATACAAGTTCCTTAAGAGATACATAAGTTTGTA
>NW_004624816.1:3961936-3975031 GCF_000247695.1 Heterocephalus glaber
TGGTTTTTATTATATAGGACCTGGATAAAGGGTCACCTGCTTTGCCTGTGGTGGAAAGCTAAGTAACTGGGAGCCAAAGGATGATGCCATGTCAGAACATCAGAGACATTTTCCCAACTGCCCATTTTTGGAAAATTCTCTGGAAATGCTGAGATTTTAGTATTTCAAATCTGAGCATGCAGACACATGCAGCTCGAATGAGAACATTTATATACTGGCCATCTACTGTTCCAATTCAGCCTGAGCAGCTTGCAAGTGCTGGTTTTTATTATGTTGGTCAAAATGATGATGTCAAATGCTTTTATTGTGATGGTGGTTTGAGGTGTTGGGAATCTGGAGATGATCCATGGGTAGAGCATGCCAAGTGGTTTCCAAAGTGTGAGTTCTTGATACGCATGAAAAGGCAGGAGTTTGTTGATAAGATTCAAGCTAGATATCCTCATCTTCTTGAACAACTATTGTCAACTTCAGATACTCCTGGAGAAGAAAATATTGATCCACCAATTGTACATTTTGGACCTGGAGAATGTTCTTCAGAAGACGCCATCATGATGAATACCCCTGTGGTTAAAGCTGCTTTGGAAATGGGTTTTAACAGAAGCCTGGTGAAGCAGACAGTTCAGAGTAAAATCCTAACCACCAGAGAGAACTACAAAACAGTTAATGAGATTGGGTCAGCACTTCTTAATGCTAAAGATGAAAGAAGAGAAGAGGAGAAGGAAAGACAAGCTGAAGAAATTGCATCAGATGACTTGTCGTTAATTCAGAAGAATAGAATGGCTCTCTTTCAACAGTTGACAAGTGTCCTTCCTGTCCTGGATAATCTTTTAAAGGCCAATGTAATTAATAAACAGGAACATGATATTATTAAACAAAAAACACAAATACCTTTACAAGCAAGAGAACTGATTGATAAAATTTTAGTTAAAGGAAATGCATCTTCAAAAACTGCCTAAAAGAAATTGATTCTGTGTTATATGAGAACTGACTTGTGGAAAAGAATATGGAGTATATTCCAACAGAAGGTGTTTCAGGCCTGTCATTGGAAGAACAATTGAAGAGGTTGCGAGAAGAAAGAACCTGTAAAGTGTGTATGGACAAAGAAGTTTCTGTTGTATTCATTCCTTGCGGTCATCTGGTACTATGCCAGGAATGTGCCCCTTCTCTAAGAAAGTGCCCTATTTGCAGGGGTATAACCAAGGGTACAGTTCATACATTTCTCTCATAAAACAAAATAGGTTAATATTGGCCTGTATAAAAAAGTCTTTAAACTATTATTGAACATTAGAAACCATTTGAAACAATAAAAGAATCATTGGTTCTTTACCTGTTAACATTCATGTTCTAGTCTGCTTTGGTATTAATAACCTTGTTTCAAAAAAGATAGTATTATATATTTAATCTTAATGATGAGCTGCAGGGGAAGGTTTATGTTTGATGAGCTAAATTAGTATGTGTGTGTGAACACGGGAGGAGTTAAACATAGTGTGCTTGTTTGGATCATTTTAGGAGTTGTTATTAGATTTGGTATTCTTAATGAAAGCTTTGAATACTAAATAACAGTGTAGTTTGAAAGTACAGTACTAGAAACCAGTAGGTCTGGAATTTGTCAGAGTTATGGTGCCAAATTCTTTTTCAGTCCTTGTAACTCATGTTGTAAAATAAGCACTATCCTGTACTGGTAAACAAGATTTCCCCTAATTTGTGAGCAATGTTTTAATGAAGTATGTTAAAAGGAATTGCATCATCAAAAAAAAATCAGTATGACAAAAATAAAAGGCTGTTTTTAGTACCACAACTGAGCTGAGGTGTACACCTGTAATTCCAGCATGGGGGGGGGGGGACTGAGGCAGAAGGAGACGCAATTTCAAGCCAAGCCTGGACAATTTAGTGACTTAACAAGACCCTGACTCAATTTTTTTAAAAGGTAGGGGGATGCACTAGGGACGTAACTCAGTGCAAGGGTCCTGGGTTCAATCCCCAGTACTGGAAAGAAAACACAAATGAGACATAAACAGAAATTTGAAGATGTTCATCAGCGAGACAGTATACTCAGTTTTTGACTGGAGATGGAGAGGTCAGGAGAAGCCTCACAATTGGACATTTAATCTGGGTCTTCAACATTTCAGATTTACTCTCTTTTCTTCCACAAGGCCACTGGCTTGGATCAGATGTCCATTATCTTGTTTATTCATTCATTCACTCATTGAACAATTTTTTTCATGATGATATAAGAAAAATATAACTCCTAATCTGTTAGATGTCAAATGTGCCAAGTTTGTGGTCTCACAACATAGAGGAATGAAGTCATGACCCAAAGGAAGAAGTTATGAGAGTTTTATTGGAAAAGAAGAATAGCTCCTGGATTTTCAGTAGGGGTCCTGAGTGGGTGGCCACCGAGGCAGTTTGTCAGGGAGTAATTTATACAGCAAAATCACAACGTGGGTCAAACTATAATCAACCATAGGATTATAAATATAGCTGCACATTGCAAGGGTACACAGAAAGAACAAAGACATTTTGGGGAAGGGAGGGGAATATGGGTCCAGATGTTCTGGTTACCCACCTGTGTGTTTGAAGCCTACATGGACCAGGTGGTGCTAACTATAGCATAATCTCAAATTTCTGTTTAGCTCTAGGGAGGCTTGCAGATCTTGCTATTGATTCTCATCTTGAGGCCTAGCTCTCTTCAGATTTGCCTCCAGCCACAATTCCAATGTCTTTATTTTTTGTGCTGACTTCTTTGAAGGCCCAATCCCCTCTGAATGCATATTAATGTCTATCTAATCTATCTGTCTATAATAATAAACCCTACAAAGTGCCAAGGTCAAGTGTAGGTATACACATAATAGCGAAATAGTGAAAACAGAGGAAACAAAGAAATGATTCTTTTCTTCATGGGGCTTACATTCTGGTGGGGTAGGTAAGTAAATAGAAAAGTTTGAGTGACCATAGAATCAAAGAAAGAGCTAGATAAAAAATAAAAGGGAAACCAACTTAGAAAGTGTCAGAGACCAGAGGAGAATTAAGGCTTAATTGGCCTCCTCTGTGAGAAGAAGAAAGGCTGCACTCGGGGATGATTGCATACTGCAAGTTCTAAGGAAAATTTAAGACTGCTGAGGTTCAGTTGTTTAGTAGGTACTAATGGATATTGGAAAGCAGATGAATCTTGTGTTACTTTTATTGCTTGTACCCATGGTTGGGTGAATAAAGGGAAGGTGAGCCAGATGGTGGGGGCTCCTCTGCCTACTAGAGACAAGAGAACCCCTGGCCACCCGCATGTTAAACTAACTCCATGTCTCTTTGTCATTCATCCTTGATGGTCCCCAGGTCTGGGAGAACAAAGTAGCAAGTCTAGGTACTTGAACAAGGCTGGCCCAGTGGGTTGGCTACAGGTGGTACTGCAAGACAGGGTTGGGGATCCAGGCTCTCCTACAAGAAAGGAAAGTCAGGAAGGGCCTATTTTAGAAGGTGGCACCTGGGCTGGGGTGCAGTTAAGTAGAGCATATACAGAAAGCCCTGGTTTCAATCCCCAGCATAACCAATATGTAAAAAAATGTTCATACACTAAGACTTAAGGGATAGGAATGAACAAGCTTTGGCAAAAGATAAGGAAAGAGCATTCTTAAGAGATTTAACAGCATATGCAAAGAAAATAAAATAGGAAAGAGGTTGAAAAGATCACTTTCTGAAATACAGTGAATAAAGAAGAACCAGGATGAGGTGAGATTGGAAAATCAGAGAAGGAGGATGTCTTGCTATTGTTAGTAGTTCAAATCTTATTTCAAATGCAACGTAAAGTTATTTTTTAAGTTAATGAACAATAGGAACTGATTTGCATTTTACAATAATTCTTTTTTTGTTGAGGAAAAGAGATAGGAAAAAGTTAAAATGAAAAGACTAGTTAGGGTATACTTGAAGCTCAACTAGATGACAGCATCTTGGGTTATGGTATAAGAGAGAAAACTCATATTCCATACGTACCTGTACAAAAGATTTGCCTAGACTTCCTGACCAATTAATTGTGGGAAAATGGAGGAAACAAAGATGACTCCTAGAGTCACTGAATTGAAGTAAGATGGAAAAAATAAAGATAAGTAGAAAGGAGGTCAATAAAACCATAATTTTAAAATTAGACTTTTAAGAAAACTGCAGCTTCAGGACACATTCAAAGTTACCCAAAGTTCCCTTCCAGGAAATCACTCCAAAATTCCAAAGATACAATGAACCTATAACCTGTGCATGGGCCTTTCTCCTCTGTAAATTAAGCCCCTGTTTTTCTTTCAATACTATAGACTCACAAATTCCATAGACTTCTACCCCCAAAAGAAAGAGCACTATTAATTGGGTACCATACCTCTCCACTTCAAACATATGCAAATAGTTTGCATCCTAACCTAGCCCACTAATGGATAACAGACACTAGGAATACATATCCTAGATAATTCATCTTGAGAATACCCCCAAGAATACATAAACCCTCCCAGCCCCAGACCATAATATACATATCGTTTGAACTCCCACGCTATTGTCTTTGAGTGTATACTTAACATTGCCTAATAAATCTATGTATGCTAGTTACTTTTTTGTCCTTGCTGAGAAAACATACCCAATACCCAAAGTTAAAGGGGAAAGGGTTTATTTAGCTCACAGTTTGTAGATTTTTCAGTCCATAATTGGCTGGCTCCAAGGCAGGGTGGCTTGGCAGAGGGACACTGCAGAGGACAAACAGTTGATGGTGGCCATAAGTAGCAAATGCAACAAGGGACCTTAACAGCATCTCTTTGCTCCTTTTATCCCAACTACTTAGGGCCAGTAGCACTCACACCCTTAATCCTAGTGCCATTGAGCCTAGCATTGCATCATGAATAAATTCTGGCATCACACACGCTAGATCAAGCCACCTCTGAAAAAGCCTATGACCACATGAGGCATTGCGGGGGACAGCTAGACACAAAAGATAATATTCTGCACACAGCCTCCCAAGACTCTTGTACTTTCCTTTACACAAAAGTCGTTTAGTCCATCTCTAAGAGTTGCCAAAGTCCTAACAGTTTTGGCCTTGCTGAAAAGTCCAATCCTAAGTCTCTTCTGAGATTTAAGGCAAACTCTTAGCTGCAAGCCCTTGTACAAATGAAAAGAATGTTAAACACTTCCAACATTAAATGGCACAAGATAGACATTTCCATTCCCAAAGTTACAGATGGGGGACACAAAGGAATGGGAGTGAAACAATTCCAAAATCCAGCAGGGCAAACATTAAATCCCATAGTTCCACTTTTAGCATCCCTGGAAATCTGTGACAAGTTGTGAATTCCAAAGGGCTTGGGTGGCCCCACCCCTATGGCACTACTGGTTGTAGCTCTCATGGCTTCTCTCTTTGGCCAGCTCTGGTCCCTCCTTGCAGTTTTCCTCAAGCCATCTATGTTCCTGGCTTCTCCAAACATCTGGGGTCTCCACTGTACCTTTGGCTTCATACACTGTGCTTTAAGGGGCACGCTGCCTGGCCTCCCAGTCTTCTTGTGAAACCTGAGTGAAAGCCTTCCTGACCCCATGACTCTTGTATTCTGCATGTGCCTAAAACCAGCACCATGTGAATGATGCCAAGGTCTGCTGCCAGCTCAATCAGTAGCCAGGCTTTCTTCTCTGTTGCCTGTAGGTATCCAGTGCCTATGAACCAAATCCTGAGAAACAACTCCTCTAGGCTGCTGCCATTCTGGGACATGGTGCTCTGGAGCTGTCTTCTCAACATTCACATTTCACTTTTGCAATTTTGAGGCTGTACAGGGTGGATTCCTGCTGCTTCTTGCGAAGCCCTCAGGTCACCTTTTCCATTCTCCTGTTCTTTCTCAGCAGTCAAGATCTCTTCTGCTCTAACTTTTTAGGCCACAATTTTACTGAAGCTTCCTTTCCGGCTAAATTCACAATGTTTTTAAATCATTCTGCTGGGCTCTTTGCTATTGATTATCAACATAGATCTGGCTAAAAGTCCCCAACAGTAGCCATGCTACGCCCTTAACATTCAACTACCTTGAAATTTCTTCTGCAAGATTAATTAGCCCACTCCCCTTAATCTCAGTCTCAGGCAGTCTCTGGACACAAGCAAAATGCAGACAAACTTTCTGCCAAGCCATAACACACATCTTCTGGAGTCCAACAGCCAATGCAGTCCTTCTTCCCAGCAGAAACCTCCTGAGCCTGGTCTTTACCAGCTTTCTGGTCTTCTGAGCTCTAACCAGAATCTCCCATACAGTACAAAATAAGGCATTCCAGCTCTACATTTTCATCTGGCATCTCTGAGCCCTTCCAAACTTTTCCCTTTCCCACAAGCAAGTTCCAAAGGTTCCTGAACCACATGGTCATGTATGGTCACAGCAATGACCCCACTTCCCTAGTATCAAATTCTGTCTAACTTTTCTCATTTCTGATACAAATACCTGACCCCCACAAGTTAAAGGAAGGAACAGTTTATTTAGCTTACAGTTTGTAGAGGTTTCAGTCCATAGTTGGTTGGCTCCAAGTCAGAGTGGCACAAAGCAGAGGGGCAACATTTCATGATGAACTGAAGATAACAAAAGCAGCAAGGGGCCTTAACAGCATCTTTCTGCCCCTTTAACTTGTTCAGATTACTTAGGGCTTAGGGCAGATAGCACTCATATCCTTAATCCTAGTGCCCTTGAGCCTAGCATTGCATTATGAATCAATTCCAGCATCACACTCTAGATCAAGCCACCTCTGAAAAAGCCTATAACCACATGAGGCTTTAGGGTGACATCTAGACACAAAACATAACACTATGCTTCTCACTGATGAGTCCTGAAAGTCATTTCCACGACAAGTCAAGAACCTGCTCTGAGAGTGGGAGTAAGTTGAGATCTCCATCTCCTCTTTAGGGGAGAGATAATATAGAAGAAAGAAGGAAGGAAGGGAGGGAGGAAGGGAGGAAGGAAGGAAGGAAGGAAGGAAGGAAGGAAGGAAGGAAGGAAATGTATGTTTAATAAGACTGCACATGATTTTTGTCCTTGCTTCTGTTTATGTAATGTACTACATTTATTGATTTGTATATATTCAACCATGCTTGGATCCCTGAGATTAATCTACTTGGTCATGATGTATGATTTTCTGATAATTTGTTGCATTCTGTTTGCCAATTTCTTGTGGAGGGTTTTTGCATCAATGTTTATTAAAGAGATTGGCCTGTGCAAATGGCCAATAAATACATGAAAAAATGTTCAACATCTCTGACCATTAGAGAAATGTAAATTAAAACAACACTGAGATTCCATCTTACTTCAGAAAGAATGGCTATCCTCAAGAAATCAAATAATAATAAATACTGGTGAGGCTGTGGGGAAATCAGGAACTGTGCTACAATGCTGGTGGAAACATAAGCTATTATAATCATTTGAAAATCAGTATGAAGGTTTTTAAAAAAACTAAAACAAGAAATTCCACTTGACCCAGCTATTCCCCTTCTAAGTAACTTCCCAAAGAGTTAGAGACATCATATTATAGTCATTCCCATGTTTATAGCACCTCAATTCATAATAGCTAAATCTCGGAGGTATATCCATCAGTAGATTAAAGAAAATGTAGTATTTATACAAAATGGAGAACTATTCTGCCAAAAAGAATGACAGATTTGAGTCATTTGTAGGAAAATGAATGCACCTTGAGAACAAAATGTTAAGAGCAATAAATCAGACACCAGATTTAAATATTACATGGCTTCTCTTATGCTGCATAAGAAACCCAAAATATAAATAAAGAGCAAAATAAAAGATAAATAATAGGGAATAGGAAGATAGATCTTTTGCAGATGATAAGGGAACCAAGAGATAGAGGGAGGGGGAAGAGAGGAAAGAAGGGGATGAAAAGAAGAATTGAGATGTGTTATGTACATGTACCAACTCCCCACAAAGAATGTCATTATTATTATGTATTGCAAACATATACTAATACAAAATTAAAATTAAAAAAAAGAAGACTGCAATTTCTCAGACGCAAAGTTACCCAAGACTATCCATATTAGCATTACTTGAGATAACTTCTGCTTCTTTCCTTCCAGACTCATCTTATCCAAACTTCCTTAAGGATACTGTAAGTCCATAAATTAGCTAAATTGAGAAAGTAACAACCAAGAACCTAATTTTAACATAAAGAAACATGTTGAGATAATTCAAAGAATGCTTAAATATCCATCTTTTTAAAAAACTGCATTCATACCTTTCACCTGTAAAACCAAGCTGAGTCATCTCCCATCCCTTTCAAAAAAGTCCCACCCAGAAAATTTGTTTATGTCTATTTCATTGGCCAGGACTTGATCAAGTGGCCATCACTATAAGCAGGAGGCCTGAAAAAAATCCTTTTTTTTTTAAAGTCAGGCATACTCCTACCCTCCATAAGATTAAAATTTTCTTGAGAAAAAGAAGAGTAAGAAGAGCTGGGGATTTATCTCAGTGGTGCCACCGCCAATCTCACAAGTGCAAGGTCCTGAGTTCGATTCCCACAGAAAAAAAAAAAAAAAAAAAGAAGAGTAAGAAGAGCTCTTGTGCATGTGTTTGTCTTATCATAAGAAGTTGTTCCAAAAAGAAAAGAGTATTAAACAGAGAGGCTGAAAAAAATGAGGATAGATAAGCAATCTTGATGAGGTATTTTGGAGGAAATGAGATGAAAGCCAGATTACAATACACTGAAGAAAAAAATAGAGATGTAAAGACAGCCTATATAGAGAATTTTTAAATTTCTTTGAAAAAGAGCAAAGAATTGAGGTCAGAGCTAGAAGAAAAAAACGAGGTGAGTTAGGGGTGCACAATCTCCAGCCAAAGCCCCTACCAGACAATAGCTACATAGGGGAACAGGCCCTAGTCAGAGGCATGCCTAGATACTATCTCAAGTATGCACAGGCCCCAGCCAGAACCACACTCAGACAACAGGTCAGCTCTTGGATCCAAAAGGCCACCATTCTGAACCCAGGAATTGGTGCAATGGTGAGCAGCAGAGAAAAGGCCATTAGGTGGCTTTCTGAGAATTGAAGACCACCAGGAAACCAAAAACTTCCCTCAACAAAGGTGGGCCAAGCTTCTTCTGTTGAAATGAGAAGACACATAAACAAGTCTCAAAACCAGACTTCCAGATCACCAAAGACAACCCCAAAGGCCAATGAGATGGAACAATCTGATAGTCATCCAACTGGACTCCCTAAACTGGCAATAAAAGAGTACATAGGAAAAATGAAATCAGAAATAATTTCTCAGATAACAGCAGAGCTTGTGCCCATAGTGCAAGACATGATTAATAAATCTAGAGCAGACACAGATTTAAAAAAAATAGAGGAGCTGAGGAACATGATGGAATCCCAACATAGGAAACAAATAGAATCCATAAAACAGATGCAAACAGATTTCCAGGAGATTAAAAATTCCATTGAAAATTTACAAAGCAGAATGAGCCAAAATGAGGAAAGAATTTAAGATATAGAAGATAGGATTGCAAATAGTAACCAGGAAAAGAAACATTTCTTAAAAATAGTATGGGACCATGAAAATCAATCCAGCAGCTACTAAAAAATGCTAAGAAGAATAACATAAGACTGATCAGAGTCAATGAAAAAACAGGAGAAAGGGCAAACAACATAAAAAAACTGTTCACTGAAGTAATGGCAGAAAATTTCCCAAGCAGGGGAAAAGAACTTGACATACAGATAAGTGAGACATATAGGACTCCAACTAGCTGTGATCAAAACAAAATCTACACCTAGGCATGTAATAGTTAAGATTCCAGAAACTCAACAAAAGAACAAAATTCTGCAAGCAGTTAGAGAAAAGAAACAAATCACATACAAAAGAAAAGCCCATCAGAATCACAGCAGACTTCTCAACACAAACCCTCAAGGCAAGAAAAGCCTGGAGTGATGTATTTCAAGCCCTAAAGGAAAACAACCTCCAACCCAGACTGATTTACCCTGCAAAATTATCTCTCAAAATTAATGGAGAAATAAGATACTTTCATGACAAAGAGCACCTGAGGAACTTCATGAATACAAAACCTGCCCTCCAAAAAATTTTAAACAATATCGTAGGAGAAGACAATAAGGATCACAACCTCAGGAAGCCCAGCAGAATGAATCCATCAGGCAAGACAAGAAATTAAATGCAAAGGGGCAGAATCCAACAATAGGAAATGGTCATGACAAGGATAAGTCAATATATATCAGTTATAATCATCAATGCCAATGGTTTCAATTCACAAATCAAAAGAAATAGACTGGCAGAATTGGTCAAGAAGCAAGATCCAACAATATGCTGCATACAAGAAACACACTTAATTCAAAAAGAAACTCATACACTGAAAGTTGAAGGGTGAAAAACAATACTCCATGTCACAGAAACCTGAAAAAAAGCAGGAATAGCTATCCTCTTTGCAGATCAAATGGATTTCAAACCAACACTGATTAAGAGAGATAAAGAAAGGGGCCGGGGATTTAGCTCAGTGGTTTTGCCGCCTGCTGCGCAAGCGCAAGAACCCGAGTTCGATCCCCGGTACCAAAAAAAAGAGAGAGAGAGATAAAAAAGGACACTATTTCCTTGAAAAGGAAACAATCCAAGAAGAAGAGATGAAAATCATAAATATATATGCACCAAATACTAGTGTGCCCAACTATATAAAACAAATATTAATGCACATGAAAAATCAAATAAGCACTAATACAATAGTAGTGGGGAACCTCAATACCCCACTGTCACAAATAGATATACCAACTAGACAGAAAATAAACAATGAAATACTAGAACTCAATCAAAACCTTGAACAAATGGGCTTAACAGATGTTTACAGAGTGTTCCACCCCACAAAATCAGAATACACATTCTTCTCAGCTGCACATGGGTCATTCTCCAAAATAGACTACATACTTATTCATAGAACATATTTAAGAAAGTGCAAAGAAACTGAAGTTATCCCATATCTATTATCAGACCATAGTGCTATGAAATTGGAGATCAATAGCAAAAGAAACCACAAGAATTTCATAAACACATGGAACTAGAACAACACACTTCTGAATAACCAATGGGTCACAGAGGAAATTAAAGAAGGACTCAGACAGTTTCTACAATTAAATGACAATGTCAACACAACATATAGGTTACAATGAAAGCAGTCTTAAGATGGAAATTCATAGGGGTGAATACTCTTATTAGGAAAACAGAGCGACACCAATTAAACAACCTGATGCTGAACCTCAAGGTTCTAGAAAAAGAAGAGCAGGCCAAACCCAAAGCTCATATAAGGGAGGAAATTACAAAGATCAGAGCAGAAATCAATGCAATGGAGACTAAGAGAATGATACAAAAAAATCAATGAAGCAAAGATTTGGTTCTTCGAAAGAATAAAAAAAAAAAAAAGACAAATCCTTAGCCAACATTATTTATACAAGGAAAGAAAAGACCCAAATCCATGCAATTAGGAATGAAAAGGGTGAAATTGCAACAGACCCAGCAGAAATCCAGAGGATCATCAATACCTACTTTGAGAACCTATACAACAATAAAATGGAAAATACAGAAGACTTGGACAGATTCCTAGATACATATGAATTACCAAAGTGGAATAAAGAAGACCCAAAAATTCTAAACAGCCCAATATCAACCAATGAAATTGAAAATGTAAATAAAAACTTACAAACTAAGAAAAGCCCGGGACCTGATGGTTTCACTGCTCAATTCTACAAGACATTTGAAGAAGAACTATTGCCACTACTGTTTAAACTCTTCAATGAAATTGAAAGGGAAGTGCTACCCCCACATTCATTGTATGAAACAAGCATCACTTTGATTACAAAAGTAGAGAAAGACCCAACCAAAAAAAGAGACCTATAGGCCAATCTCACTAATGAACATAGATGCAAAAATCTTCAATAAGATACTGGCAAACAGAATGCAGAAGATTATCAAGAAGGTCACACACCCTGACCAAGTGGGATTCTTCCCAGGGATGCAGGGATGCTTCAACATACACAAATAAATAAATGTAGTACACTATATTAATAGAGCCAAGGACAAAAACCACATGATCATTTGAATAGATGCAGAAAAAGCATTTGATAAAATCCAACGTGCATTCATGATTTTTAAAAACCCTACAAAACGTTGGAATAGACAGTTTCTACCTCAACCTGATAAGAGCCATCTATGAAAAACCAACAGCCAATATCATACTAAATAGTCAAAAACTGAAATCATACACACTAAAATCAGGAACAAGAAAAGAACATCCACTATCACCACTCCTGTTCAATATAGTTTTGGAAACATTAGTCACAGCAATTAGGCAAGAGAAAGAAATAAAAGGAATAAAGATAGGAAGCAAAGTTAAATTGTCATTATTTACATATGACATGATACTCTATATAGAAGACACTAAGAACTCCACCAAAAGTATTCTGGACTTAATAGTCAAATTCAGTAGAGTAGCTGGATACAAGGTCAACAGTCAAAAATCAATTGCTTTCCTGTACATGAACAACAGACTCACTGAGAGAGGAACTGGAAAAACAACTCCTTTCATAATAACATCCAAAAAATGAAATACCTAGGAATCAGTCTAACAAAAGAAGTAAAAAGACCTCTAGTCTGAAAACTACAGCACCCTGAAAAAAGGGATTTAAGAGGATATCAGAAAATGGAATGATATTCCTTGCTCCTGTGTAGGAAGAAACAATACAGTGAAAATGGTCATATTTCCAAAACTGCTATATAGATTCAATGCAATACCAACTGAAATTCCAGAGGCATACTCACAGACCTTGAGAAATCAATCCAAAAATTCATTAGAATAGCAAAAGCAATTCTATGCAACAAAGACAAGGTAGGGGATATCACAAACCCCAACTTGAAACTATACTACAAAGCTGCTGTGATAAAAACAGCATAGTACTGGCAAAGAAAAACCTGACCACCAGTGGAATACATTAGAAGATGCAGAAACAACTCCAGACATACTCAGCCACCTCATCATTGACAGAGGAGCCAAACACCCTCACTGGAGGAAAGATAGCCTCTTTAATAAATGTTGCTGGAAAAAGCGGTTTTTAAC
>NW_004624816.1:3993429-4007889 GCF_000247695.1 Heterocephalus glaber
TGTATTCTGTTTGCCAGTATCTTGTTGAGGATTTTTGCATCAATATTCATTGGGGAGATTGGCCTGTAGTTCTCTTTTTGGGTTGGGTCTTTCCCTGGTTTTGGAATCAAAGTAATAATTACTTCCAGAAATGAATTTGGAAGCTTTGCTTCCCTTTCAATTTCCTTGATGAGTTTAAAGAATAATGGTAATAGTTCTTCTTTAAATGTCTTGTAGAATTCAGTAGTGAAGCCATCAGGTCCTAGGCTCTTCTTTGTTGGTAAATTTTTATTACATTTTCAATTTCACTCATTGTAATTGGGGTGTTTAGAATTTCCATATCTTCTTCATTTAACTTTGATAATTCATATGTATCTAGGAATCTGTCCATTTCTTCTGTGTTTTCCATTTTGTTAGAGTACAGGTTCTCAAAGTAAGAATTGATGATGCTTTGGATTTCTCCTGGATCTGTTGTGACTTCACCTTTTTCATTCTTCTAAAATTTCATTTTTTATTATATTACATTTAACTAGTACTTCTCCCTTGAATTTTTATTTGCTAAATCTCACAACCCGACTTGAAAGCCTTATGATCTCTTTGGCAATGACAGCTTTGTTGTTGTAATGAGGAGGCAGCCATAGATAATCACAAATGAATGGATGTGGTTGTATACCAATTAAATTTTATTTGTAGGAATAGACAATGGATCATATTTGGCCTGAGAGCCATAATTTGCCAACCCCTATATTAAACCAGTGATTTTCAAGATTTAATGTGCTTCAGAATCATATGGAGGGCTTCTTATAATGCTGAATGATATGCCTAATCCCCTGCGTTCATGTTTCAGTAGATCTGCAGAAAAGCCCAACAGTTTGTATTCTTATCCCATTTTGTTGCTGCTGAGCTGGCATCCACACTTTGAGTACCACTGCATTAGAAGAAATGCCTTATTGCCTTTTTATTTCTAAATCCCACTGAAAGGAACATAAACTTATTTGTTGTTGTTCAATTAAAGATTTCGTCTATCTTTTGAGACAAAAATTAAGTGCTAACATTTAAATAGTGTCATGGCCAGAAATTCCTGACCAGCAGGAATTCTCTAACAACACAGTGCCCTAATTAAACAAAGTCACTCCTTCTCAGGGATGAATAGAAAAAAGGCACTGCTACCCCTGAACTCAAGCTCTCTGGGGCTGTAAAGTGGGATAGAGTACAATTGGTCCCAGTGCTCCATTCAGATAAAAATGAGTTTTTGTCCTTGTTTTCCTTTCTCCCACCTAGACTTGTATTAGATCCCCCAATGTGGAACCAACTGTAATTGCTGAATTTCTTCCTGAAGATACATTTCTTCCCTACCCCTACTCCCACTCAAGTCTCAGTGGCAGGTTCTACTCAAGTCTTGTGCTGGTTTCAAAAACTTTTAAAATATAAACATAGAAAAACAAAATGAAAAGACATGAAACATTAAAGTGTTTTTTCCTAGATGATTATTTTTATCTCCTTGTTTATTTATGCTTTTCCTTTTTGAAATTTTCCAGATGTGGCAAAATAAGAAAACATTATGTTTATAGTTAAGAGAATGACAATTTTTATTTTGAAAACTCACCCATTTATTTCTTGGATCCACTCTCTGATTGCAGTCCTACCCGTTGAGGTTACACAGAAAAAGTAAATTCTTTCTTCTAGTTGGAAAGCCTATTAATATTTAAGAGATCTCTCAGATTCTAAGTCTTCCTGTTAAATTTTCTTTCAGTGGATTGTTACATAGTTCCTAGATTCATCACCATCCTCTTTTCTCTGAACACAGTCTCAATGATGGATAATCATTTAAAACAGATAGCTGAGAAAAATATAGAATAAATAAAAGGATCAGTGATGACATTAGGAGGGAAGAAGGATGAATAGGCAAATGCAGAAGATTTTTGGGAGCCGGACATGGTGGCACACGCCTGTAATCCCAGCATTTGGAGGCTGAAGCAGGAGGATTGCTTTGAGTTCGAGGCCAGCCTGGGCTACATAGTGAATTCAGGTCCAGGCTGAACTACAAAGGGAGACCCTAATTCAACCCCCCCAAAAAAACTTTTAGGCCAGTGAAACCACTTTGAGAATATTTGTCCAAATACTTAGGATATACAACACCAAAACTGAACTCTAATGTGACCTGTAGACTTTGCTGATTGTGATGTGTCACTGTAAGTTCAGCAGTTGGAACAAGTGTACTTACTGTTCTGATGTCAACAGTAGTGTTGACATGCACTGGGACAGGGGGATATGGGAACTCTGTATTTTCTGCTCAATTCTGTTGTGAACCTAAAACTGCCCAAAAAGTGAATTCTATTTAAAAAGTAGAAAGCCCAGGACTAAATAAAATATTTCAGGTGAAACTTCTTTGACACAAAGTATGATAAACCTTGCTTGGTTTATGATGGGGTTCCCCTATTCCAGCCGATAATAACACTGGCATTTTCAGTGCCTGACACTGCTGACTCATAGGAAGTTTATTGGAATTGTCATTTGCTGTCTTTTGGATTCAGTTAAGGCATATTTGTTTTGGAGAAGTAAGTTAGCAAAGATGACTGCTATGCACAGATAACTCACCTGTGTTTTTTCTATCCTCCTTCCTCAAGCAGGACCCAGACAGCAGACCTATAGAGCAGCCGCACAGTGACAGAGTTCACCCTTGGGGGCTTTGAGCAGAGCTCCCCTTCCATTCAAGCATTGCTCTTCACCCTCTTCCTAGCCCTCTACAGCCTTGCCATGGGCATGCATGGCCTCATCATCTTCATCATATGGACAGACCCCAGGCTTAACAGCCCCGTGTACTTCTTCCTTGGACACCTTTCTTTCATGGATGTCTGCTTCATCACCACCACCATCCCACAGATGTTGATCCACCTGGTAATCAAAAAGCACACTGTATCTTTTGGCTCCTATTTCACTCAAATGTTTCTGGTTTTTGGTGTGGGTGGGGCTGAGTGCATCCTTTTGGCTTTTATGGCCTATGACCGTTATGTTGCTGTCACCCACTAAGTTATGCCCAGATCATGAGCTGGAAAGTCTGTATCATATCGATAGACACTTCCTGGATTTGGGGATAATCAGTGCAATCCTTCTTGACTACATGACATTTTGAGGTTCATTCTGCAGAGACAACCATGTAGAAAACTTCTTCTGTGAGGCCCCTATTGTAATCATCCTCTCTTGTGGGGACCCTTGGTTTAGTCTGAGGGTGATCTTTGTTGATGCCATTGTGGTGTTGCTCAATCCCATGGTCGTCATTATCACCTTCTATGCCCACATCCTGGGCTCCATCCTTAGCAGAACCTCCTCCTCAGGTCAGCGCAAGACCTTCTCAACTTGTGTCTCCCACCTGACTGTGGTTATCTTTTTCTACACCTCAGCCATGTTCTCTTACATGAATCCCCGAAGCACACATGGGCCTGACAAAGACAAGCCTTTCTCCCTTCTCTACTCCATCGTCACCCCCATGTACAACCCCATTATCTACAGCTTGTGCAATAAGGAAATGAAGGAAGCCATGGTGAGAGCCTTTAGGAGAAACAATCCGGCCCTAGGCAGAGCCTGTCTAGCAGGAAGGTCCCTGGAAAATAAATTCCCTTCCCTGGATGGGAGCAGGTTAGTTACCCCTTTCCCATTCTGGACAGGTGAGTAACTCTCCAATGCTCAAAGGCTCCAAGAAAGACAATTCCTGCTTCCTTGGCACCAGATTCAGACCTGGAAGTTTATGCTGATATTTAAGGCTCAACTCTATGACTTCACTTCCAGAAGACCGATCCTTCAAAACTTCCCTTGGTAATACAACTCATGATTGGAGGGACAAGTGCAATGCAATGCAGTTTCAGAACCAGAGAAAAGGCAGCCATGCTTCTAAAGGGAAAGTAACTAAAGAAAAAAGCCAGACCATGGTCTTAAGAGCATTAGCTTCTAGTGGCAAAGTCAATCCGTAGGAGGATTGACTTTGAGAAAGGAATAGACTAGAGGCACGGGGGGATGTGTGGATGTGTGGATATGGTAGGTTGAAGAAACACGCTATGAAATGTGATATCATCCCTGCCAAGTGACCCTCAAGTTCTTCAATTAAGTTTCCAGAAAAAATAAGGATCAATCAATGGGATTGTATTGTTAACCAAAGCCACCGAGAGGATGTGTTGTATGCCAAATACATGTGGATGAAGAAAGGAGAGGACAGAAGAAAGAGAAGACCTGAGAGCAACAATTTCACCAGATTGTAGTTGGGGGTTTAAGCTATATAATACAATGTCTTAGGAAATCTTTGAGTAACATCTGCATTATACAACACTGAAACAAGAATATTTTAACATTTTTGCACATTTATTTCCCACTTGAAAATCTTATAAGTGGATATGTGCTGTAAAATCTAAACGCATCATTTTTGAAGATTCCTTCCTGTCTCAATTTTACTTACAAAACATTCACATTCTCTGAGATTCTCCACTTGCATCTCTAACTTCCTTCTCCCTGGCTCCAGTTCTTTCATCTACAGTCTAAAGCAGTAGCTCTAAACCAGGGACAATTTTGTCTCCAAGATGTTTAGCAATGTCTCAAGACAGGTTGGTTATCTCTACTGAAGGAGAGAATATGTCACAGGCATCTAGAAGTCACCAGCCAGGGGAGCTGCTAAACATCCTAAAAATGCACAGAACAGCCCCCACCCAAAGATGCAGCCTAAGATGTCAATCATGTTGAGGTTGAAAAGAGGCATTAAAGGGCAGAAACATGGTGGTAATGAAAGGTGTTCATATGGGAAGGAAGGAAACCAAGAACAACAGAATACAGAATTTGGTCTGCAAAGCCATCACGCAGTTGCCTGTGAGCAGTGTTTCTTGTGGCGTTGTCATGGCAATGTTCTGTGTAAGTAGTTGCAATAAAGCCTTCTCTAGAACCTCTGTGTTTCTCTCTGAGCCTAAATCTTCTCCGTTTTCACACATTATAGGACTTTTCCTAACTAGTCATGTTTTTCTGTCTGCCATTAGCATTACTTAAATTCTGCCCATTTCCTCTGTTAGTTCAAACCAAATTTTAGCCACCTATTGGTTATCTTTCCCTTGTCCCTACCAATTTCATATTCCTGTATGGCTCACTCCCACTCTTTATTTCCCTTGTTCTCTGTATTAAGGCCCCAACAAATTCCATTTAGTGAAACCTATGAAACCCTGTCCCCTCTTTGAGAATACTTGCTGAAATTTCAACATTTTTTTTCCTCACTCACTTACAATCTCCCTTCTATTACCAGTGGCTGTGTTTCTCCCAGAGCACCCTAAACTTAAATTGCATCCTTGTATTAGCCTCCTTTCTCCTGCCTCTATGTTAGGATGCCAATTGTTTCTTTTGCCAATTATTTCTTCTCTTGTAACACCTCCTGGATAGGAAATATGCTTCGCCCACCCAGAAGAGTATGCTCTACATTCTTGTGTCTTGACTGTATTTCTTTTGCCCCTCTAGGACCCACTGTCCTCTTTTCCTCCTGATCCATGTCCTGATAGATCTTTATTGACTGCCTTGGGGAATTTTAATGGCTTTCAGCTATGATTTGGTTCAACTAATGAGAGCTGCTAGCAGGGTCCAGGAGAACAAAGTGTGAGGGTGTTTATTCTCTTAGTTTCTTCTGCGATTATCCCAGTCCTGTGAGTTACCTACAGCCATAGATATCTCTACTCTGTTCCCTGTCCATGCTTCCTACTCTTGATAAGCAGCCCCAATGATGCTTTACCATCCCTGATTCCCCTTAATCTTGCTTATATTTCCATGAGCCCCTTTATTTGTCCTGCTTTCCTGCCAGTACAGTGATGAATTCAGTAACTTTTATCAGACACATATTACCAACCACAAATGGAACATTTCTCAAAATTGATTGTCTAATATTCCAAGAACAAACCATAAAGCATTTGAAAGAATTAGAATAATGCAGACCATATTATCTAACTATAATGCAGTTAAGTTAGAATTTGGTATCAAAACAGTAATTAGAAAGAAACCTGTTTGGAAACAGGAAATGTTTGGAAATTAAAGAGGATATTTGAATTAACATACAGATAAAGAATGAATTATAAGTCTAGTCTAATGTGTAAAGGGTAAAAAGCTTGGAAATTGTCACTCCAATTCTCAAAAAGGAGGAAGGAGGAAGAAGAGGAGGAGAAGAAGGAGAAGCATGAAGCATATTGTAAACCAAAAATTCCTTTTGGGTCCATCAGAGCTAATTGAAGTCACAAGGCAAACCACCACCCCAAAACTAGCAGACAAGTGAAAACAGAATCTTAGCTTGTGGGGAGCAGAAACTGGAGCTGAAGCCTGATAATAACATTTCAAGGATAATTGATTAATTGCTGGAGACTGAGTATGGGTTACCTCAAGAGCTACATACTCTGGAGACCCATCTTTAGGGGAGCCTCTATAGGTTTCTAAGTTTTACCTGCAAATGATTCAGACCACTAGGTTTTCAGGGTAAAGATGAGCAGGAGGAGCAGGAAAGTGACCATTGTGAAAGAAACCCAGAAACTTTATTCTCCCTAGCAGCGTACACTCCAGGGAAACTGTTTAACCAGGGCCTAACCAACCTAGCAGAAATAAAATAGCCAACTGCAACCTCTCAGCTTCCTTCTTGTCTCAGCTAAGCAGGGAAAAAAATGCTGAGAATATATTTTTGAAAGTCACAATCCAGGGACACAGGCTCACTATAAGATTAAGACCCCACCATGGGTTATAAAATGCTCCTCCATGTTTTACCACCACATCAGTAGGGCTGGAGGGTTTTAAGGGACTGAAGCTAAAAGAATCAAAAGCCTCAGACCTTACTTAAGAAGGAAATGTCTATATTCTTGAGTGAATAAATAGGACACATATGTATAAATACCAAATAGTTTCTCTGGTGTGAGAAACTGAAAGTGTAAATGAGGATCAAAATGTATAATAGATAATGTGAAATAAGAAGAAAATATCCAAAGGGGAAGGGGAAATGGGAAAGGTAGGGGAAAAGAAAGAAAAGAAACAAAAAAAAATACATAAAAGAGGGAAAAAATAGAAACAAAGTTTTTTATAAATAGGGAGGGCTGAAGGGGTAGAAGGGAGGGAAGGGGAATAGGGGGAAAAATAAGAACCAAGATATATCATGTAAAGGCACAAATAACCAATGATGAATGTCACCATACTGTATATCTAAAACATACCAATAAACAATGATTTTTTTAAAAAAAGAAAGAAATGTCTAGGAAAACCAAAAGAAAATAGAGAAGAAAAAAATATGAACACTAAAGAAAAATTTTATGGATGCACATTGAGGCAATACTCTTAAGTGAAATAAATAGGACACACGTGTGTAAATACCGAATAGTTTCTCTAGTGTGAGAAGCTGAAAGTGTAAATAAGGACTAAAAGATATGATAGAGAATGTGAAATAGGAAGAAAAGGGGCAGAGAGGAAGGGGTAGGGGAAAGAAAAGAAGGGAATGGAATATGAGAAAATGAAAAAAAAGGAAACAAAGTCTCTGTAAATAGGGAGGGATGGAGGGGTTGAAGGGAGGTCAGGGGAAGGGGGAAAAAATAAGAACCAAGAGAGTATGTAAAGGTGGAAATTTCCAATGGTGAATGTCATTATATTGTATACCTAAAATGTAGCAATAAAAGAATATAAAAAAAAAGAAAAATTTTAGCCTCTGACACTACAGCCTCTGACGCTACAGCTACAGAAAACAGTAAACACTGTTGAGGAGATTCCTCAAAAAACTAGGATTAGAGGTCCCATTTGACCCAGCTATTTCCCTACTGGGTATCTTCCCAAAAGAATTAAAAGCATCATACCACAGTGATATATGCACACCCATTTTTATAGAGGAACAGTTTGTAATAGCTAAGTCTTGGAAACAGCCCAAATACCCATCACCTGGTGACTGGATAAAGAAGATGTGGATTTTTTTCTAAAATGGAGTACTACTCAGCCATAAAGAATGATAAACTAGAGTCATTTATACCTAAATGGATGCACATTGAGGCAATACTCTTAAGTGAAATAAATAGGACACACGTGTAAATACCGAATAGTTTCTCTAGTGTGAGAAACTGAAAGTGTAAATAAGGACTAAAAGGTATAACAGATAATGTGAAATAGGAAGTTTACAAAGCTTACAGCTTTCCAAGCCCTTTCTTTGCAACAGAACTGGATGGCACTTTCTAGGCCAAACTGCCCTTCACAATAGCTGTAAACTTTGTTCAAAGAACAACTTTATATATAGAAGCCAAATACACTTTTCAGAATGCTTCTGCAGTTTGAACTGAAGTTTTCACTCCAACATTTTCCCTGGGGCTTTTTTTTTCCCCCATAGAAGTCAAAGGAAGGGGATGACATAAAGTGCAGTTACTTCTCAGAGAAACTTGCTAGAACTGCCCTGGTGTGGCAATCAATTTCACTCCAGGAATAATGTAAAACAGTAGTGACTCCAGAGTCTGCCTCTCTGCGTTACAGATTTGTACACCACATCTCTATGAGGTTTCTATTGTGAACGGCAGTTCTGTAGGGTTTTTATCATGAAGGGGTGTTGGATTTTGTCAAATGCTTTTTCTGCATCAGTTGAGGTGATCATACAGTTTTTGTCCTTGGATCTATTAATATAATGTATTACATTTATTGATTTGCATATGTTGAACCATCTCTGCACTCCTGGGATGAATCCCACTTGGTCAGGGTGTATGATCTTCTTAATGATCTTCTGCATTCTGTTTGCCAGTACTTTACTCATGGTTTTTGCATCTATGCTCATTAGTGAGAATGGCCTATAGTTCTTTTTTTCAGCTGGGTCTTTCTCTGCTTTTGGGATCAAGGTGATGCTTGCTTTCAGGATCAAATTTGGGAGCACTGCTTCCCTTTCAATTTCTTTGAAGAGTTTAAATGGTAGTGCCAATAGTATTTCTCTTTGTCTTCTAGAATTCAGCAGTAAAGCCATCAGGACCCAGGCTTTTCTTTGTTGGTAAGTTTTTAATTATATTTTCAATTTTGTGGATTGATATTGGGTTGTTTAGAATTTTTATATCTTCTTGGTTCAACTTTGGTAATTCGTGTGTATCTAGAAATCTGTCTATTTCTTCTGTGTTTTCCATCTTATTGGAGTACAGATTCTCAAAGTAGGTATTGATGACCCTCTGGGTTGCTGCTGGGTCTGTTGTAATTTCACCCTTTTCATTCCTAATTGCATGATTTGGGCCTTTTGTTTCTTTTTTTGATAAGGTTGGCTAAGGGTTTGTCAATTTTGTTTATTCTTTAGAAAACCAACTCTTTGCTTCACTGATTTTTTTGTATTGTTCTTTTAGTTTCCATTGCATTAATTTCTGCTATAGCCTTTATAATTTCCTCCCATGTACAAGGTTTAGGTTTGTCTTGCTGTTCTTTTACTAGAAGTTTGAGGTTCAGGATTAGGTTGTTTATTTGAACTCACTCTGTTTTCCTAATATGAGTATTCACTGCTATGAATTTCCCTCATAAGACTGCTTTCCATAGATTCCAATATGTTGTATTGACATTGTCATTTAATCATAGAAACTGTCTGATTTCTTCTTTAATTTCCTCTGTGGCCCATTGGTTGTTCAGGAGGGTGTTATTCAGTTTCCATGTGTTTATGGAGTTCTTGTGGTTTCTTTTGCTATTGATCTCCAATTTCATTGTGCTATAGTTTGACAATACGCAGGGTATCACGTCAATTATTTTGCATTTATTTAAACATGTTCTGTAAGCTAGCATGTGGTCTATTTTGGAGAATGACCTGTGTGCAGCTGAAAAGAATGTGTATTTTGATTTTGTGGGGTGGAACACTCTGTAGACATATAGCAAGTCCATTTGTTCAAAAGTTTGGTTGAGTTCTAGTATTTTGTTGTTTATTTTTGTCTTGTTGATCTGTTTATTTGTGACGCTGGTGTATTCAGGTCTCCCACTACTATTGTATTAGTGCTAATTTGATTTTTCCTGTCTGTTAATATTTGTTTTACATAGTTGGGTGCAGTAGTATTTGGTGAATATATATTTATGATTGTCATCTCTTCCTTTCGGATTGTTCCCTTTACAAGGGTGTAGTAACCTTCTTTGTCTCTCTTAATTACTTTTGGTGTGAAATCCACTTTGTCTGCAAATAGGATAGCTACCCAAGCTTTCTTCTAGGTTCCTGTCACATGGACTATTGTTTTTCATCCTTTAACTTTCGGTCTGTGAATTTCTTTTGGCATTAAATGTGTTTCTTGTATGCAGCATATTGTAGGATATTGCTTCTTGATCCATTCTGCCAGTCCATTTCTTTTGACTGGTGAATTGAGACCATTTACATTAGTGGTTATAACTGATATGTGTTGACTTATCATTGTCCTGGTATTTTCCTGTTGTTCATTCTTCCCCCCAACCCTTTCCATTTAATTTCTTGCCTTCCCTGATGGCTTCATTCTATTGGGATTCATGGAGTTGTAATCCTCCTTGTCTTTTCTTGGAATTGTTTAGAATTTTTTATAGTGCTGCTTTAGTATTCATTTAGTTCCTCAAATATTTTTTGTTGTGAAAGTATCTTATTTCTCCATCAATTTTGAAAGATAGTTTTGCAGGATACATTGATCTGGGTTGGAGGCTATTTTCTTTTAGAGCTTAAAATATTTCACTCCAGGCTCTTCTTGACTTGAGGGTTTGTGTTGGGAAGTCTGCTGTGATTCTGATGGGCTTTCCTTTGTATGTAATTTGGTTTTATTCTCTCTCTCTCTCTCTCTCATTGCATTTAATATTTTGTTCTTCTGTTGGATTTCTGGAATCTTGACTATTATATGCCTAGGTGCATATTTTTTTATCAAGGCTACTTGAAGTCCTATATGCCTCACTTTTCTATATGTCAAATTCCCCTGCTTGGGAAGTTTTCTGCCATTACCTCCATGGACAATTTTTTTATGTCATTTGCACTATCTTTTTCATTGTCTCCAATCAATCTTATGTTATTCTTCTTTGCATCATCTGGCAGCTGTTGGATTGATTTCTTATAGTCCCTTGCTATTTTTTAAAAATCTCTCTTTTCATGGTGGCTAACCACAATCCTGGCTTCTATACCTGATATTCTGTCTTCACACTGGCTCATTCCACTGTGTATACTTTCAGTGGAGTTTTTAGTCTCCTGGATATCTGTTTGAATTAGCTTCATGGATTCCATTTCTTTCCTGTGCTGGGCATTTGTGTTTTCCATCATGTCCTGAGCTCCTCTATTTTTTTTGTCTGTTTCTGTTCTAGAGTCTCTGAGCACGTCTTTCATTTTGGTTTCCATCTCTGTAGTTATCTGGGAAATTATTTCTTCTTTGAATTTTTCTAGAGTCTCATTCATTTGTTTCATTTTGTTCCTTTGTTATTAGTTCAGAGAGACTATGTCTTTGGCTTTCAGGATGTTCCACCTTCATTGCCCCGTAGATTTGCCTTTGTTGAGCTGGAAGTCTGGGTTTGGGTCTTGTTTAGGTGTCTTCTCATTTTTATTTTTTGTTCTTGATGTTTTTGGTTTAATTCCTGGGTTGATCTTCAGGTACTGCTTGTTTATTTTTGTAATCCCTTTCCCATTCCCACCCTCTTCCCTCATTCCACCTTGAAATCCCCTTTCCCCACTTTCATCTTGTTGTTATTATTCTTAGATCATGTTTATGACATATAATGTTTACATTCATTAAGGTTACAGGGTTCCTGTCTATGCCATATCATAGTTCTTCTTATTTCTCTCTCCCTTTCCCCTCTCTCCTTGCCTTCAGTCTCCTGGACCCCTTTGCATTTCAAAAAGATCTACTTCCTTGTTTTCTTCTATCCATTCTTTATTATGGTCTTTTTTTTGTACTTTGCCTCACTCAAATGAGAGATACTATATGATATTTAAGCTTGTGTGCCTGATTTATTTCACTCAGCATTATATTTTGCCAGTGCATTCATTTTCCTACAAATGTCTTGAATTTATACTTTTTCAAAGCTGAGTAGTGTTCTATTATGTATAGATACCACATTATCTTTATCCATTTGTCTATTGATGGGCATATAAGGTGCTTCCAGGATTTGCTATTATGAATTGGTCTGCTATAAACATTGGTATGCATGTCTTAGCTCTTTGGGAAAGATACCTAGAAAAGGAATAAATCAGTCATATGGAATTTCTAATTTTAATTCTTTGACAAATCTCCATACTGATTTCCATAATAGTATACTAGTTTACATTCCCAACAACAATGCAGGAGGGTTCCTTTTTCACTGCAGTTATGCCAACATTTGTTATTGAATTCTTGATAATTGTCACTCTTTCTGGTGTGAGATGCAATCTTAACATTGTTTTAATGTGTTTCTCTAATGGCCACAGATGTTGAATGAAGGACCCTTGTTAGCAAGACAGACTCCATATTGCTGCTTGACCCACCTGCCTGCCCTTTAGAGGAACTCAGAAGGAGGAAGCTTAGAAACCTCCTCCCCTTAGAGAGTCTCTTAGAAACAACAATTAATCAACTATTGTTTTACAAATGTTCTAACAGCAGGACATTCTGCTTCTGTACCTTTTGCTTGCTTTACTAGTTCTATCCCACAGGGGGCCTAGGAACTGTTGGCCTCAAAGCTGTATAAAACATGTTTGTCAACCCCCAGTCGAGGCTCGAGTCCAATGCTCAGCTCAGGTCCCAGCCAGTAATAAACTCCTGTGTGGATTTAATATCGGTCTCTGGTTGGTTCTCTCTCACTGGGTACAACATTGAACATTTTTTCATATGTTTGTTGCCATTTTTACTTCCTCTTCTCCTTCTTCTTCTTCTTAGAAGTGTTCATTTCACTTGCCCATTTCTTGATTCGTACTTTCATTCTAGGTGATCTAATTCTTTTTGAGTTCTTAATATATTCTAGATATTAGTCCTCTGTCTGAGAAATAGCTAGAAAAAATTTTCCATTCTGTAGGTTGTTTCTTCATTCTATTAATTGACTTCTTTGCTGTGCAGAAACCTTTTAATTTGATGTAATCCCATTTGTTGATTCTTGCTATTATTTCTTATGCACTTGGAGTTCTATTTAGAAAGTCCTTGCCTACTCCTATGATTTCAAGTGTTTTACCTATTTTGTCTTCCAGTAGGTTCAATGTTTCTGTTTGAATGTTTAGATTTTTTATCCATTTTGATTTTAATTTAGTACATGGTGAGAGATGTGGGTCTAGCTTCAATCTTCTGCAAACAGATAGCCAGATTTCCCAGTGCCATTTGTTGAATAGCCTATCATTCTACCACCATATAAATTTTAAGATTGATTTTTATAGTTCTGTGAAGAACTATATTTTAGTATTGCATTAAATCTATACATCTGTCTTGGAAATATGACCTTTTTGACAATATTGGTTCTGCCTATCCAGGAAGAGGTTATATTTCCATTTTCTGATATCCTCTTCAAATGTCTCTTTTCAGAATACTATTGTTTTTATTATAGAGGTCTTTCACTTCCTTGGTCAGGTTTATTCTTAAGAATTTAACCTTTTGAAGCTATTATGAATGGGCTTGTGTTCCTGATTTCTTTCTCAGTGGGTTCATTTTTGACACACAGAAACACTGATTTTAGTGTATTTATCTTGTATCCTGTTAGTTTGCTGAATGTGTAAATTAGTTCTAACAAGCTTTTGGTGGTTTTGGCAGGGTCCTATGGAAAGGGTCATTCCATATGCAAATAACGATAGTTTGACTTCTTTTCCTATATGTATCTCTTTCATTTCTTTCTCTTGTCAGATTACTCTGGCTGATGTTTTGAGTACTATATTGAACAGGAGTGAGGCTAGTGAGGTCAGAGAGGGTGGGCCGGTCCCAGCACCTGGAAGGAAGCTCCCCCACTGTCATCCCACATTCCTAGGACAGAGAAGCTGAGCCCCATGGGTGGCAGAAGCACCCCCCACCCGTGGAAATTAGAAGACACGTAAACAAGCCTCAAAAACAGACTTTCAGATCACCTACAGCAACCCCAAAGGGAAATGAGATGGAACAATCTGATACTCAACCACCTGGACTCTCTGGACCGGCAACAAAAGAAGATCTGGGAAAAATGAAATCAGAAATAATTACTCAGATAACAGCAAAGATTGTGCTCATGGTGAAAGACATGATTAATAAATCCAGAGAGGACACAGATAAAAAATAGAGGATCTGAGGAACATGATGGAATCCCAACATAGGAACCAAATGGAATCCATAAAACAGATGCAAACAGATTTCCCAGAGATTAAAAACTCCATCAAAAGTCTGCACAGCTGGATGAACCAATGTGAGGATAGAATATCAGATATAGAAGATAAGATTACAATTAGTGACCAGGAAAAGAAAAATTGCTTTAAAATTGTAAGGGAACACAAGAAATCAATCCAGTAGCTGCTAGATGATGCAAAGAAGAATAACATAAGACTGATTGGAGTCAATGAAGAAACAGGAGAGAGTGCAGATGACATAAAAA
>NW_004624816.1:4022970-4044317 GCF_000247695.1 Heterocephalus glaber
TTCTAGTCAAGAATAATTTCTAAATTCTATTTTTTTCCATTTAATAAAAATATTTGTTTGTAGCTACTTTGGAGCTAACTATATGCTCTCTGGGCTGGAATCAGGAAGGCAGTCGCCCTTAGCTTCTTTTGTGAGTTGCCTGTGATTCAATTTTATTTGACCAAGGAATTTTCACAGAGGAAAGGGAATGCAAGGCTTGTAAATCCTAAGTGCTAACACTTAGTAATTAGCATTCAGTAGCAAAGGCTCAAATAAACCTTTATTATGGTTTAGGTCCCCCAAAAGTCTCATGTGTTCCAAGGTTGGGCCTTTCTAGGGTGATTAGATCATGGGGGTGCTACACACCCCTATGGATTCTTTGCTGAAGAGCTTACAGCTAACTGTCCTTTTAAGAGATGTGGTCTAGTTGGGAAAAGGTTAACTGGGAGAGTCACCTGGAAGGATACATCTCCCTCCCAGGTTCCTTCCATCTCTGTTCCAGCGCCACCATGACATAAGCAGGTTTCTTCTGTTATCTCTTTCTGCCATGCCATTTGTGTCATGAAGCCAGCTGACTACAGTCTGAGCCCTACTAAACCTCTCTTCCTTAAATTGTGGGTATCGGGTATTATGTCTCAGTGATGAGAAAAGTGACTGAGGTCACTCCAATGAATTTACAACTGTTCTTTTATACATTAGATTTGAAAATTATTACATACTGGTCATTATGAAATTTGGCTTTTCCAATGTAGCCACTCACTGTCATGACTGGGGATAAAGATCTCTGTTTATCATACTTAATAAAGATGGAAGGAAACTTCTTTTCATCACTGAACCTATACTTTTACTAAAATAATCACATATCTGCTTGAATTATTATTCAACTTATTAAAAGAATATCTTTTATACTCACTTTCTGCCTCCCAAAATCTTAGTCTAACTTTATACCTAAACTGAAGATTTGGGGGATTTAGCTCTTGTTCTTACTTAGATTGACCTTCTTTTCTTTTACAAAGACACTATTTAAGAACAACTTCTCTAGGGCCGGGGATTTAGCTCAGTGGTTTCGCTGCCTACTGCGCAAGCGCAAGGACCCGAGTTTGATCCCCAGTACCAAAAAAAGAAAAAAAAAAGAACAACTTCTCTAAATCCCTCAGACATTAGTGTATTTTTTCTTACATCTGATTTTTTATTCTTTGAGTACATTTTTCCTATTTTATTATTTCATTACTCTTGAGCTCCTCCAGTTCTTTACTGAAGCTCGATTTAGAGCTCTAAGCACACTGTATTATACTTTGTCCAATATCTCTGTGCTTAACTGAGCTGTATGCTCTATGAAGACACAGACTCTATAGCATTTTACTATGGTTTAGAAAATAAATTTTTCAACTGGTGGATTTTTTTTAAAGGCTTCAGGTATTTTGAACATTACTGACATTTAAAAACATGAATGTCTAATGAATGTTTTTATTTTATCCAATGACCTAGTAAAAGGAAGGGTAAATTAAAATTTATTATATACCTTCCTATTATAGATATTGTTCTGTGTGATATATACATGAAAACAACACACACGCGCACACACACACGCACACCACATGCATTTTTTGTTGAATGAATACATTTCCTCTTAATCTTCACAATAAATCTATCAGGCAAATGTGTGCTTCATAACGCAGATTATAAAAGTATGCTTATGGTAGTTTACTTATAAAGTCAGTATAGTTGGCAACATTAAAGAATAAAGAAAATTAGAATTTGAAAGGTCATTTATTCCACAAAATTTATATTGAAAGACTGGTATGTGTCAGGCAATGTGCCAGGAAATAAAGATACAAGATCTCTATATTAAAGGAGCTCATAATCTAGACATGACTGCAAATGAAGAATGTATTCTCTAGTAACTGAAGCAAGAATAAATGCAATTTTGCAAGGGTTGAGGTGGACACAAGTTACTGAAGGTTTCAGTATGAACATAAGCATTGAGGTCAGCCTTTAGTAGCAAGAGTTTGTCAAATGGACAAAATGTTTGAAGAGTGAATTCCAGGAAAGGAAGGAGAAGATAATTTGCAGGACTTGGAGGCACAGAAAAGTATGAAGTAATGAGGAAAGTTAGTAGCAGCTGGAGCATGGAGTGTCTCTAGAAGGGTAGAGGAAAATAAATACTAACCAGCATTTAATAAAAATGTATACGGAGGTTCAAAAGAAGATATTGGAAGGTGTCTTCTTAACTTCTACCTTGAGTGACTAAGGATTTGTTAATATCATTAACTGAGGAAGGCGATGAGGAGGAGCCATGGAGTCTCTTAGAAGCCCTGGTAACTGTGCAGGCTCCCATCATTTATCTTCATAGTAGGCAAAAGAAATGTAAACTGAATCTGATATTCTGGAATTTTCACTACAATTATGTCAGAACCTTCAGAGCAGAAAATTATACTTTGCCCATCATTTCAATGTTTAAAAGCCCTTGTAGAACAGTAAGTTCCTCCAGCTATCATTTCTATTCACTTGAAAGAAATAGAACACTGTTGGTCATCTTAGAAGCATCCTACAGGATGAATTTCTTAAAGTGCCTTAAAGCTCCCCTTCTTTTGTAATGTTATTTTTTTGTTTCTGTCACCTATTCCCTTTCCTGCTGTCATTCAAACACGCTATATCTCTACATAAGATCTGTTTACTCTTATGGCCCAAAGCATTGTCTCTGTAGTGATTTATAACTAACATCACTTTCTGAACTTAAATCATACATGTGCTACTAAATCACTCTGCACCACCCCTCCTCAGATCTCTATGTTTCTAGGTCAGCTGCTCTCCTTTTCATTGTGAAGGCAAAACTGAAGCGTAGACTTAGAGGAAACAACCAAGAGGCTTCCAGCTACTTTTAGCACTGTAGGCCTTCAGCCACTGAGTGGCCCAAGAGAAGGAGCTTACCATGTGGTCCACCCACTCTCGAGAGCCACGATCTCGCCCACACAGCATCTGGGAGCCAAATCCTGAGGCAGTATAAACTGTTTCCCTGGAATTCTCCTTTGAGACTTCTTAGGGCTGGTTACAGTCTCTGGAAGCTCCTGGTGGTGGGACTGGATGCTCAAACCTCTCTCAGTCACTCTCCATAGGAGACACCTTTGAAGAAACAGTTCAGCAAGACAAAGAGTAGTTTAATTTTCAGCCTAAAGAAGAAAGGTCTATGGGGTTTTAATGACTTCAAGTCTCGATATCGGAAGTCTTTAACTCTGTGGATTCCAACTGCTTTTGACAAGTTAATACATCATGGACTTTCTAAGAAAAATATTTTAATGCACACATCTATTTATACACTATTTCAGAGATGAATGGATACACTGAAACAGGTTTCTGCATTCCCTGGGGTGGTGGCGGGGGTGGGGGAGTCCGTAAAACTCAGGCTAGAGGCCAGGCATCTAGCTCAGTGGTTCCAACACCTGCCTCGCAAGTGCAAGATTCTGAGTTCAATCCACGCTACAAAAACAAAAAAAAAACCTCAGGCTAAATATATTACATCTTTTTCAGCCATAAAATTGATGATTCTGTTTCATCACATGATGTATTTAATCAAAAACACAAGATTTAAATATGCATCAGAGAAACTAGGTGTCAAGTGGTATAAAATCTGAAATTATAAGAGGCACATTTTACTTGAAGCAATTCCACAAGACACACAAACCTTACAGAAACTGAAGCTTTATAAGAGAACAATGTGCATAATTTAAACAAGGCTAATGAATTCATAGACAGCTCAAGTGAACTAACCCTACTCCTGAAACAAACAGAAACTATAGAATTAATAAATAATAAAATGCTATAGTATCTTTTATTCTTGTGGTCAGAGTGTTGCTAGGAGAACAACCAAAATATGGCTAACTGTTGAATGTGTTCTGCTCCTCTTCAGTAAGTGTGACAAGAATAGAGCCTCACACTATAATAACATATTTTCCCACAAGTTTGGTCTACAATAGCGCACTTTGTTCATTGTGCTCCTGTGGTCAGGGAATGTAGACTTCTCTCCCTTAGCTTGCCACCACTGCAATTTAAGAATTCAGAATATGTGTATCAGGAGAGTTCTTTCTCTCCAGAAATTGTCACACATTATAATGTCTTAGAGTTTCTTTTCATTATAACCTAAACTCTGCTAATATTTGTTTATAATTGTTTTAGCACATATGTAATAATAATAATAATAATATCTGCTTGAGACTGAATGAATACAGTAAATGACGTTACTCTTCCAATCTGGTTCTGAATCAACTGAAAAATAAGATAAAAAGTCCACAGATAGAGGCCAAACGTCAGCTTTAACAATAGTGAAACAGACGCATTCTTTGTAGTATACAAGCCCACAGATAGCCAGACAGACATATTCCCAAGCCACTGGATAACAGCAAAGCCTCCCTAGTCAGGGAAGAGGATGCCCCAGAAAGGCCACTCACTCCCAAGAGAAAGGTGAAAGGCAAAGGAATATGAGTGATGGCTTTCTCTTCCTAACAGCATCAATCAGGTAGGGCAATCCATCTCCTCTGTAATGGAGTAAAGGACAAAGAAGGTAGGAGTGCTACGACAGTTCCCTTCATGTGGAAGAAAATGTCAGAAATAGTGCAGAAGTTATTCTCCCCCTCCCCTCAACCCTAATGTAACCAGCAGTTTATTCTCTTGCCTCCGTTTCAGTAATTAATCAAGGGGGTAGCAATCAAGATGATCCTGCTTCCACCCTCTAGTGGCCGTTCTCCCAACACAAATCACTGGTCTTTTGAGAAGCTCTTGGAATTGTTGGAGAGTCTCTGTTTGCTTGCCAATGGCTCTAAAATGGGTCAAAACAGTAGGTTAATTAAGTTAACTGACAACACTTTAAATTCACAGCTAAAAATGTATTCTGTTTTTTTCTCCTTATCAAACCATGTTCAGATACGGTGTCAACCTGACTTCTCAGTAGTTCTTCAAAAAACTTAAATTACATATTAAGATTCCATGATAAAATAAAGATTTAAATGTCATGGCGTACAGGACCCATTTTGTAAATTATTTGTCACTTAAATAAAATTAGAGGTTCTCAACTCTTTAAAGAGGAAACCCAAGGAGACATGGAAATTTTTTAAATCTTTACACAGTTGTCAAAAGAAATATGACCCTCTTCTGATTTAAAAAAGAAATTGCATATATATATGATGCCTTCAGAAAACAGATATCAATTTAAATGTCACTGCAGTCATTTAGACAACCAATAAAAAATAAATTGTAAAGGTTCAAGATTAACTTTAGAAGACATAGCAACGCAAGTTCATTTTAGAATATTCTTCGCCAGAAATAATATCTGCAAGAACAAGTTTTATGTTACAGAATAAGGGCGTGCAGGAAACTAAAACGGAATAAATGTTTTCTTTTAATTTTCTTGCTATTTTTCTTCAAACTAACAGGAAAACCTGTAATTTTCAAGTCAAGCTTGAAGACAAACTTTAAAGACCTGAGACACAAAATACACAATATGAAAAAAAGGGATCAAATAAGATCATGTCAGTGGTGGCAAACCTATGGCACGCATGCTGCCATGGGCTGTTAGCATTGAAAGCTCTAAAAGGTTCACCATCTTTGGATTATGTGTTAATAAATGATAGTATGGGGCATGGAAGTTTTCATACCACTGCTACAAAGTGCTGTTCACATTTAACTTTGTAAAAATTACTTAAGTGGGCTGGGGATTTAGCTCAGTGGTTTCACCGCCTGCTATGCAGGTGCCAAGACCCAAGTTCAATCCCCGGTACCAAAAAAAACCCAAAACATTACTTAAGTACACATTCGTCTGCAATAGTATAGATGTCAAAGAACTAACAAGGTCACCAGGCACCATTCTCTTCCAGAGTGGCCACCAGGTCAGACCATCCCCCCGGGCCAGCTCCTCTTCAAACACCATGAGTTCTCCTCTGTTACTCGCCACAGTGATTCGGTGACAAACAGCATTGCCAGCAGAAGAACACAATGAGGTAAGATGTAGTTTCCATTATATTACACCATTTATTTAGACAAATATTTGACTGGTTAACCCTTACTGGTAGCTCATAGACACTAGATGCTGGCTATCACAGAATATTATTTCTGGCACAATGAACCACAGGTAGCCACCTGTGACAAAGTTTTGGATCAAGTTCCTAGTGATCGGCTAGGTCAAACATCAGTTTATTCTTTTTTATTAATTTTATTGGTATACAATATAGATATACAATATAATGACATTCATCATCGGAAATTTGTACTTTTACATAATATATCTTGGTTCTTATTTTTTCCCCATTCCCCTCCCCTCCCTTCAACCCCTCCACCCTTCCCTATTTACAAAGACTTTGTTTCCATTCTTTCATTTTCTCATATTAATTCCATACCCTTCTTTCCTTTCCTCAATCCCTCCCATTTCCCTTTCCCCTTTGGACCTTTTGTTCCTATTACACATTTCCAATGGATACACATTGAGGCAATACTCTTAAGTGAAATAAATACAACACACATGTGTAAATACCGAATAGTTTCTATGGTGTGAGAAACTGAAAGTGTAAATAAAGATCAAAAGGCATAATAGATATTGTCAGTTTCTTCTTGGATAAATCCCAGACTTCTCTGGCATATCTGGCACAAACCATGACTTCAATATCAACCTGTCCGCTCAGTGCAGGCTTTCAAGCCACATCTTAAACAGTGCTCTCTTGTCTTTCTTTTTACTTTTGGAATCCACTGGAGAACTCCTGCATACAAGAATATCCCCAAGATGCACATTATAAGAATAGATTACTGTCCTGACACTGCTTTAACCCACCAGGAAATCATACATAGAGGGAATCTAGAACTTTGAGACATGACAGGAGAGATAGCTTCTAAAATCCTGACAGGAAATATGAGAACTTTAAACATGGATAAGAGAGAAGAGTTCTACAGATTTAGATAAATGTCAGACAACCAACACCAAAAATGAAAAAAGGAGAAAGAAGAAAATAGTAAGGATGGGAAGTAGGTAGAAAAAGAAGAAAAGAAGCAACATACAGGGAAAAGTGAGAGTTTATACAAAGGGGAGTAGAAGAAGGGAAAATGAAGAAGAATAATGGAAAGAACTGCAAGTTTTGTTTTGTTTTTGGTACCAGGGACTGAACTTGGGACCTTCTGCTTGCAAGGCAGGCGCCAGAACCACTGAGCTAAATCCCCAGCCCAAGAACTGCAAGTTAAGCAGGAATATACTGACCAGATTCTATAAGCATCTGAACATGGAAAGGATCTGAGTCAATCAAACTCCAAAACAAGAAGAAAAGTACAAAATTCTTCATTTGACTTTCTAAAAGTTATAATAGTAAGATAGGGATGTGAGAATTGTAAATCCTTGAAAGCTATCTGAGGTGTCTTGCATCTGAGGTGCTTTAGCCAGGGTTTGCTTAAATTATAAAAATTAAAGGTTAAAGTACAAAGAAGTATAAAGTTCATTCTGCCTACTTCTAAGAACATACTTTCTTCATAACTGATTAACATTATGTCACTGATACATAGGGGGTTTAAATTAATTCTGTGGGTTAGAACACCAGAAATATTAGTGTCCATTTTCATCTAAGCTCTTTAATTCTCTAATGTTCTTGGTCCTATTGAAACATTTCAGTATATAAAAAGTACTGCAATGTCAATATCCAAGAGTAAAGCCATTATCATGTGTATACTGGTCATCATCATCAGTGTGTTACAGTTTTTTAAAAAAATAAACTATTGTGCCCTTAAAAAAAAAGAATTGCAAATGCTTATTCTCTGAAGATAGAAAAAGAAAAAGATTTTACTCCTAGAGGAAAAGTTATGGATCAAGTTTCTCTGAAGGTCTATTCAAGAATGGTTGCATTGGGCCGGGGATTTAGCTCAGTGGTTTCGCTGCCTGCTGTGCAAGCACAAGAACCCAAGTTCGATCCCCTGTACCAAAAAAAAAAAAAAAGAATGGTTGTATTTGTGCCCTGCTCATAGTCCCCCTTTTTCACAGAGATGGTTGAATTCTATCTACCCATTGGTGCATAGCTCTACATTTCAAGCCCCCGGGGAAAAAATTGTGTCCTGCTCAGAAAGTACTTGAGAGCTCACAACCAGGCTCTTTCTCTAGCATGCACAGCATGGGTGGTTGATGTAGCAGCGGGAAGCCTGAGAAAAGTAGATCACTGGGACGAGCTAAATACGATTGATTCCAGATATGTACAAACAACTCTCAGTGAGGAACAATCCTGAGAATTAGAATGCTTCCCTTTTCTCGTAAACTTCAAATATTTTATAATTTTAAATAATTTTCAGAAAGAATGCAAAAACATCATCTCAGTTATCTCTCAACTGTATCATATGTATGATCTTCTATGCATTAATAGCCTCCCTTACTTCCCCTTAAACACTCCATTCTTCAACTCCTTAAACAAATTTCTCTTACGGCATGAGTCCCAGAAATAGATCTTTACTTTTTTCAGCTCCAAATGCATTCTGGTTAGTACGAAGTCCTTCAATATTGAGGAGACTGGAACACATGCAATATTTCACAAAAGGCTTGATCAAACCAGAGGATAATTTAGCCATCTCTACCTTAATTCTTAATATAATGCTATGTACACATCCTGTGGTGTCCATGTCATTTTCACTCCGACATTATACTACCAGTTTACTAGGCTGTACTGAGTTCCAAAACATTTATCGCCACACATCCACCATGTTTTATAATTGGGTTTCTATGCCCTACTGAGTAATTTAAATTATCTTACACCTCTCTTGTGTTTTTCCTGTCCTTCCCCCTCAAGGGCCCCAGATGGTGGACCTACGGAACAGCAGCACAGTGACAGAGTTCATCCTTGTGGGCTTTGAGCAGAGCTCCCCTGCCACACGAGCACTGCTCTTCACTCTCTTCCTAGCCCTCTACAGCCTTGCCATGGCCATGAATGGCCTCATCATCTTCATCACGTGGACAGACCCCAGGCTTAACAGCCCCATGTACTTTTTCCTTGGCCATCTTTCTTTCCTGGATGTTTGCTTCATCACCACCACCATCCCACAGATGTTGATCCACCTGGTAGTCAAGAACCACACTGTCTCTTTTGTTTCTTGTATGACCCAGATGTACTTGGTCTTCCTTGTGGGTGTGGCTGAGTGCATCCTCTTGGCTTTCATGGCCTATGACCGTTATGCTGCTATCTGTTACCCCCTTAGCTATACCCAGATCATGAGCAGACAGGTCCGCGTAAGGCTAGTGGGTACTGCCTGGATCTTTGGGTTGATCAATGGCATATTTCTTGAGTATATATCATTCCAGAATCCCTTCTGCAGAGACAACCATGTAGAAAACTTCTTCTGTGAGGCTCCCATAGTGATCGCCCTGTCCTGTGGGGACCCCCAGTTTAGCATGAAATTGATCTTTGTTGATGCCACTGTGGTGCTGCTCAGTCCCATGGTCCTCATTGTCGCCTCCTATGCCCGCATCCTGGGCTCCATCCTTGGCAGAACCTCCTCCTCAGGTTGGGGCAAGACCTTCTCAACTTGTGCCTCCCACCTGACTGTGGTTATATTTTTGTACACTTCAGCCATGTTCTCTTACATGAATCCCCGAAGCACACATGGGCCTGACAAAGACAAGTTTTTCTCCCTCCTCTACACCATCATCATCCCCATGTGCAATCCCATCATCTATAGTTTTCGCAACAAGGAAATGAAGGGGGCTATGGTGAGGGCCTTTAGGAGAACCAACCTGGCCCAGGCAGAGTCTTTCTAGCAGGAAGGCCCCTAGAGAAGAAGCTCCCTCCCTTGGGGTAGGAGAAGTTAGTTGCCCCTTTCCCACCCTGAACAGGTGAGTAACTCTCTGATGCTGAAAAGCTCTAGGAAAGAGCATTCTTGGCTTCCTTAGCACAAAACTCATATCTGGATGTTCCTCCTGAGGACTAAAACTCATCTCTCTGACTTCACTTCCAGCACACTGATCTTCCCCAATCTTTCTTAGTAGGGATGTCTTAGGTAGGAGGCACAAGTCCAGAGCAATAACGTATCACAACCTGAGATAAGGCAGCTATGTTTTCTCACAAGAAAGTCATTGAAGAATCATTCTTTTGGGAGCCTTACTTTCTAATGGCAAAGTTGAGCCTTGGCTTTAGGAAGGCTTGCTTTGGGAAAGGAGTAGACTGAGAACCATAATGAGATTTGTAGATTGCAGTAAGTTCAAGAAATATGCTATGAGAATGTGATACCATCCCTGCATGGTGACCCTCAAGTACTTCAATTAAGTTTCCAGAAAAAATAAGAGTCAATCAATGGGATTGTATTGGTAACCAAAGCCAGAAAGAGGATGTGTTTTATGCCAAATACATGTGGACTAATGAAGAAAAGAGAGGACAGAAGAAAAAGAAGGCCTGAGGGCAACAACTTCACCAGATTGTAAACTAGGGGTTCAAGCTATATAACAAAATGTCTTAGAGTCAGGAAATCTTTGAGTGCCATCTACATTATACAACACTGAAACAAGAGTGTTTTAACTTTTTGTACATTTATTTGCTCCCACTTGAAAATATTATCACTGGTATGTGTTGTAAAATCTAAATTTATCCATTTTTGAAGCATCCCTCTTATGTATTTTACTTCCCACACACTCATATTCCCAGAGATTCTTTACTCACATCTCTAAATTCTATCTCTCCTGTCCCTAGTCCTTTATCTATGGTCTAAAGCAATGACTCTAAACCAGGTACAATTTTGTCTCCAAGATGTTTAGTAATGTTTCAAGACATTTTTGGTTGTCTCTACTGGTGTACTAAATGAAGGACCCTAGTTAGCAAGACAGACTCCATATTGCTGCTTGACCCACCTGCCTGCCCTTTAGATGATCTGAGGAGGAAGCTTAAAAACCTCCTCCTCTTAGAAAGTCTCTTTAGAAATAACAATTAATCAACTATTGTTTTACAAATGTTCTAACAGCAGGACGTTCTGCTTCTGTACCTTTTGCTTGCTTTACTAGTGCTATCCCATAGGGGGGCCTAGAAACTGTTGGCCTCAAAGGTGTATAAAACATGTTTGTCAACCCCCAGTCGAGGCTCGAGTCCGATGCTCGGCTCAGGTCCCAGCCGGTAATAAACTCCTGTATGGATTTAATATCGGTCTCTGGCTGGTTCTCTCTCACTGGGTGCAACACTAAATACGCTTCAGGTGTTTAGAAGGCACCAGTCAGGGGAGCTGCTAAACATCCTAAAATGCACACGACTGCCCCCACCCAAACATGCAGCCTAAGATGTCAATCATGTTGAGGTTAAAAAGAGGTACTAAAAGGCAGAAACATGGTGGTAATGAAAGGTGTTCATACAGGAAAAAAGGAAACCAGAAAAACTAGAATACAAAATTCAGTCTGCAAAGCTATCATTCAGTTGCCTGTGGGAAGGATTTCTGCTGGCGTTGTCATAGCAATGTTCTGTATAAGTAGTTGTAATAAAATGTTCCCTAAAATCTCTGATTATCTCTATCTCAACGTAAGTCTCCTCTTCCAATTTTCATAAATTACATGACTTTTCCTATCTAGTCATGCTCTTCTGTCTACCACTGGCACGGATGCCTATTTAATTCTATCCATTTTCTCTGTCACTTCAAACCAAATCTTTGCTACTCACAAGTTATCCCTCCCTTGTCCCCATCAATTTCAATTCCTATGTGGCCCATTCTCAATCCTGATCCTCCCTACTCTTCTACATTTGGTCCCCAGCAAAGGTCATTTAGTGCAACCTAAAAATCCCTGTGCCCTATTTGGGAATACTTCCTAAATTTCAACGTATTTTTCCATTCCCTTACAATCTTCCTTCTCTTACCAATGCTTATCTTTCCCCCAGAGTACCCTAAGTTACATTTATGCAGCAGCCTCATTCTCCCACTCCCATGTTAGGATGCAAATTGTTTCTTCTACCAATTATTTCTCTTCTTCCTAACACCTTATACAATAAATATGCTCCACCCAAGTGTCTGCTATATTTTTCCTGTTTGCTCAATATTTTTCCTTGCCCCTGTAAGAAAAAAAATACCTACTTTTTCGCCAAATCTGGGTCTTAATAGCCAGGCTTTCACTGACTGGCTCTGTGAGTTTCATTGCCTTTTAGTTACTTAGATTCAACTATGAGAGTGGCTATCAGGATCCAGGAGGATGGGAGGCAGTGTCTATATTCACTACTTTATAATCACTGGGACAAAATACCCAACATCCATAATTTAAAGAAGAGGTTTACTTTGGCTCATGGGTTCATTAGGTTCAATCCTTGGTCACCTGGCTCCAAGGCAATAACTAATTGGTAGAAGTCATGATGACCAAAAATAAAAAAGAGAAGGCAGTAGCCAAAGATGAGAATACACCCTTCCAAATCACAACAGCAATGACCTATCATTTCCAAAGAGCCCCACCTCTGAACATAATACTTTTGGGGGATATTTTAGATTTAAATCATAACATTTCATCCCAGGCCCCCTTAAAGTTCACATCCTTCTCTTCCTACAAAATGCATTTAGTCCATGTCTTAACAGTTCCAGCATTGTTGAAAAGTCCAATCCAAAGTCTCCTCTGAGAATCAAGGCAAACAGCTGTTCAGTTCCTATAAAAATTGAAAAGAAAGTTAAATATACCCAACATACAAGGACATAGGATAAACAAGAACATTCCAAAAAGGAGTAAAAAGGAGGCTAGGAAGGAATGAGACCACCACAAGATCAAAATCCAGCAGGGCAAACATTAAGTCTTGTAACTCCATGTCCAGCACCCAGGGCAGGTTGGGTTGAGATGTGATCTACAAAGGGCTCAGGAACGCCACTCCTATGGCCTTGCTGATTGCAGTGCATATGGCCTCTATAGAAGCTGGCTCTCCTCACTACTTGCAGCTTTCCTCAGCAGATGTTCCCCATTTCTTGCAACTCTAATTTCCTAGGGTCTCCACTGTACCTTTGGCTGTACTCCAACACCTTCACACACTTCTCTCTCATGGACTCTTGGCAGGGCCTGTAACCTTGTCATATTTGATGGGAGCCCTCATGGCCCAATAACTCTTGTATTCTGCATGCCTCAAAAACCAGCACTACATGGGCCAGAGTTTTAGCTCAGTGGCACCATGCCTGCCTCGCCAGTGCAAGGTCCTGAGTTTGATCCCCAGTACCGAGGGGGGTGGGTGCAGCACTACATGAATGACACCAAGGTTTTCCACTAGTTTGAGCAATATACAGGCACTCTTGGACCATGGCTGCAGTGGTCTGTGAATTCTTGGATGGCTAAACACAGTGAAATGAATCTCAGGAAACCAAGTTTCTACAAGGCCTTTCTTGAGCTGGTAACCCATGGAATTTCTTCTCAGATGAAAGATTTATGGTTTTTTTAGCCTTGAGCCTGTGATTAGTGGCACCTTGATGATTTTTGAGATACCCTCAGGCATCTTGCTGTACTGATGCAAACTTTTTATACTAATCTTTTCAGTGATCATTCTCTCCTTTGCCCTAACTTTGCAGGAGTCTCCTTTATGGTAAAACTTTAAACTTTCAAGTCATGCCGCTATGCTGTTCACTCCTGATTTTCACTGTAGATTTAGCAGAAATCAGCCAGCAGTACCCATGCCATAGTCTGAATTTTGGGCTGACTTGAAATTTCCTCCACTAGATCAATTAGTCTGCCTCCTAGATCTTAGTCTTTCACAAAGTCTCAGGATATGGGCAAAATGTAAACAAATTTTCTGTCAGAGTATAATACACATGGTCCAACTGCCAGTGGAGCCCTTGTTCCTGACTGAAACCTCCTGAGTCTTCCCTTTATTGTCCACATTCCTATCAGCATTCTGGTCTTATGTGTCCCCCCACCACCACCCTGTATCTCCAGTTAATCTCTGCTTACAGCATACTAAATCTTTTCTAGCTGGCATCTTCAAAATTTTCCAAACTCCTCACAATCCAGTTCCAGAGACTTCTGAACCACATGGTCAGGTATAGTAACAGCAATAACCCCACTCTTGATACTAGTTTTGTGCATTAGTCATCTTTTCTGTTGCTGAGATATAATACTCAACATCTACAACTTAAAGGAGGAGAGGTTTAATGTGGCTCATGGTTCAGGGGATTCAATCCATGGCTCCAAGGCAGAAACATAATGGTGCAAGGGTGTGGCAGAGGAAAGCTGCTCACATCATGGTGGCCACAAAGTAGACAGAAAAGAAAGAATCCAAGAACAAGAGTACATCTTTTATGATAGTTAAATGCTGTATCAACTTGAATAAGAAAGTCTAGCTGATGGCTTAGCATAGTTCTGAGTGTGACTGAATGATGTACTTACTGAAGAAAAGGGAATATCCACCCCTTATCTCAGACCAGTGTACATGCTATCCTGGGAAAGGACCAATATGAAAAAGGAAATAGCACGGCCCTTCACCACCAGTCTAGTGGATTGAATAGAGCCATACTCATGCTATTTTTCCCACTGGGCATGGTGAAATGAGACATTTCCAGCCCAGGGACTTGAGAAGCCAAAAGCAGAATGGGTTAAAACTGAATTGCCATGCATCTACACATTTGCCTTCAGGGCTGGCTGGTGGTGCTTCAGAACTGACAGGAAGTAAGACACCAGAAAGACATAAGGTTTTCCCAACATAGACAATAACAATAATAATAATAATAACAACAACAACAATAAGCTGCTTATTCCTTCCATATACAACAGGAGCTGCCATATGTGGAATAATCAAATCAGCATCTAACCCACAACGGTCGGCAGGCTCCCATGGAAATGGAGGCACCCAGCAATGCCAGAAGGAAGGGAAAACTAGTTCTGCAATAATACTTGGAACAAAGCCAGAGTGGCCAGTGACCCGGAATGCAGTGGAGCCATAAAAGCACCTTCTTGCTATTTCTGTGGTCAAGGTGAAATAGACATATGTGGTGATCACCACCTGAGATAGTGACTCTGAGCCTATAATTGGCAATAAAAACCTATGGAGGGAAGACATGGAGAAGACCACAATATTTACCCTCCAACTTGATCAAAATAATTGGATCCATGGAAGTCTCCAAAGGAGCACACCCAGAGCTCTAAATCAGGACATGAGTTAGGAGAAAGCAATAGTCCTCAAGCCTTCAGACAGGCAATTTTCTGGTTCATGGGGGAAAATGTGTGATTAATGAAACTAGACAGTGATACTAGTTAGAGGAAGCTATGTGGAAGCTCTGGGTCCATGCGATAACAACTATGTGAAGGTTTTTTAATTTTTTTATTCTTATTTCCATTGTTACTTTTGGTAATTATAGTTACTGTAATCTTGCTATTTTGTTGGAATTGGGACATCTCAGTTGGTGTTTGGGGAGGATCCTTTTTTTTATTATTTTCTTTCTATTTCTTGTTTTTATTTTTTCTTACCTTTCTTTCTTTTTGTTCTTCTTTATTGGTATTGGTTGATTACAATACTTTAAGTTTCAGGAGTTTCTCCCAGATCTAATCTCTCATTTAGTGTACTTCCTACTCTTTCCATACCATATTCAATTTTCCTCTTCTCATTATCTTGCCTCCTTGCATTCCCCCTCCTCCTCTCCATCTATCTAATGACATAAATACAACAGAGGACTCTAAAAGTGCATTAGAGAATAAGAACGTACCAATGCTATAAATTAAACAGTACTATTTAAAGGCATATCAGTGTAACCCTTAATGAAGTTGGAATTAGAGGCACCTAACAAAATTACCCACAAACATTAACATGCACTGAAAATCTCACAGGCTCACTCAATCTCTAAATACACTTCTTCCTATCTGCATACATCCTCTTGCCTACAAAAATATTCTTAAACTCTCTCAACACTGGCCCTTTACCCAATATAAAATAACTCCAACACAGTCTGACTTCCTGTGCATTTTTTACCTATTTTCTTCTTATTTTCCTCTCTTCCATTGACATACCTTCCCTTTATCCCTCCTTTTCATGAATCCCAATCCCCCACATCCTAGTACAATATAGGCTGTGAAGGGTATTGACAAAATGTTGAAATTACAAATTTTAAAGTTTATGAATGATATATGCTTGGTTCTGGTGATATTCTTATAAGAAGTAGAAGTTCTCTCCTTACAACACAGGGTCTAACCCAATTAAATTGAATAGGTTAAAAGGATAGGCAACATCACTGGACAAATGCCAAGAACGTATCATTGAAAAATAGGACCTAACTAAAAAGATCCTCATATCAGCAACAAGCCCTATTCACTCTATTTGACCTCAACTTTCAACACACACACACACACACACACACACACACACAAACAAAGAGAACATTGAAAACACAAGGCAACAAAATGCCTACAAATTCTCCCAGGTCTTCTTAAGCAGATTTAAAGGGCACTGATGCAGAGGAAAGGAAACACCAGATAGCTGAGATGCGTGAAAGGTTTAAGGAGGAACTGAAGAAACTTGGCAAGTTCAAAGAGGACATAACCCAAAAAAGAGTGGAACTAGCATGCAGAATAACTAATGTGGAAATAGGAGAACAAATAAAAAATTGGAAGAGCTGATTGAAATGGTTTGAAAAATGAATGACAAATTTTCCAAAGATATAGACTCCATGAAAAAAATGCTAAACAAAAATTCCAGAGATAAAAAAAATTCTATAGATTTCATAAACAGCAGAAGTGAGCATTTTGAAAACAACTTTTCAGAAATGAAAGATTAAATCGAAATCCATGAAAATTTACTCAGAGCAGCTTTAAAAACAAGAGAACAAGATAAATGCATTCACCAGCTGCTAGATAATGCTAAGATGACTAACCGAGGACTAGTTCTAGTTAGCGAGAAAACAGAAAACAGCACACGTGTTTACAGAAATCATAACATAAAACTTTCTAAGTATAAGGAAATAATGCAACATACAAGTAAGCAAGGCTTACAGGTCACTTACTATGATGAAAAAGAAGCTCCAAATCCACATCTTAGTCAAAATCTGAGGTGTCCAACAAAAAGGAAGAATCTTAAAAGCCATCATAAAAACAAAATATCATGTATAAAGGTAAACTCATAAGGATTACAGTAGACTTCTCAACACAAACTTTAAAGTCCAAAAGAGCTTGGAAGGAAGTGTTTCAAACCCTAAAAGAAAACAACTTTCAATCCAGACTAATATATCCTCCAAAACTATCTGTAAAAATTGGTGAAGATATAAGGACATCTCATAACAAAGAATACTTTAACAGATAGATGAACAACACCAAACTAACACTCAAAAACAAAACACTCAAGAATATCCTAGACAGAGACAATAAAGGTAAGAAACCCAAAAAGTCAGATAGAATGAATATATCAAAAAAAGAGAGAGTGGTTTTTTAAAAAGAGGAAAATTAAAAAGCCAACAACATAAGGCCAGGGGTTTAGCTCAGTGTTTCCACCGCCTACCTCACAAGCACAAGGTCCTGAGTTCAATCCCCGGTACCAAAAAAAAGAGCCAACAACATAAAAAGTATACAATGTCAGGAATGAATCAATTTTCAGGGATAATTTTCAATGTAAATGTAAATTGCCTCAACTCAGCAATTAAAAGACACAGACTGGCAGACTGGATCAAAAAACAGAATCCAACAGTCTGTTGCATTCAAGAAATTCATCTAATCCACAAAGAAATTCATAGACTAAAAATCAAAACATAGAAAATGATACTCCATGTACAAGGACCCTGAAGGCAGGCAGGTTAGCAATTTTATTCTATCAAACCAAAACTGATGAGAAGAGGCAAAGAAGGTCATTCCATATTAGTTAAGGAAAATTATTTGACAGGAAGAGATAACAAATGTGAACATATATGCACTGAATACAGAGGCATCAGAGATCAGCCACACCATTGAACAAATGGATATAGTATATGTCTACAAAATGTTCTTACTACAAGAGAAAACATTCTTCACAGCAGTACATAGAACTTTCTCAAAAATAGATTACATACTAGTCCATAAAGCCTGCTTAAATAAATACAAATGATTAAAATCACCCCATGTATCCTATCAGATCATAGTGCACTGAAACTAGATATCAATTGAAAAAGAAATAACACAGAAATGTTATTAACAACTGGACATTAAATAACTCACTCTTAACACTCAATGGGTCACAGAAGAAATTAAATAATTCCTAGGTATCTTGCAGTTGTTTTCCTTCTAACCCTTTGTAAACAGTGCATAGCTAATCCACCTTTTATTCCATTAAACTTATTTTCCAAAACTAGAAGGGAAAGATTTCAGCATTCATCGACTTGTCCTGGGCACACACACATCGCAGAACAAAACCACCTTGAGATAGCCAGCGTACAGCTCCCTAACAATGATGCCCAGTTTGATGCATCATACTGACTGTGAGAAAGGAGAATTTGGAGGTTTTGGCTCCATTAGTGGGAAAATTGAAATAGAAATCAAGATCAGCCATGAAGGAGAAGTAAACAGGGCCCGTTATATGCTCCAGAACCCTTGCATCATTGCAACAAAGACTCCATCCAGTGATGTTCTTGTTTTTGATTATACAAAGCATCCTTCTAAACCAGACGCCTCTGGAGAGTGCAACCCAGACTTGCATCTTCATGGACATCAGAAGGAAGGCTATGGGCTTTCTTGGAACCCAAATCTCAGTGGGCACTTACTTAGTGCTTCAGATGAACATACCATCTGCCTATGGGACATCAGTGCTGTTCCAAAGGAAGGAAAGTTGATGGATGCAAAGACCATCTTTACAGGCCATACAGCAGTAGTAGAAGATGTTTCCTGGCATCTGCTCCATGAGTCTCTGGATCAGTTGCTAATGACCAGAAACTTATGATTTAGGTTACTCAGTCAAACAACACTTCCAAACCAAGCCACTCAGTTGATGCTTACACTGCTGAAGTGAATTGCCTCTCTTTCACTCCTTATAGTGAATTCATTCGTGCCACAGGATCAGCTGACAAGACTGTTGCTTTGTGGGATCTAAGAAATCTGAAACTTAAATTGCATTCCTTTGAATCACATAAGGATGAAATATTCCAGGTTCAGGGGTCACCTCACAATGAGACTATTCTGGCTTCCAGTGGTACTGATCGCAGACTGAATGTCTGGGATTTAAGGGTAAATCTGTTTTGACTTATCTTTTTGTGCTAGTAAAATTGGAGAAGAGCAATCTCCAGAAGATGCAGAAGATGGCCCACCTGAGTTGTTGTTTATTCATGGTGGTCACACTGACAAGATATCTGATTTTTCCTGGAATCCAAATGAACCTTTGGTGATTTGTTCTGTATCAGAAGACAATATAATGCAAGTGTGGCAGATGGCAGAGACCATTTATAATGATGAAGACCCTGAAGGAATTGTGGATCCAGAAGCACAAGGATCCTAAATATATTTGCCCTTGTGATTTTAGACCCCCCTTTTTTCCTCTCAACCCTGAGATTGATTTAACACTGGTTTTGAGACACACAGACTTTGTCCAGCTATCCCTCCACAATAGGTAGCACCAACAATACTATTGGCCCAAAAAGTGGGTGTTTTCTAAATATTAACTGGGGTAGTTGATTCAGCAAAGCCACAGACTTATATTTCAATTTTCTTCAGGAGTTTTCTATTAACAAACCCAGGTCTAAAGTAGCTACAGAAGGGGGAATGTAATGTGTTATTATTTTTCTTCTTAAGATAAATCTCCAAGTTTTTCAGACTTGTTTCAGTAAAGGCTAAAATGAGTAAGGAATAGACCCAAGTGAGGTTAGGTGTCTGAGCCCTGAAGTATAAGTACTGCAAGATGTCGTTTTTATACAGGAATTAGGGGAGAATCAAGTGATAGATTCCTACTCTAAATCTTCATACCTGACTTTCCAGGATGCACATTTTTCCTACGCAGACCAGTCTCCTCTTAGTTTATTCAGTTAAGCCAAAGCTACATGTTCCTCCTTCCCTATATATTTTTGCTTGTTAGTGTATTTCTTGAGCTGTTTTCATATTATTCTTTTCTTTTCTGTGAAATGGTTGTTGTTTTTTGTTGTTGTTTTAACTTGGGACCACCAAGTTGTAAAGATGTATGTTTTCACCTGACGGTTATCCCTCGGGTAGACTGTGAAGTTGAGAAGGGTAATTTGATATCTTATATTTGTTTGTAAAAGTAAATTAAACCCTGATAAGAGTTGCTTTTTTTTTTAAGAAGTTAGTCCTTGACCACTAGTTTAATACCATCTCCATTTTAGGTGACCTGTTTCACCAGCAGGCCTGTTACTCTCCATGACTAACTATGTAAGTGCTTATAGTGGAATAATTTGATTTTCTACATTAAAAAAATGATTCCTAGAATCAAATGATAATGCCAGCACAACACACAAGGGTCCATGGCACAAAATGAAAGCAATCCTAAGAGGGAACTTTATTACTGAGAATGATTACATTAGAAAAAAAGACCAAATTCAAATAAACAATCTAATCATGCACCTCAAGTTTCTAGAAAAACAACAACAATCCAAATCCAAATTTAGTCCAAGGAAGAAAGGTAAAATGATCAGAACAGAAATTAATGAAATTGAGACTAAAAAAATGTAAAAAATTAATGAAATGTTAATTTTTTGTCTAAATGATCTGTCTATTTGTGATAGTGGGGTATTGAGGTCCCCCACTACAACTGTATTAGTGTTTATTTGGTTTTTCATGTCCATTAATATTTGTTTTGTATACTTGGGGGCATTCGTATTTGGTGCATATATATTTATAATTGTCAATTCTTCCTCTTGGATTGTTCCCTTCACAAAGATGTAGTGACCATCTTTGTCTCTCTTAATTAGTTTTGGTTTGAAAACCAAAGCTGAACCAAGCTATTAAACAAATGGACTTAATAGATGTTTACAGAGTGTTCCACCCCACAAAATAAGAATGCACATTCTTTTTGGCTGCACATGGGTCATTCTCCAAAATAGACCACTTGCTAGCTCATAGGACATGTCTAAGTAAGTGTAAAAGAAATGAAGTTACCCCCTGTATATTATCACACCATAGTGCAATACAATTGGAGATCAATAACATAAGAAAGCACAAAACACATAGAAATTGAACAACACCCTCCTGAACAACCAATGGGTCACGGAGGAAATTAAAGAAGAAATTAGACAGTTTCTACAACTACATGATAATGCCAGTACAACATACAGGAATCTATGGGACACAATGAAAGCAGTTCTAGGTGGGAAATTCATAGCAGTGAATGCGCATATTAGGAAAAGAGAGAGAACTCAAATAAATAACTTAATGCAGAACCTCAATCTCCTAGAAAAAGAAGAGCATAACAAAACCAAGGCTCATACAAGAGAGGAAATTATAAAGATCAGAGCAGAAATCAATGCAATGGAGACTAAGAGAA